>VCCN01001590.1:6011717-6023648 GCA_006491835.1 Architeuthis dux
ATCTACATGATAATAAATATGTTTTTCTCGGCACCGATTTGACTCGATTGCGAAATGAGCGGCCTAAACTATGTAAATAAAAAAAGAAACGAGCGTCGTGCGGGGATCGAGCCCGTATCCACCTTGGAAGCAGCCTTATACGCAGGTCCTGCTCTACCACTGAGCTAACGACACTCTCATGGAAGGCAGGAGTTCTGAAACGCACATATTGCTCTCTCTCTCTCTCTCTCTCTCTCTCTCTCTATTTCACGATCGTTTTGGCACGAATATACATGTGTTGTTTTCTATGCCGACAGTATGAAGTATTCAGAGAATGAATATTCTGTCGGATATAAATTATTACGTAAGATTGCATCAGCCTTTTCTCTGGACCAGCTAGGAATTATCCACTTACTTTTTATTTTTTGGATAGTCAATTTTTTGAATATAAGTGGTAATTTTGTAACCGATAAAATGGGCAAAGGGTTCAGCGCGCCCAAATAGTTACATTACACAACGAAGGCTATTCAGAACGCAAAATTGGTGCAAAATATGATGGTAGTAAAACTGCAATTCATAATGCAATTGTCCCTTTTAAAATTCATGGGAATTATAGTGACAAGAATGGAAGTGGTCGCTCTAGGAAGACCAGCATCAAAGATGATCATTTGATGAAAAGAATTGCTGTGCGTTTTTCCAACTAGTTCGATTTAAAAAATACGGACTGCTTTGTTGGCAAAGGACACACACATGAGTAGAATGACTTTTTCGCGCCGTTTGAGCAATGAATTTGGACTGAAATCATTTAAACCAGCCAAAGTTAAACCGAAGTTGACGAAAACCATGAAAGCCAAGCAGTTAGCATTTGCTAAAAGACATCAGCATTGGACCGCTGAAGATTGGATTAAAGTGTTGTTCACCGACGAGTCAATTCTGCAGCAGTTTGTTGTGCGAACACGAAACGTGAGTAGACCGCCAGGAAAGCAATACGACGAAAAGTACACGATTTCAACACTGAAACACCCACCGAGCCAGATGATTTGGGGTGCTATGTCAGCAAACGGAACTGTTGGGCTATATTTTCTGCCTTCTAGCTCTACCATGAATGGACAAAAGTACGTCGAACTCCTAAAAGACAAACTAGAAATCAATATGACCATTCATAGATGCAAGATATTCATGCAAAATATTCATGCAAGACGGCACGCCGTGCCACAGATTCAAGATTATGACGGTCTTTCTCAACAAACAGAAAGTGAAAACCTTTGAATGGCCTGAAAACAGCTCCGACCTCAACCCGATTGGGAATTTGTCAACCATTGTGAAAGATAAAGTGGCATAAAAGCAGCCATCATGTGCCAAATACTTAGTTGAGGTGATTACAAAGTATGGATACAAGAAATTGCGGCAGAGTTTTATCGAAGCCTAATTGACAGAATGCCACGCCGTGGACTGGGGAACTTGCCGTCGTCAAAAACAACGGAGGACATAACAAATACTACGAAATACAATTTATGGATTGTGCGTATGTCAGTACATATGTCTTATGTAAATTTGTAAAATAAATACAATACTTTAGTGGTTATATGATGTTTAAAAGCGTTGATTTCAGGACTTTATTGAAAAATTGCGAGGTGGTCTTAAACTTTTAGGAAGCACTGTATACATATATACACACACACATACGCATACGCATATACACACACATATATATGTGTGTGTGTAGATTAGTATGTTATTTTGTAAGGATCTATAAATCTGTCTAATTGCCTAGCCAGCACTTTCCGTTCAAAGCAATATAAGTATATACTGACATACATTGCTATTAATTTAATGAAATACAATATATCTATAAATTGTAGAATTAATTGGTAATGACGTCTACGTGGTGAAATGGATTAAACCTTTGACGTTGTCTGGTGTCAAGTAGGACATTCTGGTTTTCGATTCCAAGAAATAGATCTAAGACAGGCATTTTGCCTGCAATTATCATGTACCCAATATCATTTCAGTTTAATCTGAATTGTGGCCGAATTTTAATTATTTCGGATAAAATATTTATTTTCTTTGTAAGAGAGATGCACAATTTAATTTCTCTGTTTGATGTAGCCAGCTCCTTGTTCGTTGGAGGCCTGAGAACTAAGGCGGGTCTGGTGCTGCTCTTCGCTTTCCTGTAATCTGACCCGGGCATATCTGGTGCCATCAGCACCGAGGATTTAAAGAAGGTCGGGCTAGAGCAGAACTTTCCAAACTTTTTGTATTAGCGACACACCTTTTAAAAATAAAATCTTTTGTGACACATTAATTGAGTTTTGTTAGCCAAACCAAATATATAATGTCATCCCAACAGTTCAACTTACCAATTAAAAGTATCTTTTAAAAGATATACAAATTATACTTAATTTCGCGACACGCCCGGAGATTATCGGCGACACACCAAATTGACGCGACACACAGTTTGAATGAGCCACAACCGGAATTTGCACTGGCTGACCTCAAAAGCTTAATTTAGTAAATCTGAAAAAGTAATAAATCTGATGCCTGAGTTAAAACTAAAAATATTAAAATAAATTATCATTTAAGCAAAAGGTAAAGATCTACATCCGTTAACCAAGTCGAAAAAAATAATAGAAACAATTATTTTTCGCCAGGATTTGTTGTGCTTTTAAACCCGAACAATCTTTCTTTTTACGGTTTTACGAGGAGGGCTCTATTTACAATGTAAATGTATGGTAAATTGGACCGTTACTTTTCGGCTGTTGTATGGAAGTGAGGCTTCGAAGACTCGCACCCTCGGGCATCCCCGCGTGGTCCCCAACGAAAAAACCTTAATAAAAGTACAGATAATAAAATCGTCATTAGAATATCAAAGAAACCTACTTAACAACCTTAAAAGCACAAAAAATTGTTTCTATTTTTTTCCGACTTGGTTAACGGATGTAAATCTTTCAAGTTTCAAATAGTTTCACGTAAAAAACCAACATTTGCAGTAACTCTATATATGTGACGACTCTTGTTCATAGATTCAGTTCGCTTGTCTTTTTGATTTCTTTGTCACATCTTTTTTATTTGCTTGTCGTAATTTTCAATTTGGTCGAGAAAAAAAAGGTCTAGTTTGCTAACCATGGCTTAACATTCGGCGCCCCTGTAGGACCAGATGTATTATCTTTACAGAAGAAGCCCAAAGGACAGATGATGTAACTTTAACTGACTTCTGCGAACTGTAAGTCGTTTGGTAACATCGTCAGCCAATGTTTGATTGACGGAAATGCGTGACCAAAGCGCCCTCTCCTGGGGGTGCCTGGACGGTAAAACAATCCACGAAGTGTCACATTTGAAGAATTGAAAAATCAAATATTTCTTCAGGTTTCGTGAAGACAAAATAAAAGTTTTCCTAAGAGACATGGTCCGAAAGATTGTGTAAACAAGTGAGAGGTCTGATTTTATGGATACGTATATACATGCTTATATCAATTGCAGTATCTCCATCTACCACAATAAGTTCATTTCTTTCTTTCTTTCTTAGTCCATTCATATGTCCCTATCTACTTCAGAAATGTGCTATCTATCTATCTATCTATCTATCTATCTATCTATCTATCTTGCTTTGTTGGTAAGTTTAGATGGATCTATTGCAGTATATTCATGTCTATGTGTCCGCCTATTTAAATATTGTATACTCACGCGCGTGCGCACACACGCACATACACACACACTCGCGCGCGCACACACATACATACACACACATACACATACATATGTGTGTGTACGTGTGTGTGTACGTGTGTGTGTACGTGTGTGTGTGTGTGTGAGTATGTGTGTATACACTCCCGAGCAAAAGAAAATGAGCCTAGCACTTTCCGTCATATACAAGATCTTGACACCGTAGAGAACATATGGGCGCATATTAAGGCCAAGCTGATTGGGAGAGAATTTGGGAAGACTGACCAGCTGTGGGAAGCAGTCAGAGATGAATTGAATAACATTGACACAGCACACTGTAAACAACTATCGGACAGCTTGACCAAACAGCTTCAGTTTTCTGAAGAAAAACAAGTGAAAAGCTACCCCATACAACAACGTATTCTGTGCACAAACACTGCATGCACTACTGTATAACATTGTCGAATATTCCACCTATAACTGTTGGAATGAAAGAGTTATTGCAAAGAAGTTGATAAAAAAAAAGCAAGTCCCATTTGTTTTTGCCCAGGAGTGTATGTTTACACAGTAATTTAAAAGGTTAACGCAAGGTATTTTTTTTTGCCCGGGTGTATATAGAATGTGTGGAGATAGAGGTGCGAATATCAATCTTATGAAGGTATTCACAAAGCTTAGCTTAGTTTTGTCACAAGGCCACCTGAATGGGGCATCCAGTGCGTATCGAACTCACTACACGATATAAATTATCTGTGAGACCAGCTGACTAACCATTATGCCACGAGGAGGTGCTCTGTCAATCTTATAATAAGCGAATG
Organism: Architeuthis dux; assembly: GCA_006491835.1. Taxonomy (NCBI): domain Eukaryota; kingdom Metazoa; phylum Mollusca; class Cephalopoda; order Oegopsida; family Architeuthidae; genus Architeuthis; species Architeuthis dux. The sequence continues at coordinate 6,016,175 of VCCN01001590.1, forward strand.
GAGCAAGTTGGCACAGAAAGAGTACATAAATAGGCATGACTGGGTGGGGAGGATGATCCACTGGAACTGTGCAAACGATTACGAGAGACATTATAGTGGGAAGCGGAAAGACGAGTGTGGACGAAACTGATTTCGTAACCCATCCCCTCTAACCACATCTTCATAGTCAACCTTTGCTCATCTGCTAATGACTCTGAGGTAAATACGACCGTGTTTAGTTCCTTATCTCACAAAATTACAACCCCTTTTTCTTTCCCACGACATTAACGAAGGGGGGTTCAAGATACATCAAATTAAAAGGCCTCTGACCTTCAGGCCCTGGCGTATGTGACCAGTAAGGAATTTAAAATCTGGGAGTCCAGTGGTGAGGTCCCATCAGGAGCCTGACTGGAAATGATCCTTAAGTAAGTATCTTCCAAGTTTCTCAATTAATTCAACGTGAAATCCTCGACGGGGGCACAGAGGCAACACACTTTTCACCAATGTCTAAGGTTGTGGTTCGAATCTTTGAAAATAATGGTGTATTTTAGAGACCTATGAATCTGGCATCGCACAAAAGCAGATGTCAGTGGTGGTGGTTGTGTCAGTGTATAAAACACAAACACAAGTCCGTATCGATGCAAGAGAAGGTAGAAATGTTGAGAAAACACAACTGCGATCAGTCCTAATGCTTTCAAGATATGAAATGTGTATAATTGGTAGGTCAGAGGTGTATTATTGAATTATAATTGCGTGATCTCTTTGTTCTTTCTTTCTTTCTATCTTTCCAGTTTTCCATTGCTGCTTTTTTACCTCTCTTTTGACTTTCTTTCTTCCACACCTTTTTCTATTTTTCTTCACCCTTTTTCTTTCTTTCTTTCTTTCTTTCTTTCTTTCTTTCTTTCTTTCTGTCCAGTTCTCTATTCCGGTTTTTATATCTCTTTCGTCTTTCTTTCTTCCACGTTTTCTTTCTTTTCATTAAAAAGAATTTCGTTGTTTTTTTTTGTTTCTTCCTTCAATTGTTTGTTTCCTTTCCTCTTTCTCCGAATTCTTCATTCTTTATTTCTTCCCCCTCTCTCTATCTCTATTTCTCTCTCTTGCACGTTTTCTTTCTTTCTTTTCTGATAAACAACAATTCATTTTTTATCTATCTCTTATGTCCTTCCTTCTTTCTTCCTGAAAACTATTGTTCCCGCTTCTTTTAATCATCGCTACCCACAACACTGGTTTATTGCTGGGTTTAGGTTATTCATGTGTTCTCACATTTATATGCATCTATGTATCCAAACTTTTTCCAGCCCTAACCGTTCATAGTAGAAACTTGAGATTTTGCAAACACACTCTCCTCAATTTTAGTTTTGTGAAAATAACCCCTTAAATAAGTTTTAGAGGGGCTCAATATGCAATGTAAGTTTATGCTAAATTGGTCACTAGTTTGTGCCGGCTTTAAAAAAAAACTCAGACCTTTTTTTAGTGATCACAGCCTAACAAAAGGCAAGAGAAGTAACTTATTCATTTATCACCCCTTTTCCCAACTTTGTAATTGGTCACCCCCAACACAGCATATATGGATGACGGTGATTCATAATTTCCCTTGGAATGCTAGTTTTTCTTCTCTCCAATGTTTCGTTTTTTCTTTTATCTATATTTTGCCTTTCTTTCTTTCTTTCTTTCTTTCTTTCTTCCTGTCTGTCTGTCTGAATTGTTATTCAATTTCCAGACCTGTTATACTTACTGTTTCTCTTGCCATTCAACTTAGTTATTCTGAAATTTCGTTCGTTCTTTCGTTCGTTCTTTCTTTCTTTCTTTCTTTCTTTTTACTTTTCTCATATATTTATAGCTTTTATTAATGTTTTTTGTTTGCTTTCACGATTTTCTTTTTCTTTCTTTAAAATTATCATTTTTAGTGATTTCATTTTCTCTCTCAAATTATTTATCTCTTCCTTCTTCTGTTTTCTTCTTGTCTATATTCTTTCATCATTAAAAATACCTTCTTCCTTCCCATTATTCATTCCTTTCTTTATTTCTTTTTCACATATTAATTCTCTTCTCTCTTTTTAAACATTTTTGTTAGATGAAGTATTATAAATCATTATTATTTAATTTCTTATGAACGGTGTTATTTCGAGCATCTGCTCCCAGATAGACTCGGTGGCGTAATTGATAAAGCAGACCGGGCTAAATTGTGCTTCCCCTGGCTAGGTGATGTTGGTACGATTTCTAGCCGAGGCTTATTCTTTATTTTCTCATCAACGCTATTTGCTCACTACCGGAGGGTAATCGGTCTGAGCAAAGGTTGCGATAAAAAAGCAACTAATAAAATTTAAGATGAAGGTAAAAAGAAGTCATACAAATGTAAATAATATTCATTCTCTTTTGCTTAAGATTGTCTACTTTTCTTGTTTTTCTTTCTTTTGCTCACTCATGTTTGTTTGTCCTCATAACATCTCCAAAAATTTCAATGACATTTTGTAGAAGGGTGAGCCGTGGGCTAAGGAAAATCTGATCAAATTTTGAGGCGTATCCAGGATTTTTTCCGATTGAAAGATATTCTATAGAGTTACCTCCCCAAAAAATCAAAACTTACACGGTTACCTCCCTGCATCGTATCTATCTATGAATTGATTTTCACTTAATTTTTAGTGACAGTGGCGTTGGCAGAGGTATGCGCTCTCCGAGTGCTTTCTCATTTTTCTCGTGTTTTTCCTTTCTGCCCCTTTGCCCCCCCCCTTCACCCTTTCTTTCTATTCCCTCTACGTTCTTTCTCTCTCTTACATGTCCCTTTTTTACCCCCAATCTTTGTCTTTGTCCCCTGGGAGAAATCAGAGTCCTCAAAAGTTTCATAAACCAAAACCGTTAAGGGGCCTTCTTTTCTTTGAGGTGTTTTCGTAGCACGCACTCCTGCCCCGGAACAGTAAGAAGCAGGCCGCGCGAGGGGATGTGCGGGGTGCTCGAAGTAGACATTTGTTTACATACTTGTTTGAGTTCCGACCATCACACGCAACCACCACCTCCACCACTGATGCATCCCGTGGTTTCGTTCATCAACGCTTCTCGCCGCCATCATCAAATCTCAAATCTCAGCTATCGTCAACATAATATAGAATACCAACGATTTTTAGTCACCAGTGTAGTGACTATCACCTAAACCACAACCACCCCCACACCTTTTGCTTTTCAATTATTGAAACAGACTCCCCCGCCGTCAATTGGCACAACCCTTGACGCAACGTATTCTTCCTTAAATAAACTACACTTACTATTTCTCTCATTGGTAACTCTATATTTATATGTAAGCGGTTTTACAGGAGAAACGGATACAATTCATTAACATTTACCGTATCCAATTATTTTCTCTGGTTTCATTTTTCTATAATAATAAAATGCTTTTTCGTTTCATTTGATTAAATTTCATAATTTTTCTGCTTCATGGACTCTTGCAGCGTCACCGATTCCAGAGAAGTGTGTTAAATATTCTTGGATTTTTTAAAATTATTTCTCAGTCGGTATTTTTCGCCCCCACTTCGCATTTTTGGGGAGTCATAGTTCAACGCAAAGAAATCTGTTACGAGAAATATGGAACAGAGAAAGGGAGAATGTATCAGTTTTTTTTTTGTTTTTTTTTAAAGATGAATTAAGAAAAGGAAGGAAGGAAATGGAAAGAATTGAGAAAGAGAGAAAAAATTGAAAGAAAAAATGAATGAAAGAAAATTGTGAAATCAAATTGAAAAATGAATGGAGGCTAGAAATATGGAAGAAAAAGAAGAAGAAGAAGAAGAAGAAGAGTACAGAGGAGTAACAAAAAAGAACAAGAGAGTAAAGAAGAAAGGAGTGAAGAAGAAGTGAAAAGAAGAACAAAGGAGTAAAAAAAGAAGATGAAGGAAGAAGAAGAAGAAGAAGAAGAAGAAGAAGAAGAAGAAGAAGAAGAAGAAGAAGAAGATGGTAAATAAGAAAAAATAAAGAGTAATGAAAGAAAATAAGAATAAAAGCGTAAAGAATAAGAAAACATAAAGAAGGGGATGAAAAGAGTAAAGAAAAATAAAAAAGGTAAAATAGAAGTAACGCTCAAAGAAAGAGAAGAAAAAAAAAGAAGAAAAATGTAACGAAGGAGAGTCGAAAGAAAATATATGAGAATTTGAAGTAATACAAAGTTACTACAAATTCTCATACATTTTCTTTTATTTTTCTTCTTTACCTTTTTCTCCTTTACTTTTTTCTTCTTTACCTTTTTATTTTTCTTCTGTACTTTTTCTTTTTTTCTTTATCTTTTTATTTTTCTTCTTTACTTTTTTCTTCTTCTTTACTTTTTTATTTTTTACCTTTTTATTTTTCTTCTTTACCATTTTCTTTACTTTTTTCTTTTTTCTTTTTCTTCTTCTTTACCTTTTTCTTTTTCATCTTTTTCTTCTTTACATTTTTCTTCTTTACTTTTTTTGCGCTTTACTTCTACTTGAAGAAGAACAATAAATCTGGAAATCGAATAACAATCTAGAAAGAAAGAAAGAAAAAGAAAGTTTTTAAAAATATGCAAAACAATGGATAGAAAAGAAGAAGAAGAAGAAGAAGAAGAAGAAGAACAAGAACAAGAAGAAGAACAAGAACAACAAGAACAAGAACAACAAGAACAAGAAGAACAAGAACAAGAACAAGAACAACAAGAAGATAGGAAAAGGGGGTGGTAGAGTTTGAAGAAAAAGCACGAGAGACGAATGAAGATGTTGTATTTCAATAAAGACTTCCGACTTGCTTGGCAGCGCCATTTGTGGAATAACTTTTCCACTAAACAAAACAGTAATAAATTTCCAAGACAGCTTTTGTCAAAACTTGGAAAATAAACATCAAATGATTAGTGAGTTAGATGAAATAGTACAGTAAAGTTGTTTCACGTGTCGCGCGACACACGGGGAAATGATTGCGTCTCCATTTCTTGAACGTTCCATTGAGACCCAATCATTGTTTGTAGCGATTGTGGGTTTCTTTTACGAAGCTAACTCGACGCCCACCATGAACTGCCTTACAGTGCTAAAGAGCTAAAGAGCTCGAACTGCTCTCCTATTTACCCATAGCTGAGAGGAGGAATTGATTCATACCTTTCTCGAGGGCATTAGTTGCGAAATGAATGCAAACTGACCCAGCCGGAGTTTGAACTCAGTCGTTCGATTCCACTCTCCGTACCGTTACCCGTTAGGCCACCCGCATCAAACAACTAAACGAAACAGTGATATTATATATAGTGAATACTCAGCGAGGTGGAGTGGCTTGACGGTGATCAGCACGGAATCGGCGAAACGGGTTCTAATTTCGGTTGTGACTGATTATGTTCACTTAACTCTAATGTCCATGAGAAAGGCATGAATCCAATCCCTGCGCTCTGTCCCTTCGCTAGATATCATGACACAATTTCTCTTCACTGGTATGCCACAATGTTTGACGGAGAAGGACGTGGGTGAATGAACATGTTTGGCAAACGACTCTCTTCTGACTGCATTACTGACCAGGCAGTAGCAGCAAAGATCTGTTGCTACCATAGTCAACCTTGACAGGGTTCTAAGCAACTCCAATCTGATAGAAACATCATCAAAGTAGATATTGATGTTATGGAGTTCTGATATAAATTATTACTATTATTATTCTCTAACCCAGCGGTATTCAAAATGTGTTCCGCGGAACCCCAGCATTCCGCGGAACCCCAGCGTTCCGCGCGACCTGTCCAGGGGTTCTGTGAAACAAAATGACATTATCGCAATATACTTAATAATTCTTCATTACATAAACGATTCCCTCACGGATTTTACATTTGGGTTTATTATACACATTCGGATAATTCCATAAACAAGGCCCAAATCCAACAGTTACATGAATGACTTGGCCTCGCGAACGGTGATTGGGAAGGGTTTTCCACGCCTTTACAGATCCTAAGACGGTGGGCCTGAACGTGAACAGCCCTAATGTCTGCGCAATGGAGTTTTAAGTGCAACGTGCGCATGACCGACCCCACCCTTTGAACCAAGGGTTTGCATGCTATGGTCCACCGAGGTGGCGTGGATAGCAGCAAGGCTCCAAGGTCGTAGGTTTGACAGGAGTTTCCTTCAGTAGTTGCATACATATGTAAATATATATATGTAGAAGGGAAAGTTGTTTTTTGAAGGGGTTCCCAAGAATATTTTTGAAAAGGGTTCCCCGATAGTTAAAGTTTGAAGACCACTGCTCTAACCTATTCAAACTAGTATCCTCATCTTTGTTGTTTCGAGCCCAAAGTTCTTTCAGTGTCCGGCCTTCCTAGTTTTGTCAAAAGCTTTGAGATGTGTATTCATTATATCATGAATTATTCACAGGAATATTATCATCTCTGTTGCTTCGATCCCACCGTTTCGGACGAACCGGTCTCCGGCATCCCTGGTATTGTTTGTAGTTCTGAAATGGCATATCACCATTATACCAATAATTATTCACACGAATATCGCCATCATTGTGGTTTCGATCCCAACGTTTTAGTCGTTGCCTTCTCTGGCCTTGCTAGTATTGTCTGAAGTTCTGTGATGAAGTGTTGGTATTATTCAAGGACTTATTCGGACGATTATCCTCATTTTTGTTGTTTCGGTCGAAAGGCCGGAAAACGCTTCGGCTGAAAGTTTAAATTGAAACATGGAATATTGATTTATTTGTTGGATTTGTTCAACTTTGGCACAGAGTCCTATTCAGAGAGCATAGCTTGCGTGTATTTCACGTTAACAGTTGAACCACGGTTCCCCCGCTATCCGAATTTTGAGCGTTCATATAAAACCCTTTTTAAAACCGAAATGGTGTTAAACGAAGAGGCAACTACCATTAATCTAAGTAGGAAACATTTTTTAGCTTTTCCCAGACCTCAAAAATTGCTGAGTCGTCGGAGATAGGGGTGGTGTGAGGTACAGGAGACCGAGGTGTTGGATAAATATGGTTTGCGCTGCATCTATAATGGCTCGCTGCAAAACAAAACTGAACTCTGTTTTCGCTTTTCGCCTTTTTTTTCGTAAAGCGAACTTTCGAAAAGTGGGGATACCTGTATCTACAAATTAAGTTTATTAATTACAAATATACTTTGTGGTTTTACGGATGTTACCATACAATTAGCTGTTAATGTAGGCCATGATATCACGGGAAGGATTTATTGAACAAATATAGGATGTCCCACGAGTTCTAAGGGAAGTCGTCCGATTAATTATCAAGAGTTTTCAATGTTACTGGTAATTCTAGGCCTACGGGCGTGCTGAGTTGCTTCCATTAGATAAAACTGACGTTAATTTTGGGACAAATCGGCCGTTACACTTGGGACACCCGGTAGGAACTTTAATTCACTCTAATGATTACATATAGAGTGACATAGCAAATGTTGGCAGGAGTAGAACCACGTGCTACGATTGAAATACATTGGAAATCAGAGGGAGATCATTTACTACTGAAATGCATTGGGAAACTGCTTAATACAGTGAAAATCAGAGGTAAAACATTTACT
>VCCN01001590.1:6169280-6182788 GCA_006491835.1 Architeuthis dux
AAGAAGTGATGCCATTGTTCCAGTTCAAATTGACAGAAATCTTTTTACCTAAACTGGAAATAACATTGAAGGAGCTAGCAAATATAACCATAAATGACACAGAATGCATAAGGTGGCTGGCTAAACACCACCTTATTGTGAACACACTGCAATGTGCCGGTTGCAATATACCAATGTTGTTGCAGAGCCAAAAAGGACCCGAGTACGTTGCTGTCTGTGTAAATAGCAGAGGAACCTTAAGATTGGTTCCTTTTTCAACAAGTCCCATCTGAAGCCAATACAGTTTATTGGGGGCCCTGATATGAGGCAATATCGTGTGGTGAATTGACTGGCAGAATTTTATACGTGATATTTGCGCATAGCATATCATTGATAGCCAATACATTGGGTGGACCAAATACAACGTTTGAAATAGATGAAAGTAAATTCATGCATGGCAAATATCACAGAGGGAGCCATGTAAATGCTCAATGGGTCCTAGGCATGGTTGGACACAAAAATGACCGCTGTGTTATGATACCTTTGAAAGACAGATCAGCAGGCACTCTACTACCATTTATTCATGAGTATGTCTTGCCAGGGACAAAGGATACGGACTGATAAATGGTCCAGTTATAGACAACTACCCAATCACTTCACATTGAACATTTCCCTGCATTTTGCGGATACAAATGATCCAACAATCCACACAAACCAAGTGGAAGGTTCTTGGACCGATGCAAAGGCAAAATTTTGTTCCATGCATGGTACCTCGGACCAATTATTTCTGTCTTACTTACAAGAGTTTATGTGGAGAAAAAGAAAACCAGTTTGGCAATATTCTGTACTGGATTTCACATTATTACCATAACCCTAAAAATAACAACCTAACTTATCCTTTGTTTAATTTCACAAACTTGTAAGTAAAATATTTAAAAAGTGTGAACCACATCTCTCAAACCACATGAAATTGCCTGATATCAGTTGACTATGAGAGAGCATGCTGTTCTGAGAAATCATCTCTTTCGTTGACTTTAAATTCGCCATCAGCAGCTAGTAAAAGGAAATGACATGTGGGAGTGCACGGCACTGACAAAGAGGGACCTCCACACGAAGGAGCACATCCTACGACTGGAATACCTTGGAAGGTGAAGGACCAAGGGTATCAGTATTTGAGGTTCCTTGCTATGTGTTAGGTGAGCACATCAGCGCATATATCATGATCAATAGGGAAGCCTTCAACTCCATTCCCAACTGTTTGGACATAGACAGCCAGAAAACAATTCCTGTTATTGCTAGTGGCAGAAGGCCAGTGTGAGCTCAAAAGATCAACGCTCCAGAAAGAAAAAGAAAAAAACTAAACATAATAAGGTGTTCACATCTGTTACGTGTACTCGGACACACTGGATAAAGTAAAACTTCAGAAACAGGCGGAAAAAGATTTAAGGGTCCTCTACAATTTCAAGCATGTCGAACTCGGGAAGAGAGAGTTGGATGATGATTGCCATTTGCTATGGCAGAAACTGTCGGGATTTGGACAGGTTACTGCGGCAGCAGACTGCTTACAAACAGAAGATCCAGATAGATCTTAATGGCCTTAAGTCTCTGGATGAGTTGTCCAAGGATGTTCTTTTGAAACATGAAGACACAATAGAAAAGAAATGGATAGTGCGCATAGATGAGCTGGATCGGGCGAGTCAGGGAGTGTGTCTGGATAGTATTGTTGTTCTTGGGGAGGTCAAGAGAGTTTGAATTTAGAGCCTCACTGTACCGGGAGCTTTCTCTCTTAATGGCCAATTTCCAGGAGCCGAGACTTCCTTGAAAGCTTAAATCTATGCGCCTGTCAGGGCAGTGCCCTTGAGACCGTTGTCGAAGAGTCCCTCGCTCAGTGGCAGAACTTGGGATGATAAATTTGCCTTCAAGAACTTCTTGGCGCAATTTGAGAATTGTGTGGCTGGATTAACTTCAAGGGCGGCCAAGTTTCAATATCTGAAGGGTTGTCTTTCTGAATACACCCTTCAGATTGTGTGCACTTCTCACAGAAAAGGTGCAACAATACAACTTTTCCAGATTTGAACAGTGGTGTTGTGGCAGAACCCATCATGGAATCTGAAAGGTCATTAGAAGCCTGCACTATAGGAAATGAAGGAATACAGTGTCATCTTACAGAAAATGTGGTTTGAAAAGGTTGACAGAGCCTCCAAATGAAAAACGGCAATTGTTTTTTCTTCGAACAGAAATAGAAGTTAAGGAGGAACATGCATCCATATGCTTCCATCATGAACAGCTTCTTTTGACCAAATATGAGAGTATGCAGAAGCATTGTTGCAACCCATTTGGTTATTATAAATCAACATTTCCCAAGAGATCACTTAGGAACAAGTGATGTAGACACAGCTGAACTCCTCAAGGAAAAGACTGGACAAGACATAAAGCCTGGTCAGAAACTTTGTCCTAATTGCAGAAAGCAAAGGTCTGTATTGGAAAAAATCAGTTCAACTTCAAGTGCTTCTGAAGAATCAATTGAACCCCTGGAAGCACAAAAGATGCAGCTAGTATCTAGCTGCTCACTACTTGATATTTCTCCTGTAAAATCTCAGTGAGTAAAAGGGATTTGCCAGCATATGCTAGAAGAAAGACTCAACACGCACAAGAAGCGTTTGGACAACAAATAGCAGCTGTTACAGGCATTAATGTGGGTGAGATTACAGCTTATGATATATTACTGGAAGAACTGGAAAATAAAATCAAAGCATCCAACAGAAAAGAGAAACTTCAAATCCTAACTATGGAACCTAATAGTTGGTCTTTGGACAAGACAGCAAAGACATTTGGTGTTTCTATTAGAATGGTTAAAACTGCAAGAAAGTTAAAAGGAGAGGGGAATTTTGGCTATGCCAGGAAAAAAGACAGGTAAAACATTGTCTCAAGAAGAAGTTGTAGCAAAAGTTCAAAACTTCTTTGAAGATGATGAATTTAGCTGAATGTGCCCAGGGAAGAAAGACTGTGGGTGTCAGAAACAAACGATTATTGCTGAACAGTTTGAAAGAAATGTATACAGCTTACAAACATTGAACCGGCTCTGAAATTGGTTTCTCCAAGTTTTGTGAACTTAGACCAAAGTGGTGTGTGACAGTAGGTGTAGCAGGAGCATACAGGGTTTGTGTGTACAATTTACCAAAATGTGAAATTAATGTTGTTAGGAGCAGATATTAATGTTGATTACTGGACCCTGTTGGAAAAATGTGCGTGTAATTTGGAATCAAAAGACTATGCTTCAGTGGCATGAACTGTGTCCCAGTGGAAGAGCAGTTGAAGATTACTCATCTACCATGTTTACAGAAGCAGAAATGGGTGCTGAAGATTCAATTGAATTTAAACAGTGGATTTACATGGACAGAGAAAATCTGATTACAAAGCAATTATCAGAAGAGGATTTTATTTCAGAGTTAACTTCAAAAATACTTTCTTTGTGGTCATCATTACATAGCAAAATACCAAAGTGCACACTTGAAGTCGAACTGATTATTTCCAATATAGGTGATCGTCTTAATAGATTTTGCAGAAAATTATTCATTTATAGTACAAGATGGAGCTCAGGGTTTCCATTGGAAGAACAGCATGTATCACAAAATCTTTCATGGAAGAATGCCGGTTGAAATTAGTAGTAAGAGTTTTTGTGTTATAAGCGACTGTCTGAAGCATGACAGTTGCAGTCGATGTCTTTCTAAAGAAATGGATTGGATTTCTAAAAGAAAACCTTCAAATGATAAAGCATATTTACTACTACAGTGATGGTGCAGTGGGCCAATACAAAAATTATAAAAACTTCATGAACCTTTGTTATCACAAGGAAGATTTTGATGGCATAACAGGTGAATGGAATTCTTTGGCTACCAGTCATGGAAAATCAGCTTGTGATGGTGTAGGGGGTAAATTCAAGTCATTGGCCGCTCATGCAAGCTTACAGAGACCAATAACTGATCAAATTCTGACACCTTCTGACCTCTTTGAATTCTGCCAAAATGAAGTGCATGGAATTACCTTCTTTTTTGTGTTATCAGGACGTGGCACCAGCTATGGTAGGCTCTATTAAAGGTTTTGTATCGCTTTTTTTGTTTAACGGCATATCAACCCTTGGTGGGTCATTTAGTGCCGAATTCAGTAGGGGGAATCCCATATCCCCGTGACTAGAGACTTGAGGGGGGGGGGAAAGAATCACAAATTCCTGTCACTGAGACAAATGCCACGAGGACCAGGATAAAGGGGGGAAATCCCAAAAGCTTCTCAGGACGAATCCTGAGCATGCTCATGGTGATCGCCTCCCGACCAGCTGGCTAAGATATCCTGTGCAACTTCTCCCAGGACGATACCCGAGCATGCCACGAGAACCCCCGAAAGGCCATGGTTCTCTGAATTTCGAGGCCATGGCAGTTTCGAAGAACAGATACTACACTTTGATCTTAGCCAAAAGGCTGCAAAGCGATCCTCAAGAGGTAAGGTGCAATGTCAATGAACTCTTTTGAACTACTTTTTTTGAAGAAGAAAAACATGAAAGCTTCTGGGAATATCTTCAATGCGAATTTGGGAATATTTAACAGAGATATTTGCACTACTTAATAGCGTCAACACAAGTATGCAAAGTAGAGATGAAAACATTCTCACTTTGGCGGATCAGCTGGTTTCATTTAAAAAGAAAGTTATAATTTGGAAAAATAGAGCTAAAGATGGTAACTTTGAAATGTTTCCCTTAATACGTAAAAGATGCATAAGAGAAATGACTCCTATTCTAGTCTGGAAGAAAAAATTCACCAGACTAGAATAGGAGTCATTTTTATTTTCCGTCATTGAACAAAGAATAGTATTATGATTGGGTTTGAAATCCCTTCATAAAAATTCTGTCTAATATTTGTCTAAAATTATGTGAAGATGAGGAATTGGCATCTATATCCAGTGATCGTGGCATGCTATTGATGCATTTTGGATTGCTATTAAAAAATACACCTCAGTAGCTAAGAACGCTTTATCCATTATGATGCAGGCTCATTCCATATCAAATCACTTAATATTTCTTAAGTCCCCATGGGCACTTGCAGCGTTTTCCTCCTAAACTGTTAAAAGCTGTACTCGAGAAAGATGGCACTGGCAGTACTTCAGAGTTTCAATGGGAAAAACCAGATCTGTACTCAAACACAGCACAAGTACTAAAATATGACAAATCAGATAAACACAGATACTTCTTGAATGTTATCACTAACTTTCCCAGTATATTGGTTTATCACAAAAAAGGGCCGTCAAAACTAAAATCGTGCGACAACATTCCCGTTGCCTTTGATAGATGATATATTGGCAACTGAGCTAAATGTTTCTCGACCATAGATTTGAGGTCGGGTTATTGGCAGGTAGCCCTAGCAGATCAGGAGAAGACAATTTCGGGTCATGCCATTTTCCAGAATAGCCATGCCTCTAATTGCACTTACCAAGAAGTATGTAAGATTTAAGTGGTTGGAGGACTGTCAGAAAGCATTGGACAGCTGAAAGGAGCAGTTAACAGCAATACCTCTGTTGACCTGCCCTGACTGAAGTAAGCCGATGGTCCTGTATACGGACGCAAGTGATCAGTGTGTGGGAGCGGCGTGCCTTAAACAGCCATGTCGGGAACGGGATGGGCCAGTACCAGGTATTCCGGAAGAGATACATGTATATTTCTTGTCCCACAGGCTCTCTGAGACCCAGCAGAGCTGGCCAGTGATAGAGAAGGAGGCATATGCTATAGTGTATGCTTTGCAGTGGGATTCACTATCAACGAGACATCAAGGTATTCGACCTATTACATGTTTGGGCGTGATGTGGATAACGTATTGGAGCCCCGGAGAAAATACATAAGATTATACCAGAGCAGCAACATAAGGTATTTGTGCAGGCCAGGGGAAGTATTCAGCGGGCACAGAAGAGAAGGAATGAGAAGGTGAATAAGGGCAGGAAGGAGGTAGAGTTGAGTGTGGGGGATCCTGTGTTTTATAAGATACACTTAAGAGAAGGAAAGCTGGATCAGAAGTGGAAGCCCTATTATAGAATAATGGAACAAACGGACCAGTATCATTTATAGTCTGGGACCAGATGTCAAGGAAAATTAAGAGGGTTCACACTAATGACTTGAATTTAGCTGAGACCCATACCAAAAGAGAAAAGTTAGAAGGGTGACTGGTAGAACCTGAGAAAATGGAAACAGAATCTGAAAATGAGGAAGAGAAGACCATATTGATCTATAGAGATCCTGAAGGGACAGGGAGGATCCTCAGCAGAGGGGCTAGAAGAGTGGAACTCGAAAGATGAAGTCCATACCCCTGATCAAAAGTCTCCAAAGGAGTCAAGCGAGTGGGAGGAGGAGGACGAAGTTCCTCTTGCTCAGATTCAGAAGCAGATCCGAGAACCAGACATGCCAGAAGTTGAGTCGGAGTTGCCAATAAAGGAAAGGCTCAGGGAGGCAGTCGCCTACAGAGCCCAATAAGTAACAATAAAAATAGAGAAACTTCTGAGGGCAGGTCTGTAGGCGGTATATGAAGGGGCAACCGTTTCTGCACAAGTTGGGTGCTGGGCGTGTGCAGAAGGCTCCCTGTGCGTGTCTGGTGCTGGCAATTGTGGGGGCTAAGTCCTCGATGATATTGCAACCCTCGCTTAAGCTCAGCCTAAGGAGAATTTTGAAGTAGAGTCTTACCTGGTACCATGAATAGAAAGAAAGATAGACTGAGTGAGAACTATAAAAGTAAAAAAGAAGTAATACTGTGTGTAAAAATGTGAACCTTGCATTTGTTGCAGGAATGGCCTGGAAAGGAATATTGCAGCTGCTTCTAATGATGATGACAGACGCAGACAGAAAACAATTTTCAAAAAAGTTGAATGAAGTGATCCTAACCAGATCAAAGTGGCTCATAACGTTTATGATTGATTTAAAGCCCTATGAGCTTTTGTTGAAGAGATTGGGAAAAGAGGTGCTCAAATTAGGGATAGCTAGAGAAAAGATGGCGAAAACAACATTGCTCTAATTCCCCGAGACAGGAACCGATAATGGAATGGCAGTAGAAGGATATGAGAAACTAGATGTCAACACTTTCAACACTGCATGATTAACAAAAAGCGTATGATTACCAGTCTCAACTTTAATATCACACGTACGTGCCCCAACGAATTTCAAAAGAACGTTAATGAGAGACTGAAAAAAAAATTAATCAAGAAATCTTTTTTCAGAGTAACCCCCCCCCCTCCAATGCATTTCTTCCGACGAAAAACTGACAATTCCGCTGAAAAGATTTGCAGGTAAGCCTGTTCAAAGAAAACAACCCAGGAATGTGCGAACCATGACGGTTCCCAATCACTGAACAAACAAAGAAAATGATGTGAATTTACCTCCTGGAAAGCAGCATCGTCTGACTGATAAATCTAGCCTCAATAAAAAGCCCACAACGGGAAAAGTATGTAGATGGAGAAAGTGCCTGTATCTGTTCTTTGGTGTATATATATGCCTGACCTATTTCAAATTTCATTTCTCTTTAGTATGAATAACAAGAAGCTATACAGTGTTCACAATGTACTGGAAATCATGCTGGTATTAGATCTTCGTCAAGAGATGCCATAATTTTGCCAACCTTGTCAAAGAGGATGGGATTATGGTAGATTCGCCTGAACTAAAAAGCATTGAGGCAATCATTACCTTTCCCGTTTCCATATAGCTGCCGGTTCGGCACGTGCTGACTGAGGTGTTTCTGTGAATTTAAAGTCAAAGAAAAGTATGTAAATGGAGAAAGTGGAATAACAAGTATCTGTTCTTTGGTTTATATATTTGCCAGACCTATTTCAAATATCATTTCATTTTTTTCTTCTGTAGTATGAATAACAAGATACTATACAGTGTTCAAGATGTATTGTAGATCATCCAAGGAGATGACAGTGAATTTGAGGGATGCAAAGATAGCTCAGATGATGAATAAACTCTCAACAACAAAGACACTGAGCGTATTTTGTCAAGTGAGTCTGATGATTCAGATAGTAGTGATTTACCGCAACTGAATCCCGGGCAGCAAAATATAACTATCCCAGAATTCTTTTGGAAAAGAAGCCTCCCAAGTGCACATTCAAAGGACAGAGTGCCACACCTCCGGATGTTATACCTACTCCCCTGAATTATTTCAGAACATTCATCACTGTGGAAATACTTGAGTTACTGAAGGATCAAACTAATTTGTACAGTGTACAAAAATCTGAATGTCTCAGCAATACCAATACCAACGGTAAGGAATTGGAGATAATGATCAGCATGTACCTGCGCATGGATCTTTGGCAAATGTTGGGAATTCGTGGGTACTGGGAAAATAACAGATGTCTCTTTCTTGCTGATAACTCATTTCACTGACAACGATTTGTCAAACAAGAATGTATATGATAACTGTTGGAAGATCCATCCATGGCTTGATATGTTTCGGAAACCATGTCTGGATATCAGCCCAAAGTGTTATGATATACTAACACGAGAAGATCATTTCCAGGTCAACACCTGTGCGGAAGTGACCCAGTCACCTTATGAAAGGCGTAGGTGTCCAAAAAACAGGATGTGGAAACCGGAAATGACAAGCATGGGCGTTCGAAAACCCATAAAGCACAGAGCCGAAGAGGAAGCAGAAGAGACGGAGACAGAATACACGAGATCGCTGTCCCTGTTGGAGATAGACCGACGGTTCTTATCTCTCTCTCTCTCTCTCTCTCTCTCCCACACTCTTCATTCTCCGACCGATAAAGTGTATGCTATGAAATAAAAATATGTCTCATATTTTTACAAACAAGTTTTTAGAGTCATCCGTTTTGATTGTCCAAGTTCACGATTTTCCTCCCGAGGACGAAGCACAACTCCATCAATGAACTGATGATTTCCTTCAGGGGAAAAAGGCTGGCAGTATGTGATGGGAAAGCCTCACCGTTGTGGGCTGAAGATTTGGAGAATGCTTTTCCTCGGGAATCCTCTTTGATTTTGCAGTCTATGAATGTGGAACTGGGAAGAAAAAGAAATGTTACTTGGTATGGGAGGTGACATTGTGGGTCCAGTTATGTGAAAGTCTCCCTTCAAACCTTCAAAATTGTGGACCATATGACAGTTCTTTAAAGAAAATTTCAGTGAGGCCAAACATACAAAAGAGAATCCCAAATCCCTGTCACTAAGACAAATGCCATAAGGACCAGGAGGGGGCGGGGGGTCCCAAAAGCTTCTTCAGGACGAATCTTGAGCATGCTAATCGCGGTTTTGAAGTACAGATACTACACTTTGATCTTTTTCTTTATTCGCCTCCCCACGGCGGCAAATTTTACATGAAGTATTTTTAATGTAGGATCGCGAACGTGCAGGGGGGGTGTAGATCCAATGTCCCCATGCCTAGAGACCTGAGGGGGGAGAATCCCAAATCCCTGTCGCTGAGACAAATGTCTCTAGATGTGATAATTTCACTCACACACTGATCACGCGTAGAAGTGTGATTTTATATTTGCTGTCATTCCCGGACAACGACTGCAGGTGTGATGTATAGTGTTTGCAAAATTGACTATGATTAGTCAAATTAGTGGTCTGCTGGGGATCGCTTACAATCTCAACCAATCAAAATGAAGCTTACAAATCCATATGGGGATTTCTCCCTTCATTTATCGTGTAACAGTAAAAGGAACACTCATTGTGGTAATCTAAAATGGAATCGAGCGACTTTAACGATTCGAAATATGAAACATATTACAAATCCGATGTTGATAAGCGATTTTGAACACAATTCGAGCAATTCAGAACTTGAAAATTACAAGCACTTAAACAATGGAAATTGCGATCCATAGACTTGGACCAATTGCTTGCAGAACGTAAATATTGAGGATTTTCAGACATTCCTGGTCCAGCTACACAATTACCTGATACTGCTAAGGAAATTGAATTTTTTAAATATATTTCCAGCCTAAGTGTTTAAAAAAAAAAAAAAATCCCCGCAGATGAAACAAACATGCTGACAGGGAACAGGAGAAGAAAAATTTGGACAACCTGAAATGGCGAGCTACTTCAGTCGAAGAAATACGGGCTATGAAAGAGAAGATCTTTACCCGGATAAAGATGCTATCGAATCAGTTTTCCACTGATTCAGATTCCGTTTTGAAAAGCTCTGCCGAGAAACCATATGAACTATTGTTGAAGAGGTACTCAAGGCAGGGATAGCTAGAGAGAAAATGGCGAAAAAGTATATGGGACCTGATAAAAACAAATACTTGAGGCTATTGTATTCTCTGAGGCAGGAAACGATAATTATAGAAATGCAGTGGAAGGACATGAAAAACTACCTAAAAGGGGGTAGAACTGTTAGAGAAATGGGAGAAGAGGTCAGTACTTCCCATAGTCGGGAAGGTATTAAGTGTTCTTTTTGGAATTGTATCAGAGGGAGATGTATAGACAATTAGGCCTCCTTCCAATCGACTGAGCGGTTTCTTCTCTATGCTACTACTAAAGATGTGAATCCCTTTGTCTTTCGTTACTGACGCCAAGCAAAAGCCCTTTCACTCCGGCGATCCTCAAAACGTGTGTGCATCCTATCGCCTCACCGAAAGCTTTACTTCTAAGCCGGATTCCCGGTTCAAATAATACTGTATCGATTAGCCAGTAATCGAACATATTCCTGGACAAGCATTTCAGTATGACCAGCTTTGTCACTAAAGTAACTCCTCCAACTTAGCATTTCCAGTCAGCTCTGGCCCTACTGTAATTAACCATTCATTTCACTTTACTTAGGTCTAGTTCTTTAGTTGCCTAGGGCTCAGGCCTTCAGGTCATTACAAACACATAAATCTCTACATTCTCTTCCTTCCGTAAGCACTTCTGACTAACACAAGCGTTCCCTTAAACGCATGCCTCTCTATATTTTTGGCCTTCCTTCTATCAGACATGTCCCTATATGATCCATTTCATTAAACAAGTCTTCTATTTGTAATCAACAAATGTACAATTTTGTCCTTTCTGTGGACATGACACTTGTGTCAGTTCATATTTCCGCGCCAAAACATGGCGACACAAGCCTTCTTCCACAGCTCCTGGACTGATCGACTAATCAGCATGATCCATTTGCATCACGTGACTTTCCATGTGTGCCCGACAACATAGCGGCAATGGCGGCCGATTTCAGCTATCCCTCTTTAAGCATCAACATGTATGGCTACTGTGATTCCTAATACAACAGTCCTTTTCAAGACTAACTAACTCACTTCTACACATCAAAGCCACCTTTCTATTAACAATACTTTTCAGGGCTAACTAATAATACAACAGTCCTTTTCAGGACTAACTAACCTTCCACATTCAAGCCACCTTTCTATTAACAGTCCTTTTCAGGGCTAACTAACCTTCCACAGGTTTCCAGTCACAGTGAAGATATGATAAATTCTTATACTTTACATAGCAAGTATTGTTTCTTCAGACTCCGATAAAGGCATGGATTCCATTCTGCATCCCATGATCTTTTCAACAATTAAAACTTCTCCTAGTGGTGTATCCGGCAATCTAACACTCGGAACATCAATTTTCTTCTTATCCTCAGAAAAGTCGAGATCAACATCATAAGAATGCTTTTTCCTATTTGTGTTGTGGGCAGACCGACGTCTTTGGATTGAATCATCTTCCAGAGCAATTCGTGGGGGTGTCATTTCCAAGTATGAATTATCGGAATCATTATTCAGACTTTCACCCATCTCATTTCCGATTATCGGCTGGCATTCCCTCAGCCTGTCTTCTTCCACGAGCGCCATCTCTGTAATTTTCCGCTCCGCCACTTCCAGTTGAGACTCTCTCTCAGCTAGCTGTTTTTCAAGGTGACTTCGAAGCCAGAGAATCCATCATTTTAGTATAATAGGCGAGTTTAGTGAAATGGAAAAAGAAAAAAAAAAAAAAAAAAAAAAAAAAAAAAAAAGCTCAAACCAAGATTATAGATTTTTATGAAAGTGACATCAGTTGTATGTGTCCAGGAAAGAAGGACCGTACTTCTGTTAAACTTCAGGATGGTACTAAGAAAAAGGTTCAGAAAAGACTTCTCTTAGCAAACCTGCCAGAGATTTGTGCTCACTTCAAATCAGAGAATACAAATGTTTCGGTGGGTTTTTCATCTTTTGCCCTTCTTTGACCAAAATCGTGTATTCCTG
Source organism: Architeuthis dux (assembly GCA_006491835.1). Classification (NCBI taxonomy): domain Eukaryota; kingdom Metazoa; phylum Mollusca; class Cephalopoda; order Oegopsida; family Architeuthidae; genus Architeuthis; species Architeuthis dux. The sequence goes on from VCCN01001590.1 coordinate 6,181,464, forward strand.
TTGGTGTATCAGGTTCTCATAAAGTGCACATACCACCAAACCATAAAGTTAATGCTACATGAAGTTAACCCCTCCCTTGATTATAAAGATGTTCTGAAACTGTGTTTGTGATATTTCAAATCAAAATTGCATGTTGTACCATTGCGATAACTGTCCCAGAGTCTGTGGTCAAAGAGTTTCTTAAAGAACTGTAAAATAAGACGGGCAGGAATGGTTTTGCAAAGCAAGTAAGGTTAGATGTGGTAAACCAATCAAACGCCCTTCCACAGGGTTTTTGAAATCTCGTCTTTCTGATTGGCCGAACCGTTAGACAAAGAGTTCTTTTTGGCGATAAAATACGTTGGACTCGAGAGTCAGCAAGGAATCCTGGCCAAAGGCAGACATGCTTTGTTGAAGTGTTGGAATCATGCTTGCATCCGAGAAGCGATTTGAGAAATAAATGAATCAATTTTAACAGATAACAGACGGACCCTGTTTTATTTTATTTTCTCTTATTATTAATCATTTGTAGTCCAAGGCGCAGCGCAAGGATTCCACCGGAATAATACTCGGGCAACCATACATCCATTTGTTATGTACTATGTTGATCCTCAAAACAAAAAAAGTTTGTTATAAAGCATTTGCTTGCATCAGTGACCACAAGACACGACACTGTAGCTGTTTATGCCTACCATTGAGGAATTGATCAATGAACATATCAAACCTACATATCCTTTTGTTGAAAAAAAAAACCCCTTCTATTTCAGTGATGGTTCAGGTGCCCAATATAAAAACTACAAGAACTTCACCAATTTGCTATGTCATGAGTCTGAGGCGGCATTTCTTCACCATCTATCACGGAAAGAATGCCTGTGATAGAGTCGGTGGTATTGTCAAACGTCTAGCTGCTTGTGCCAACTTGCAGAAGACAATTTCTAACGCCAATGCAATTGTTTGAGTTTTCCAAAAAGGAAATACCTGGGGTAACTATTCATGGAGAAGGGATTATTCCCTTAAAGATACAGAAAGGATTTCAATGCAGATCTGGTGCCGCCGAACTGTGAGTCAGAAACAAGGATATTTGACAGGCCCATGTGGCCCAATGGAGCGATTTAAAACTGACGAGGGCAATGTCCACCTTTGCCGGACCTGGCCCGCGGAAGAAGCGTTGGTCCGCCGACAAGAATCGGCTGAGGCCCAACTATCGTCGGAGGCATGAGGGCCACCACGCCGATCGACTCCATTGCGAGATCTCTAACATTCTGGAACGCAGATTGGTGGAGGTCATCAACAAATTCGCCACCGCTTCGAATGTGTGCCCCCTCCTGCATCCGTAACCCCCCCCC
>VCCN01001597.1:33227-56222 GCA_006491835.1 Architeuthis dux
GGAGGGAGGGGCTTGCTAAGAGAGTTTCACCATTTCAGTATGCTTCAGTGATTTTCATGGCACAGCAGATCAGGTCAACCTTTGTTGAAGGCACTGATGCTGTATTCATCGGCTAATTTTACACCTGACATACACACACGCACGCACACTCAGAGTGCCACGGCTGATTTGCTGCTGTCTATATTTAAAATGCTGGCCGCGTTGAAATGAAAACAAGGTTGGATAGAACACTCAGCTTTTGTCTCTCTCATAACGTGTTTGCTTGATTCTCGCTGCTTCGGGTAAAGTGAGAGAGAGAGAGTGAGAGAGAGAGTGAGAGGTGTTCACACCTCATTGAATGTCCAGGTAACAATTCTGAAACAGGAATTATCAACAGAGGTGTGTAAACATTCAGGAAATCTACCAAATTTATTCAAATGGACAAGAAGTGCAACTGATGCTTATTTTTAGAGTAGCCAAGGAGCTGGGGTGAGAGGAGGAAGAGAAGAAGGGGCCAAGGAGCTGCAGTGGGAAGAGGAGGAGGAAGGGGGCTAAGGAGCTGTGGCAGGAGGAGGAAGGGGGCTAAGGAGCTGGGGCAGGAGGAGGAAGGGGGCTAAGGAGCTGGGGCAGGAGGAGGAAGGGGGCTAAGGAGCTGGAATGGGGGTAGGAGGAGGAGTTTGAGGAGGAGGAGTTTGAGGAGGTGGAATGCGAGGAGGAAGAATTTAAGGAGGTGGAATAGGAGGAGGAGGAGGAGGAGTTTAAGGAGCTGGGGTGAGAGAAAGAGAAGGACAAAGTCCCTATAAATAACTTGGCACAAACCACCCTGAATTCAATACAACATGTAGTATAGACGGTGCTCACTTTTTGGCAATGGCTAACATTTGAGGAAATATATCAATAAATTGAATATATAAACCAAATTCATAAAAGATGCTCCAATAAAACCTTTTGTGGGCCGAAATGGTGTAAAGCGAAAAAGTAATTACCATTAATCCATATAGGAAAAGATTTTGATGTTCATGGTATGTTAAGCTGAGTTGTATGAGGTTGGAGTGATGGGAAGTACAGGATGAATATCACACACACAAAATCATTAAAATTAACAAACAAAAAAGGATTTTTATGTTTATTCTGCAATAAAATGCAAGTTGCTAAACCACAATTTAATATAATACTATTTGAAACACAGAAACGTCACAATCTATTTCTTTCTTATCAGGATACCAATGTGATAAAATGCTTCATCTTAATATTTTGCTGATGATGATTTGAAAGAAGTATAAATGTGAAACAGTATTACATTGTGAATAACCAATTTTGGTTTCAAGAAGAGAATGTCTATTGAAAAGAGTATTAAAATATAGATTAAAACTAGCATTCCAAGGGAGATTATAAATCACCACCACCCATATATGATGTGTTGGGGATGATCAATTAAAAATTTGGAAAAGGGGGTGATCAATGAATAAGTTACTTTCCTCGCCTTTTGTTGCGCTGTGATCATTAAAAAAAAAGGTCTGAATTTAAATAAAAAAAACAAGCGGGCACAAACTAGTGACCAATTTAGCATAAACTTACATTGCATATTGAACCCAACTCTAAAAACCTATTTAGTGGGGAATTTTCAAAAAAGAAAAAATCATTTCCCCTACTCTTTGAGGTGTGTGTGCAAAATTTCAAGCTTCTACTATGAACGGTTAGGGCTGGGAAAAGTCCGGATAGATAGATAGATACATATAAATGTCAGAACACATGAATAATCAAAACCCAGCAATAAACCATTGTTGTGGGCAGTAGTGATTAATACACATGTGGATTGTTCACAAGTTTCTTTGTAATGTACCAGGACATCAAACACCAAGTGAAAGAATAGGACATAGGGAGATTAAGGTTCATGCCTTTATGATTAAATGAAAGTCAATGACTGTATAAAACTTGGTTAGTTGCAAACTCTGACATTCAATCCATTCGGATGTTTCCCATATTTAACCCCCCCCCCTCATAAAATCTATTTGGGGGGAATTTTCAACAAAAAAAACAAAAAAAAAACAACATATTCCCTACTCATTGAGGGGAGGGTGTGTGCAAAATTTCAAGTTCTATTATGAATGGTTAGGGCTGGGCTAAATCCGGATACATAGATAGATAGATATAAATGATAATTATAATGACATTTAGTAGTTGAGAGCCTATATTTGCCCAGCGCCGGTGTGAGTGACTGTTAAAAGAGCGTAAATGTGAATAAAGAAAGGAACTCTGTGAGGGGACCGAACTCGCGTCCACCTTGGAAGCTACCTTATATGCAGGTACTGCTCTAACTGACTGAGCTAATGAAGATCTCATTAGAGCAGTACCTGCGTAAACGGTTTTTTATTCATATTTACGATTTAGGCCGCTCGTTTAGCAGTCACTCACACCGGCTCCAGGCTAATATAGGCTCTCAACAAATAAATGTCATTATAATTATCATATTTTGTCTGATATAAAATTATCCATCATTTGATTTCATACATATAAATGTCAGAACACATGAATAACCTAAACCCAGCAATAAACCAATGTTGAGGGTAGCAGTGATTAATAAGCAAGAAACATGAAGATGTTGGTCTATATAAGTTAATGAGTAATACCCAAATATATTGTTCTCGCAGCTATCGGAGTGAGTAGCAATTGCAACATGGCAACCACTTGAGTGCCACAGTCTTTGAGACACTGCTATAAAGAAAAAGCAAGCAACAATGACACTTTACCATTTCCATGGTATGGTCCTGCATATTGTAAATCATTTCTTGCTCAAACATTCAACCAGACAGACATTAATAACATTCAGTCTCAAAAATCAAATTTCTGGCTAAAACGTAAATATCAGGACAGGCATCTCTCGTTATAGCACAGTTTGCGATATAAAGGTGGGTAGGTTTTTTGCCTATAGTATTATCACCCACTCATCCAGAAAACTGAATTATAAAAACAGAGTTTCACCAAAAGACTTAATAGGACTAAAATATTAAATTTCTTCAATTTGCAACCAATTAACATATAATTACATGATGTTTTGACACATAATTTGTTTGATTTTGTGATGAAAACAACACCTTCGATCACCAGAGAACTAGTTTTGGCACTTGTAATTGACTTGTGAGTATCTGCGATCCAGTTATAACGTGGTTGTCTTTCTTGGACCCCAACACCCACATTATAAAGAGTGAGTACTGTACAGATCCTGATATCCAAAAGTAGAGCATTCCTATAAAAACCTTTTGTAGGCCGAAATGGTGTAAAGCAAAAAAGCAATTACCAATGATCTATATAGGAAAATCTTTTGAGCATTCCCAGACCCCCAAAATGGTGATTATGGTATGTTAAGCTGAGTTGTCGGAGGTTGGAGTGATGGGAAGTACAGGTGACTGGGGTGTACAAGTGAGGGAGGGAAAGGGTACACGTTGCCTCTATAATGGCTTGCCACAAAACAAACGCAGGAAGCTATTTTCACTCTTTGCCTTTTGTTTTTGGAGAGGCGAAAAACTGGTATAAAGTGAATTTTTGAAAAGCAGGATATACCTGTATTTAAAAAAAGGAAAGGTAAAATGATTGAAAAGATATTTTCTTAGATGAAGCAATGTTTCTTAAACTGGTGAATTATTCACTGAAGAGCGAATGAAATTATTTGGGGGAGTGAATGAAACTAGGACGAATAAAGAGTGAATAAAACATAAAAAATGAATGACTTAATTCTTATACTTAACAAGCCTGGCTGCTCCAGAGTGAAACTCCTTCTACTTCCTGGTGTATTTCTACTATAAATTTTAATTCTATGTAAGACTTGTCAGTTTGGTGCAGTTGAGGTCATTTGATTGTGAGTTCAAATCGTGGAAGGTTAATTTTATATATCTGTTTACTCTCCTATTTTTGGTGAGGATTATTCTTGTTACATAGGAAAGTAAAGTCAACTCCTGACTTTGTCCTGGAGTTTGACAAGAAGTATCCTTTTAATAGTTAGTAAGCTCTTATTGTTCTTTAATGGAAACAGAGCTGGATATTTAATATGTTTTTTCTCTCTAATTTACTGTAATATAGCCTTTAAGGAGAGAGACCTGATGAGTGCATGATACAAAATGTATTATGTATAAAATTTACTGTAATATAACCTTTAACTCTTGAAGTCCTAAAGAGCATGAGGCTGTACGTAAACAAACATGGCCGAAAATCCTAAAACGCACAAGGTCACAAGTCTTTCTTGCAATACTGCCAATTTTCACAACAATCTGTCCACAAATAAAGACACTATAAACATTTGAATAAACAAACCATTTTTAGCCATTTTCTGCTCACTCATTAAAACAAGAAGTATCCTTTTAATAGTTAGTAAGCTCTTATTGTTCTTTAATGGAAACAGAGCTGGATATTTAATATGTTTTTTCTCTCTAATTTACTGTAATATAGCCTTTAAGGAGAGACCTGATGACCTCATGATACAAAATGTATTATGTATAAAATTAGAAACAGAAGAATATGACATAAAAACATAGGGTAATTTAGTTGCAGTTAATGAAAGTTTGTGATGAAGACCCAAAGGTGAATGACACTGAAATAGTTTAAGAAGAAGCATTGTCAATTATTATCATTTCTTCGACTAGTACCTCTTTCATCTTAATTATATTTTTAGGATTAGAACTATGATGAGATTTGAGTCATAACAGGATGTTTACTTATTTGGACTGTACACTCATTGTAGAGGAATAAAACAACTTCTGTTTTCCCTGATAGAGAAAACACACCTTCTGATGAGTTGATCAAAGAATCTTTATTGAAGTATCATCTGATGACATTGGATAGTTTGTATTTTTGAAAGTAATGGCCGACTGGGACTCAGATAATTTAGGGTCTCTTATGTTATGACAGGTGAATAAAAATATTTTTCACTTGGCTAATTATTATTTTTATTTATTATCCCTAGTATCAAAAGAAACACAGAATATACAGTCAGCAGAAAAGTTATTCACTAGGTGAATTCACTATTTGTTAGGATACCCGGCATTGCCCAGGAGAAATAGGTTCACGGTTTGAATAAGTAGCAGGTTTTATATTAAGATAGAAATGAGATATTTTGGCAAGTAAATCTTTTTGCTTTCAATCCATAAAAGCGTATTTATCTCTGGGAATTTTATTTTGAGAAGAAATAATTTGTGTATGTGAAGATTGGGGGGGGGGCTCTCACACACACACACACACACACAGATTTCTCCAATTGTAGTTGTATATTAATATATCATAGTATATAATACGTTGTTCAGAAAGTTATATTGCATTTTCAAGAAAGAGACAAAATATTTGTAATCCAAAATTGGGCCGTTAATTTATGTCTGTATTACAGAAGTAAGGCCTCGAAATATGTGATTACTACCAAGAAATATTCGTCCGCTCGGATGATGTAATGCTTAGCACGTCTGCCTCACACACAGAAGGTCCTGGGTTTGATTCCAGGTATGAGTGAAGAGTGTGGAAAACTCTTCATTAGGACACATTTCCCTGTGCACTCAGCAGGTAATTGAGTACACTCTAAGCTGTGTGATTAGGGTGGAGGTATCCCTTCAGTGGACCTGCATCCTCCCAAGGGGGTGTTCATAAAAACTTATAATAATAAAGTCCTGGTCTCGATCAAACTTGAGACTTGCAAGGATCACTAAGCTGACACATGCAACAGAAACCGGGTCTTCATCACTGGGCTCTATACTCCATTGGGAGTTGTCTCTTAAGAGACTTTACCTTTACCGTACCAGGAAATATTATGTTTTCATTTGTTATTCTTCCATAAGAAAAACAAATGAAAAAAATGACAACTTCTTGTCGAAAACAAATCATTTTTTACCACACGTGGGACAGACTCCAGTACCGGTAAGCAGTAAAGGTGTTTAAATTCAAGATGAACTTTGGTATCGTCTTGGTAGAACAAAGAAGTAGAGATGCCCACCTTCAATGTTATGAATCCGTGGACCTTAAGAAAGGAATTAATTGACCACAGTAAAGAACTGCTTGATTGTTTACCAAAAACTGAAAAATACGAACATATACTTCGAGGCCTTATTTCAGTAAGATGGTCTGAAAAGAACAGCCCATTTTAACACAATAGTTGTAATTCCCCACCACCTTCTCTAAAAGGTAGAAAATTTAATTTATCCGATAAATGCAAAGAAATTTATCGAATAGGATCCCACCCTGCTGAAAATGGTGGAATCAGCCTATATAAAGAAAAAACCTAAATAATTGCAAGCAATGAAAATAATAATCTTAGTTACATCTAAGAAAATGGTACTTGCCAACGACTATGACGGAAAAGCAATATCTGACGAAGGAATGCACGGAACTTAGAAATTAATTTTATTGTATTAAATCTTAGTCCCATTCATAATTTGAATGATTTTATAAAATACAGACATATAAATCATGTGTTTCCGATGTTTAGAACCAGATTTTGTTGTATTTGAAGAAGTTGCTTACACTTTGTAAAGAATAAAACGTAAAAAATTATTTAAGTAGTATTGAAAGGTGTGTGAAGGTATATATTTGTTTTGTTCATAAAAACTTTTGTATGTAAGTATCTGTAAGAAATGTCTTTGATTAAATTTATATTTTTCGTAGATGTTTTTTGTCAAATGTAGTGCTAAAAAGGTACAATTCCTAATAAAGTTGGAGAAAATTTTAATAGAAAAATCATTTCTTTCCAATGTTTAGAACCAGAGATTGGTTGGCAAGTGACCTCGAATGACCTCCAAGATCAACCTCACAGTCTACATGCAGAATATTAGGTCGATAGGCCTTGTAGTTTTAGCAGAGAACAGGCACTAACAAACAAAGGGCTCATATATATATATATATAATATTTACACACACATTTTGGAGAAATTAAGGTGACAGAAAACATGGTTCTTTATTTCTTGGTGGTAGAGTGATTTCAAGAAATGTGTGAAATGTCTGGCGAGACAAGGAAAACACTGATCAATCTGTTCAAATTCCACTAACTTTTGTGTAGTATCTAATGTGTGTGTAATATATATATATAGCACCTCAATGAGATCTCGTTATTCCTGTAGTTAATCAGATGCATGTGTGGACAAAAACTTATGTGCAGAATATGAAACTCAACAAAAAAATATTGTTCTTAATTATTTATTTCAATTATGTTTATTCTCCAATAACAACAAGAACAAATCACAGTATTACCATATTACATACATACAGACACACACACACATGGGGGAGAGAGAGAGAGAGAGAGGGATATCCATTAATAGTACAACCCCACTCCCAAACCCCGCCCAAAAGCCTGGGTGTGGGTGTGAAGTGTTGAGAAGAAATACTGTAAATAAATATAAGTACTTGCAGGAGGAAAAATAGGCCAAAATTACCAGAGACTTCCACGTGGCACCAGTCATTTTGAGGGTGGCAACTAACCAAGTATGGTACTCAACAGGAAGGACACAATCTAACAGAATTGAAGTTAGTCACTCTACCCCCATACACACATCTGCCCAAGTACGACAGGATTTTTTTCTTTTTTTTTCTTTGGGCTTTTTGACATTTGTGAAAATGTGAGAGTAACTTTTGTGTCCTAAATCAGTTTTACTCAAACTGTCTGATCTTGCATGCCGGCAAGGTTTTTTTTCGAATGTGTCGGGGACCGGCAGTATATCTGTGCCAAATTATTATTCATAAATTATCAGTAAAATATTAATTGAACATTTGTACTAATGTTAACTTTTAATATATTCATTATATTTTTCCGATAAAGATTAACAAATTTTTAAAATTTTTATCTAATTTGTAAAACAAGTGATACATTGCAAAATAAATGGAAAATAATTTTTTTAAATTAAAAAATATTAAAAACATGTTAATGAGTAATAAAATGAAAAATTTTAATGAGTAAAGTAAAAACAATAATAAATAAATATAGGCATGCTTCTTGGGTGAAAGATGAGCCCGCTTCTTGTTTGTTGTCTTATCTAATCTGTGGATTAGCTAGAGATTTGAAGGACCTCCTACAAAATGAAGTGAGATTTGAGGAAAAAGGAGAATTTGCAATAAATAGACATGCACTATCAATTAATTTGTGAAATACAACCGCAAAGGGTGAATTATTATTTATGCATTTCATGTATGTACAAATATATCCTTGTTGTATAATATCAGTAGTAAAAAGGCAATAAAGCTTTTTTTCTTCTTTTTTTGATTTGTTTAGCAACATATCAACCCTTGATGGGTCATTTAATGCCGAAATCAGTTAAAAACTTTTTTTTAAAAATGGAGTCTTGCAACTTTGGTGAAAGAACAGGTGGCCCCTGGTTGGTGCAGGGGATGTAGTCGGCGGATTCTAGGCCCCAGCCAATAGGGCCATTATAAAGCTTTTGAGGGGGTCCCACTCCATTGGGGACCGAGGTGGGGGTGGGGGTGGTGTATTTGATCCCCACCCCCACCAGCCACGCCTCTGGGTATGTTTCTAATGTGAAAGATGAGCCCGTTTCTTCTGTTATCCTCTTGGTTCAATTGAAGACAATGCCACATTTGTTAACAATGTCGTCACTCAGATTATTGAACGCTTCCGAACTGGCTGTTTTAGTGAAGCAGAGAGAAAAAAGTCTTCCTTCAAATCACCCTTATGTTCGAAGTGCACATCCCCACCCACCACGAATGGAAAGGGGGGGACTCCAAAAGCTTCATAAATAGTTACTTACGGTATTTCTACTGACAAATGTTGAAGGGGGCCCTCATGGAGCCAAGCCTCCCGTGGCACCCATATCCCACCAGATCCCTAGCACACTCTGCACACGCCATCAGAATTGGCATATGTCTTTACATTAAAAATGTGAAAACGAGCCGCATACCGAGTTGGTGGTTGCTTCTAGAGGATGGGGGGGGGGGGGAGAAGAAAAAAAACGACAGATGAGAATAAAAGATTTATTTTTTACTGTTTTTAAAAAAAATTGAATGAGGAATTATTTACGATAATTGTGCTAATTAATTGGAAAGAGATTTTAATGGAGACATGAGATGTTTGAAATGACAGAAGAAAAGTTCATCACATTTTGAAAAAGACAGCTGGACACACACGCGGCCCCCAGGAAGAATTTTATAGGGTGGTGAAAAGCTGTTTTCACAGTCCACCCCACCATGCACAAACACCCTTGTCATTTAGCCATCCTGTTTTCATCTGATAAAACCCTTTTAGCATGTCATACTATCTTCGCTCCCGTGAACATGCATTAGAGAAAGCACAAGATTTATCAAAATACAGACTGGGAGTTATATATATTTTGTATACATACTTAGACACACATGTACAAGTAGATGTGTACATACTTAGACACACAGGTACAAATAGATGTGTACATACTTAGACACACAGGTACAAATAGGTGGACAGTTGTGTGCCGATCTACACAGCTGGGGGAATCCATGGTAACAAACACCTGTACTGTCTTATAAATTCCCAGAGACAGGTCCATGGAAAGACAGCTGATGATCCCCTATATTAAGTGTGATCTACATTAGCTAATTATAATATAACATTTACAGAAATAGTAGTTAATTCAAAATGAACAAACCAAAAGTTTTTTTTTCTACGTACATGTATATAGACAGTGCATTGATGAGGGGTGGATCGGGGCTGGTATATTGCAAGCAGGATTGCGGAAGTTTTTTCGGAATGGGGAAGGTAGAGCGGGAGATTTATCATGCACTATTGGCGTTTTTTTTTTTAAATTTTAAACAGTTACAAGAAATAAACAGTTACAAGAAATAAACAGTTAGAAGAAAACCAAAAAGTTCCTACAGACTATATATGGTCAAAACAAACTGTACAATGAATGTATAATACCAGCTGACATATCGATGTGAAACATGGAAGTTAACAAAATCACTTGAAAAGAAACTCAAGAGTCGTGCAAAGATCATTGGAGAGAGCAATGCTAGGAATAACTCTAAGAGATAGAAAGAGATCAACAAGGAAGTATTTGTTTATCTGCCTCCCCACGGGGCAAATTTGACATATGGTTGATTTTAGTGTGGTGTCCCGCATGTGTACGTGCAGGCAGTTCTAAATGTCACAAGGACATTAGGGCAGGCTTGACATTGTCACAGGACGAATCCTGGGCATGCTTAACTTTGATCACAGGACGAATCTTGAATTAGCTGGATTAGGGTCACGGGACGAATCCCGAGCAATGTTTTTCAGAATTTTTATACCAGCTTATAATTTAAATTGGCAGAATTCCAACCCTACAATTCGTGTGCAAATTCTGGTTTAGGCCTATATTCTCCAGATAAGCAAACACACCACCAAAAATAAGGCAGCACCACTTCTAACTTCAGAAAGACAAAATGAACCAATTATGTCCCTTTTTTTCTATACCAACTACTGATAGTAGAGAGGAGCTGGGCACTGCCAAGTATTTATCCTTGCCCTAGAGATGCCATGAAGGACCCAGCATAGAATTCCGAAAATCTCTTAAGAAGAGGATTCTTCCTTCTCATTGGTACCATGTAACCCAGTAGTGAGTTAGGAGATGGACACTTCCAAGTAATCTTTTTTTGTACCAGATATACCATGAAGGACACTAGTAGGTAGATACAGATGTACAACAGACAAACAAGTACAACAGATAAACAGGTAGGTATACATTATGTAATTAGATAGTAAAGATGAATATGTAGGTATAAATTTAGCATAAACATACATTGCAAATTGAACTCTCCACTAAAAACCTATTATGGAGGAATTTTTAAAAAAAGAAGATATATATAGATATAAGGAGTAAATGTTGAAATTTTCAGCCCTTTAGCTCCATTGGCCTGTACATGCGACACAGACTAGCATTCCAAGGGAAATTATGAATCACCACCACCCATATATGCTGCTTTTTACCATCGTGATTAATGAATAAGTTAGTTCTCTTGCCTTTTTTTTTTGGATGTGATCACTATAAAATGTCTGAATTTTCAGAAGAACAAACGTGAATGCTGCCGGGCATAAACTAAGGGACCAATTTGGCATAAAACTTACATTGTAAATTGAATCCCCCAACTAAAAACTTATTTTGGGGGAATATTAAAAAAAAAAAAAAAATCACGTTTTCCCTACTCATTGAGGGGAGTGTGTGTGCAGAATTTCAAGTTTCTGCTATGAACAGTTCGGGCTGGGTGAAGTCTGGATACATGGATACATATAAATGTCAATAACCTAAACCCAGCAACAGTGTTTAAACCGCTCTGTGGTGGGTAGTGGTGATTAATAGATAGATAGCCAACCAGCCAGCCTCACTTGAAAACTGAAGAAACCTATGTTGACAGTTTTGGTTGACGGTTTCTAATTATCTTGAGATACTGGTATATAAATAACAAGGAAAGTCACAAGCTTAACAGACCTATAAAATAGTGAACAGCAGATGCTTCCCTTGCATTTCTTATCATAGGCAGAGAATGCCAGCTTTGAACAAGTAACTTGGGTTTCCAGTCTATCTTGAAATACACCAACACAAAAGATAAAATCAGTTTCTACAATGGCTCTGTAGACGAACGTTCTTCTGGAGTAGCTCAGAGTATGGGAACAAATTATTTTGTGTAGGCTGGTAAGGTTGAATATGTGAGGGAGGGGGGGGGTTATTATAAATACATGAGGTTTTAATGCAAGTGGAGTTTCACCGTGCCCTGGGCGGTTGGTGGTGGGGGACCTTGTCGTAAGGCACTGCAGCTGATAGTCAAAGCAAGCAAATCAGTCATTCATGGAGTCTGGTGGCAATGTGAGGGACAAGGAGTAGGAAAGAATATATTTTAAAGTTGACTGTGTGTGTGTGCGCAGTTTGCATATATTTTCAAAGGCAGGCATGAAGGTCACCAAATCGTACGAAGAAAGTGAATATTTTTGCAATAATAAGAAAGAGTAATAAATCTAATTTGAAGAGGGGGAGGTGCAGAATTGTTGGACCAAGTTAGAGTTTCAGCCAAGGCTGTTCACGTTCACTTCGCACTGATGCCCTTGGGAAAGGAATGAATCCACTTCTTCACCTAGCTATGAGTAAATAGCAGGGCAGTTAGAGCCCTTTAGCCCTGTAAGGCAGTCAATCTAAGAGACGATTACTCTGACAGAAAAAACCTAGATCTTAGTAGTCGCCATATGAGGTCGCAAGTCCAGGTAAGGTTGAGTGTGGGGCTAGCAACTTTACCCTGTAAAAACCTAGTTACTCAAACTGCAGCAGAGTGTTCACAACATGGGTATTGCAGATTCTATGTATATTTGAATGGACTAAATACTTATTGGAGCAGTACTGATAAAGATTCCATAGCACCAATGTCACGCATAGGAAAGGCCAAAACATCAAAAAGATTAAGTTCTGGCCTTTATTGACTTGAACATATACTTCTGGCATCAATCTTTAAGCAGGGGATAGCAATGCTAACAAGATCGATAAGATTAGAACGGGTGCAAACAGAAGGAGGCAGATATGTAGAGGGATGCATCGTGGGTGGCCTCGGATAACACAATAAATTTAAGTGGTCCTTGACAGGGCTGCAATTTGAAGTGGCTCAAGTGGTGGAGAATGGCAAATTTAATCTTAATTGAGCCTGACAGAGAAAGCAGAAATATATATTCGGGTGGACCAGCCCAAGATGTGGAGAAGAGTTGGAGATATCAGGAGGAGCAGATGGGCCGAGACATGAGATGAGACGGGAAGACGGATTCTATAGGGATAGCAGCAAAATACAGTGGCAGAGAGATCGACACAGGATTGAACTGTCATCCATGCATTTCTGCATCTTTTGTTCGCCCCAGCACCATCTTATGTTTTGAAAATAAGGGGTTCACTCATCATTTGATTTAAGGAAATAAAATGAGAGATGTTTGTTTTCTACACAGCGTGTTCTGCCAGCTCCACAGATTTCACGTGTGTATTTTCACTGAAATGTGTGCATTTTCATTCATAAAAACTGAATAAATATCAGTTTGTATATAGCTACGATGCAGGGGAGATAAAAGTTAAAAAAATAATTTAAAAATTTTTTTTAAAAACCTAGATCTGCCCCAATATTTAACCAATTCCTTGGCTCATGCCCCACACTTTCACAAAATGTCATTGAAATTCATTGGGAACTTTTGGTGATATTGTGTAGACCAGAGTTCTTCAAAGTACAGTTCCCGACACCATAAATAAATGAATAAAAAGTGAGAAAAATGTTGGTGAAAAAATAATTCAGATTTGAAATATGAATATATCTAATAATCTTTTTATTACCTTTGTCATCAATAATTTATTTGTTAAACTATTAAATCATAACAGTAATTGTACTACTATTACTGTTATACTATTAGTATCCTTCTGTTTAGTTTATGCAAGATGAGGGTGAAAGTACTATGCATTTGTACAGGATATATGTCAGGGGACTGAGGTTATTGTATAAAATTAAACTGGGTCAAAAAGTTTGAGAACCCTGGTGTAGACAGACATGAGTGAATACATGTACCTATTCCAACAGATTTTTGCATAAACAGACAACCCCTCAATATTTTTAAAACAGACAGATACTAAAGTATAAAATATCTAAATTGCAGAAACAGAGATATAGACTAAACTGATGGCTCATACCCTGACACATACTTCCATAGACTGATGACGAGTTTACAAAGAATTGTTTCTTTTACAGGTAAACATACCTCAAAAGATATGCAAAATTTACTTTTTGCATAAAATCTGAGGGAAAAATTAATTTTGTTATTATTGTATGCTCCTACCTAGTAAAGTTTTAGTTGTTGTTTTAATACATACCTCAAAAGATACAAGGACATATTCACCCATAATTTCAAAACTATTACACCTAAAGCCCTAATTTTTTTTGTTGCTTTTCATAGCACTAAACTGTCTCACTAACACTAAATAAAATGCAAACTTATATTGAAGCTTTATATCCACTGCACTACAAAACTAGCACATCATGTACCTCAAAAACAGGCATAGAGAAATTGGAGGTTGTTTAAATACAATTGAATTAATATGAACTATTGGACTGTGTGCAGATTTTCTGCTTAAAGAACCAAAGATAAGAAATTTCATCATCATCATCATCAGCCATTATAAGTCCACTGCTGGACGAAGGCCTTTCCCATCTCCTTCCATGACAACCTATCTTGTGCTAATCTCTGCCAAGTCTTACTGGCAAACCTTTCTATCTCGTCCCGCCATCTTGTGTCTGGCCGTTTCCTACTTCTTTTACTATCCCATGGGCACCAATCTGTTAATCTTTCCCCCCATCTATTGTCATCTCTTCTCGCTAGGTGGCCGGCCCATCTCCACTTTTGTTGCTTAATTAGTTGTATAATATCCTTTACTCTAGTCTTTTCTCTGATCCATGTTGATCTTTTTCTATCTCTCAGCGTTACCCCTAGCATTGCTCTTTCCATGGCCCTCTGTGCTATTCTAAGCTTGTTTTCTGCTCGTTTGGTTAATTTCCAGGTTTCGCAGCCATAGGTCATGGCTGGTATTATGCACCCGTTATATACTTTCCGCTTTAGGCACATTGGCAAGGTGCTCCTCAGAATGTCTCTATTCATACCAAATGCTTTCCAACCTATCGTTATGCGTCGCTTTATTTCGCAGTCATGGTCTTTCTCTAGTTTTATTACCTGACCTAGGTATATGTATTCGTCAACCTCTTCTAGTGTCTCGCCTTTTTTAGGAGCTGTTATGTGAAAAATTGTGTTGTTATCATCCACCAAAAATCACCATTCCCCTCCCCCAGTTGCAACAGAATACAAAGAAATACAATTGTTAGCAGTTTTCCAGAAAGAGATAAACCTTGTGAATAAGAATCAAAAATCAGTTTGGGATCTCTTTGTATCTTTTGGGGTACATATACTTGTAATGTTTTCTTCTTCTTGAAATATCATAACAGCTGAGGAAAGATTTTGGATATAACAACTTTGATGTATTCAGCAAAGATTCATCACTCAAGTCATTCTTACTGAAGATGACAGAAAGAAAACCTTTACACCAGTGTTTCTTAACCTTTTTATGCTCCATGCTGAACAGCTCAAAAAATTTGATGTCCAACTTATTATAAAAAAGTTATTTAATTATGCAGCAAAAAGAACCACATCTTATATGATATTGGTAATTGTTTGGAATAGGTTCATTAAAACAGTTCTGCTATATTATGCAAGGGAGGTAACCAAGATAGATGCTATGCATGATCAGCTGCTTCTGCTGTTAAACTATTACCATAAGGAACAAATGAAAGCAGAAAACTCTGAACATGTAAAACTGTATTATATGAATTTAACTAGAAAGATTATGATTTAGGGTTAGTTTTAGGGGGGGTTGCAGTTAACATAACATTTTTTAAAAAAATATCATGCAAGGGAGGTAACCAAGATAGACGCTATCCATGATATTAAAAAGAAAATGTTAACTGCAACCCCTAAAACTAACCTTAAATCATATTCTTTCTAGTTAAATTCATATAATACAGTTTTACATGTTTAGAGTTTTCTGCTTTCATTTGTTCCTTATGGTAATAGTTTAACAGCAGAAGCAGCTAATAATTACACATGATTTTTAAAGTATAAAGCCAAAATTCAATTCCTCCTCTGAATACTGACAAACTTTTCTCTTGTTAACACTACTCATTTTAAATGGATAAATATATCTGTAAAGAAATAAATTCTTTGGAAAATTATAAATTACTGATACATGAACTTTAGTGCACTTACTAAAATTTGTGTTATTCTTTTTTTATTGTGTAAAATTTAGTAACACCAACGTAATTACCTCATCGCTCTTATACCTCAAAGTTAATGAGTTAAGCATTAGTTACTATGGAATCTATAGTAAAATTAGTAAGTAATAGTATTGTGTAATTAGGAATGAATAGTATTATATAATCAGTTCAGCCTTAGCATGACTCAGTTTTGAGCCATGGAATGCTTTTCGCTCTTCACACCTAAATTCCAAATTACCTCCCAATATATTCAAATTGGCCCCTTGTGGGCCATGCACACAACCTTCAGAACCACTGCTTTACACAAAATCTTTTTGGTTATTTTTATCCAGCCTCATATGCTATATATGCAGTTTATAAAAGTGAGTTATCAAATTGTGTCACCTAATGGTGAATCATTAAATGCATATCTTTTAAAAAACTTTTTAAAAATACATAAAAAAATTTTTTATTAAAACCATAAGAACCCACTGTGTCACCGGTGTCACATACAATTTTATTGATCTGCATAGTCTCTTATATAATATTATATTTTATCCATGATTTTAACTCATGAAGTGCACTAAGTGACATATACTGAACATCCTGGTGCAGTCATGTGACTATGTGTCAATTTGCTTACCCAGTATCCCACACAATGTTCCTTCAAGTAGAAATGGGTCGGGGGTTCTTATGGGTTTTTTAAAACAAAACTTACTTAAAAGCTTTGTGGAAAATTATTATTCATAAATTAATAAACTAAAAAAAACATTAAACATTCTTGACTTTCATAAGCTTTGCTGGATTTTGTTTAATCTGTATGCTATACTATTAGAGTAAGTACCACCTTGTTGCACTTAAAGAGGTAGGGTCAGGCTCAATCCCTGAAGCCTGGGGTGGGCCAAAAGACAAGTGCCAAGGAAATTAGACAATCTTTATCGCTACACATGTACGTGTGTTAAACCTGACCTAGTGTCGAATTTGCGCTTGTGGGGAGGTGAATAAATACCTTGAACTTCTGGCTTTTACAATGTTCTAGCAAAATCCACTGAACTTTAACTCTTAATGTCATAGACCACTTGATACCACCCCTAATTGACAGTGGAACTCTTCTGTGAATAGAAAAAAAAATTTATGGAACTTTTCTGTGATGGAATCTTTTTTTAAATAAAAAGAATTTACCTAATGTTGGAAGAGAGGTAACTTTGCTCAGTAGTTATCCCCCTTGATTTTAACATTAAGAATTAACCTGTATGTTTCACCCACTCTCACCTGGTTTTATCAAATATAATTCCTTATTATAAAAACTACAGTTTAACAAGTCAAATAATATTATTATACACTGATTTATTCAAACTGTTGTCCTCATCTTGACTGTTATAGTCACAATGTTTCGGCTATTGTACCATTCAGTTTTCTTAAGGTGCCTGTTGTATTCAGTAACGTTCTCGGAATTTCAAACCGAACCCTTCATTCAATTCATGGGGGTAGACTGTTCTTATTCTGCTGTGCATACTAGGCTAGATAGAATAAAAAGTTTAGTTTGAAATTTCAAGAACATTACCGAATATGACAAGAACATTACCGAATATGACAGGAACCTGAAGAAGGCTGGAGGGTACAAAGACCAAAACATTGTGACTATTACAACCAAAACAATTCAATAAATCAGTGTATAATAATGATAATTCTTTATCTTAGAAATTCAGACAAAAACATTTTTTCAATAATCTTATTGCACAACTAGCAGTATGCCTGACATTGCTCAGGCTGAAAAGTAGCTATAAATGGCCAAGAATTGCTGTTAATAAAGGCATATTCAGCATAATGAAACACTATTGGATTCCCTGTCAGAAATTAAATGGCTTTCCACTACGTTTATAGAGTCTGGTGTCTAATGCATCCTTTAAGTTAGCACATTTTAGGGATACCTTAATTCAATACTTCTGGCTACAATGCAACATTTGGGAGGGAAAGATGGACATACACAGAAACTTTCTCAAATATATATTAGATGTTTTTTCTCTCTCTTCGTTTGAACAAGAAATTTGTGACATCAATTCCTTTTGGTCAGAAAGGTAATAACAGGTGTCCAACCTTTTTTGCTCCGCAGACCAGTTTAATATTGACAATATTCCTGCAGCCCAGCTGACAGGGTGGAGATACTAAACACAACCATGATAAGTCAACTATAAGTTGCTAATACACTCAATTTCATTTCTAAAAGGGTTTATCTAACAAATTTAAGATTATCTAAGGAAATGAATTTGTTTTTATTTTACAAAGAAACCGGTTGGTGGCCTGGTAGTTATAAGTGTTATAAGATAATGTCATTCACAACAGGCAAAACCAGACATAAACATATTTTATTTACTACATAAATCAATGGGAAAGATTGGGGGAAAAGATTGGCATGCGACTGCATTTCAAACAGTAAAACAAAACAGTAAGATGGATATCTGGCTTTTTAGTTGCATAATATAATGATCCAATTTCTGTATCTTTGTTACCATAAACACAGCAAGAATGGCACACCGTTAAAATGCTCCAACTTGGAGAATAAAGCAATTTCCAGTCCAGTTTCTGAGTAATCTTTAATTATGTATAAATTGCCCCCCCCTCAAAAAAAAGTCTGTTCAAGGGAGATAATTCAAGGTCTATTAACTGTTAATTACAGTCATTTCCATAATGAGAAAATAAGAGGAATAAGCAGGGAAGAATCCTTTAACTTTCTGTCACCCATAGTGGCATACTAGTGATGATACCATAATAATAATCAATAATATTAATTAAGCTTACTGATAATTAGCATTTCCAAATAATTAATCACCGCTCCCCAAAATGGGTTTAGGTTATTCATGTGTTCACACATTTATATGTATCTATCTATGTATCCGGACTTCGTCCAGCCCTAACTGTTCATAGTAGAAACTTGAAATTATGCGCCCACACACACACACACACACTCCTCTCAAGGAGTAGGGAAAATGTTTTTTTGTTTTTTGAAAATTCACCCCCAAAGTATGGTTTTAAAGAGAGGGGGGGGGGGTCAATTTTATCTATGTAGCCAAACTTTGCCCAGCCCTAACCGTTCATAGTAGAAACTTGAAATTTTGCTCATACTCATTAATTTATGTGTACCAACATCTTCATGTTTCTTGCTTATTAATCACTGCTACCCACAACACTGGTTTATTGCTGGGTTTAGGTTATTCATGGGTTCTGACATTTATATGTATCTATCTATCCGAACTTAGCACAGCCCTAACCGTTCATAAGAGAAACTTGAAATTTTGCACACATACTCCCCTCAATAAGTAGGGAAAATGTTTTGTTTTTTGAAAATTCCCCATAAATAGGTTTTAGAGGTGGGTTCAATATGCAATGTAAGCTTTTTGTCACTGGTTTGTGAACGCTTGTTTTTTTTGAAAATTAAGACATTTTTTAGCGATCACAGCCCAACTTTTTAATTGATCACCAACACAGCATATATGGGTGGTGGTGATTCATAATTTCCCTTGAAATGCTAGTTATAATATAAATTCTATAAATCGGAAGTGACTTGATATTGAGTGGAAGCTGCCTATGGTGACCTTAAAGCAAGTTAGTATAGTTTCTCTACATATGGAACATGTTAAGAAAGAGAAATATATCCTTCTCAATCGGATTGAGAGCATAGAGGACAGACGGACAAAACATCCGCAGGAGAAAGTTGATCTACAGGCTGAGAATAGTCGGCCCAAAAGCAGTAACTAAAAGAATGTCAACCGGTATTTCTTGTAAAGTCATCTCCATGACAACGAAGGCTTTCAAAATAATGGAAAGGGTGAAAAAAAAAGAAGAAAAAAAAAAAAGAAAAACTGTTAACATCGACTAATTGTCAACATGGCACAAAAGGCTTCCATGGAACCCATTTGTGTTTTCAAAAAAAGTAATCAAAATAAAAATTCTTGAAAAAAGTGGCATTGAAAGAAATGGAAGCGTATATGAGAATGGGCTGTTAAGGTTAGAAAATGATTTCATTGGAATATAAACACAAAACTGGAAAGCACTGAATCCGCCTCAAAATTTAATCACTTCTTCCTTACCCATGGCTGACCCTTCCATAAAGTTTCATAGAAATTCATCAAGAACTTCTGGAAATATTGTGTGAACAGACAGACAGAAGGAAGGAAAGACCCAGATGTAATACATATCCTTCTCCAACTTCATTTTGCAGAGTTAATTATTCAGAAATATAAAACTCCCCATACACAACAGATGGTCAAGCACGGAAATTATGAGAGGGTATTTTTCTGAACTGGCATTCATTTTGGGACAAATTGGGAATTACTTATGGTACACCCTGTAGTTAATCCAAAAGGATATTATTATGCTATCTACATCTTTGTTGTTATTAACACAATATTTCCACTGATACATTCTTTTAGCCTTCATCTGGTGTACATCTGTCCAGAAAGTAACCAGCAAAAAAAAAAAAAAAAAAAAAAAAAAAAGAAGAAGAAAGAAGAGAATTAAAAGAATAGTAATGGCACCTTAGTCCACTTCAAAGTACTCCCTGTGGGATCTCACACACTTATCCCAGCGTCCCTTCCACATTTCAAAACGGTCTGTAATGGGGTTTTTTTCAGGATCACCATCAGCTGCCTCGTTAGATTCTTCTTAATCTCGTCTACTGTCTGAAATCTCTTTGGGAAAAGCCAGAAGTTGCAAGGTGCCAAATCTGGGCTGCAGGAAGTACTGACAGTCCTGATTGATGCAATGTTTTGCAAAAAAATAAAACCTGCATAAGACATGAAGAATGGGTCGGCTTGGACATTGTGAATCCAAGGTCAAACCATACACAAGCTCACTGATTGGCATTCAACTGCTGACTGAGCAATCCCACGGGAGAGTCTTTTTGCATTTGTGCAATAAAGCCCCCATCTAATTGCCAATTCAAAAATTAATAGACACAAGCAAAATAAGTTTAAACTAAATCTTAACTTACTTTTTCTAAAAAAAATGGCCACATATAATTTGAAGCAATTGTAAACAATACTGCTGCTGCTAACACAAACTCAGTACTAAAAGTTACTGTCATAACAACTACGATTTTTATTTAAATTTTGTCATCTTTTTTAATTTATATGCAGTAAATAAATTAAAAAAAGAAAAAAAGAAAGACTTTAATTTAAATTTACCCCCATATTTCAGTTTGTTTGGAGTAAATTAACAGTAAACTGAATAGTCAGTAAGAAGTGCCTACTATTTTCCTCAAAAACCACACCTAATTTAACCTAGAATTTTTATTAAATTGACTTTTCATTTTACTTAAAAACATAACAGATATAATGTTGAACAATAGAAAATTACATTTTACATCCTAAAAAAACAATTGTTTTTTTATTTACATAACTAAAATTAAACAAGGGCGTATTGTTTAACAAGTTGAAATCATTTAATTTTTTTCTTTACATTCACTATATATACTAGCTAAAAATACCCACCTTCCGGGCATTATCCCCAGCTATATGCCGCCTACAGTTGTAAAACATTAAATCATCACTTAACTCAAGGTTTTATGACCGTAGGCTCCATATAGCAGGAGATAACCGCTCAGTATTTCCAGCTAGTATCTGCTCTAAATTAATAATTATTAAAGTATTTCAGCTGTTAAAACTTGGAAAAAAGGGAAGGCTTTACTGAATGAAAATATTTTAGATATTATTTTTTTGTTTTTTATGCAGAAATTTTATGTTATTGTAATCAATTCTGGAGAGGAAAAAACTGCAATGTGGTTATGTTGTAGAGATGGATTAAATTACAGAGCTTAATCGCAAGAATTTAATAAAATAAAATTTTAAAATAAACATCTAAGAAACTAAAATCATAATGACAAATGTCACCCCTCAATTTTTTTCTTCTGGTTGCTTAACCAAAACTAGAAAGCACATATCCAGACCTGCCAAGTCTCCCGCAAAATATTTTTTGTCTCCCGCATGATTTTTGTTGAAACCTGTTTTCTCCCGCAGTTTCGTTATAGAAAAAAATTCAAGATAGCTTTCATTGATTGAATGATTTGTTTAGCGGCATATCAACCCTTGATAATGCCGAAATCAGTTTAAAATTCCAAAAAAGTAGAGTCGTGCGACTTTGGTGAAAAAAACAGGTGGCCCCTGTTGGGGGTGGGGTCTTACACCTCAGCAGGGTACGCAGTCAGTGTATTCTAGGCCCCAGCCAACAGGGCCATCAGGATAGCTTGTCATCCCCTCAATGTTGTGTACTACCAATTTTTAAAACATTTCCAGCATCTTTGCCATTGCTTCTTATAAACTACCTTTTATAAGTGATGTCGTACTCTTACTTTCTATAAATTTCAGTAGGTTTGCTTAATACACGTTTTTTTAATATAAGCCACTCGGTTGCTGAGGCTGCGATTTTAGTGAAGATTTTCAGCTATTTTCCAAAATATCAGCTCTTTCAAAAGAATTGTACAAGCATTTTAAGTACATATACAAGGGTCAGGTAGGGTGGGGCTAATTTTGAAAAATTTATATTCAAATATCTCCTTATTGACCTTGGCAGGTCTGCATAACTCTGCCAATGCCATACACCAACTCAATCGCAAAACGATTCCTGGATCCGCCCCAAAATTTAATCAATTCTTCCTTAGCCCATTTTCCTTCCACTTTGTTGGCAGAGGTAAATAACTTTGTCAATGTGTCAAAACAGTTGCGGGTGGCCTAACTGTTAAACAGCACAAAGAACAGAATCTGCAAACAGAGTTCAAATTTTGCCGCGGACAGTTTGTGTTCTCTTTGTACTAATGCCCTTGGGAAAGGCATGAATCCACTTCTCTCCCCAGCTATGGGTAAATAGCAGGGCTGTTGGACCCCTTTAGCCCTCTAAGGCAGTCCATCTTAAGCTAGCATCCAGTAAAAACCCACAATTGCTACAAATAAACAATGATTGGGTCTCCATGAATAGTTTGCAAAATGGAGACAAAATCATTGCCTCAAGAGTCGTTCACACAGTAAACAATTTTGCTTCTTTACATTAATAAAAGCAAGATGTGAAGGACGTAATGGTTTCTTCTGTTTATTTTTAGCAGAAATTATCAAAAGTTATGAATAAATTTCATAAAATGTACATTAAAAAGAAGAAAAATACTGTTATTGGGCTAAAAACAGTGTTTTTTTTACAAAGATTCTAGGACTTTTCAGGACTATATATTGTACTGTTTATATCTGTATGTATATGTGTATGCTTAATATAAATAAACACGCTGAA
>VCCN01001597.1:62414-72605 GCA_006491835.1 Architeuthis dux
GGGGGGGATTTGCAATGTAAGTTTTTGCTGAATTTGATCCCCAGTTTGTGCCATGCATGTCTTGCGTTATTCAGCATAGTGCAGAGATTGGTCTCCTCCTACATCCCCAGCTGCATACAGGTATTCCCAAGCAGTCACCCATCTTGGTACTGACCAGGTTCGATTTTGCTTAACTTCGGTGAACCGATGTATCCAATGTGATTTGGCCATAACAAAACAGGAGTTTTCAAACTTTATCGTATGACGGCACACTAAAGAATATATTTGACTTTCACAGCACACCAACACTTTACTCCTTTGAAATATGAATATATATTGGTATATTCACGAACATGCAGACACACAAGACAGAAAGGCTCACTATCAAATACACACCACACGCACATGTGACACCTACCTAAACCTTGGTCCATGCAGACACATTGTTTCTCTGATCTCCTTTTGAAAACGGATGAAACATGTTAAGGTAATAAATAATTTCTTGCAAATTATTCTGAGTCTCCATATTTTCTAGCACTAATATATATATATATATATATAGCCATAATTAGGGTATGGAACTTTTGCGAGTTTAGTGATTAATAATTAAATTAAGTGGATATTAAGTGTTTTAAATGGTAGAGATTCAGATGATATGTCTTGAAGGCAGAGTGTTTATTTTTCAAGTCTTTAATATGTCTATTGGCGTCCATCTCTTTGGTAATGTAATAAAGTCAAACAGCAATATTTTAAATATTAAATTTCAGCCTTCAAAACATATCATCCGAATCCCTACTATTTAAAACACTTAAAATCCACTTAATTTAATTAACTCGCCTACGACGAGACATGGACTATATATAACAGAAAATTACAGATAATTTGAGAAAAGTAAATTCACAAAGAACCAGGTGTCCGGGATGAAGAGTTGGATGAATTTAAGAGAATTTAAGTAGGACCAGAAGTCTCAAGGGATACCCCTGGTGAATTTATGGACATTTTTCCTCCTTAAAGGCGACCCCAGATTTGATCACTCTGAAGCAGGGGTCAGAATAACTTGACCTTATGACTCCAGTGTTAATCTAAAACACGTGTTTAGCTCACACACGTATTTCTTGGCCCATATTAAGGCCCCCCCCCCGAGACTCCACCATGCCAGTCTTGCAAAATCACCCTTCAAGCATATGGTTTCTCCTCCTCCAAATCACGACACAAAGCCCTAAGACAAGCTACAAACTGGCAAAGGCGAATTACGTTTTCCCGTTGTACTGAATGTAAAGTTGTACTGAACGTAACATTGTACTGAGCGTCATACTAAGAACGTTGTACTAACACATTGTAATAAAGAGAAGCATTAAACCTTTTCCTTCACGTACAAGCCGATTTCTGAAGAAATATATAATATATATATGAAGTAGTAATACTGGAAGTCAATGTACTGTAAAAATGAAATGAATTAGACAAAAACATTTCAGTAGTCAATGAATGAAACTTTCACACTATTGTGCTGCGGCACACAGTTTGAGAACCACCGCTTTCATGAGCTCTTTATCTACAAAGATTTGCAAAATGTTACCTTTGAACTTTAACTCAGAGCTTTAAATAATTTGAGATATTTTTTATCTATATAGGAGATACAAGCTTGCTTACATTTTTGCAAAAATAATCATGTTAAAGACTAAACAGGATAAAATACCAGCTGCTCTATTAGAACCATCAACTTGTATTACAACTATTAAGTAGCATGTTTGTACTCTTATAAGTCAAGAACAATGCATCATAGAGGAAAAACAAAGGCATATTCAAAATCAGCAGTTAATATGACTAAAATATTAAATTTCTTCAACTTGCAATCAATTAACATATAATAATGATGTTTTACACATAATTTCTTTGATTTTATGATTAAAACAACACCTTTGTTAATCGGTGAACAAATTATGAGAACCGTCTAAATTTGGTGAGTCAACTCTAGAAATTATAAAGAGTGCAAAATCCTGGCTTAGCAGGTTTGTAATGTTAACTTCCTAGAACAAAGGATTGTCTTATTTGGCTAAGTGACAACTCCCAGTGTACAAAGCAGGACTGGAATGCTTAGAATGGCATATAACAACCTCAAGCAATATAAGTACAGAGGAAGCCGGACCATTTACAGTACCGAACCATTTACCCAGCAAACTTGGGACCGGAGTTTGACCTGGATTTCTAGATTTCTGAACCAAGTACATATTACAGACTTAAAATAGGGTATCCAGCATTTTCATTGTGCGCAAGATAGTCGCTGGAATTTTCATAGCGGAAATAGCTATTTCCTAGCCAAATTTGATAGCCGAAATGAAACGAAACGATAAAGACAGCTTAATCTGTCGTCGCTGTTTAAACAAAGTAAAGACGTTTGTCAATGTTTCCGTGTGAAATTGACATGTGGAAAATTTTAAAATCTGGCAAAAACCAGCATATTATTCAATTTTAATAAAATGTTTGATACTTATTTATTAAAGGACAAATTTTTTACCAGGAAAATTAAGTAAATAAATTTTTTTGTCAGCAAATGTTCCGTTTTACTCGATTAATTATAATTCAGGCTTTTGATCGGTGGAAAAAATTTTTTTTTTACTCAATATTTTTTAAAAACAGATTCATTAAAAATACAGGTGGTAAATATTTCTTCATCATGCTATATTTAATTATTTATCCTTGTTATAATATTTTTATATAAGTTTCAGTCTGACCAATCAGAAAAAGAATAACAAATATACATTTTAAACAATTTCTAGTTTGCTATTAGCGACACCAGATGTGTCATTTCGCCTATAAAAAGTGGCTAAGAAATAGCTATTTCTGCGCTCGATTAAAATGCTGGCTACGAAAGTGCTGTACTTAAAATAGGTATCCCAAACTTTGCTGTTTACACCATGAAAAGTGGCCAAATAGTGAAATTTCCTTCCAATTTAAACCTGCAAGATCTCACTTATTTATGAAGCTATTTTGATAGAATTAGCATGTTAACAGAATTTAATCTTTCCTCTTTATAAAGATACAATTTTTTTCTTGTGTGATGAGTAGTCTTTATTCCACGTCTCTTTAAATTACGTCACTATTTCAACAACGGGCGCATTCTTTTGGCTATTGAAAAGCCAAGACTTTCATGATGATGTTTTTTCAAATTTGTTGCGCTCAGAGTTGTGCATCACAACACATGAATTTTAAGTTAAAATATAATATAAACAATGAAAAGTAAAAAACAATTGTATTTAACCGATACAAATATCCTTCTAAAGCAGGGTTTGTTTGGTTATTATAAATCAACTTAAAATTCTTAAATACACACAATATAAAATATACAATGAAAAGTAAATCAAGAAAAGTAAAGAACAAAACAGTTTATAACATATACAAATTAATCTACTTCAAAAACAGAGTCTGTTTAATCAATATTAATCCACTAATCTTCATCTGAAGATAATTCAACCTCGCCACGAAAATTAAAACAAAGAGCAGCCAAGCGCTGTGACTACTACGAAGCCTGCCAAAATAAAAACTAGCCAGATTAAAAAATACCATATATACCAGCGTATAAGTCGGCTTTTTAAGCATAGAGAATTTTCCCTAATGGATCATATCAGTCTGTTTAGATCAGGGGTCGGCAATGGGCCAAATCCGGCCACAAAGGGATTGTGACCGGCCGGCGAGTAAATATTGAAATGATATGCTTACATATCATGTTTTAAAGATTCTTTGCGTCTATTTAAAAGATTCAAAAGATGCCAGGATTGAAATAAATTGTTACTAAATTGAGTTCTTTGATTACTAATTGGCATCCTTGGTTAAGCACACGTGATGTATTTAAATGGACAATTCCCATATTTCAAGCTTTTTATGGCATTTATCTGGCCTACCGACCATTCATTAATAAGTGATCCGGCCCACAGTGGCAAAAGAAGTTGCCAACCCCTGGTTTAGACCCTATGAACTTGACACTCTGATGGACACAATGCTGCCTTATGTTGGAGATGACTGATCCAGCGAATATTGGACTAAACTGGAGTTAAACCGTAGGAGGTCAACTTATACGGTAGCCGGTTTTCTGGTATTTCTTACCAGATTAATAGTCCAGTACAGTACCTCCATTTCCTTCTAGTTGGCCTAGTGTTCTACTAAACTAAGCCTAGTTGACATCAATAAGCAGTTTTAGGCCGCGAAAAGTCAAAACATTTGTCTAGAGTCATAGAATAAAGGTCTAGATCAGGGGTTCTGGATAGTTCAAGGGGGGGGGGGATAAAGCTGTTAGGTAAAAATAAAAGTCCAGTCTAGAGATAGAGTTTTCTGCACTTGTATATCTATCAAGTCGAAGGCCTGAAATAAGTTCCAAGTTAAGAATGATTTAAGATGTGCTTTCTCACTAATCGAATAAATAGTAGCAAAAAAAAACAAAAAAAAACCCAAGAACAGAGATCACATTCTTATGTTTTTTTGTAATAAATTGGAATTTCAAATGTGTTCTAATTATTTTTGCTTGCTTTCTTTGAGTAACAAATACATAACAGCATCTGTACAATTATAAAATTAAACTAGTTCTTAGTATGAAGCCGACTAATTATACACAAAATAAAGTTATTATTTGAAATTATTCTTTGTTGCAACTTAATAAATGGAAGGGGGGAATACTAGTAATCTTATTGACAAAAGTGAGGAATGACTCGAAAAGGTTGGGAACCAATGGTCTAGACTCCAGATTTTTATTCTATGTAAAAATGATGAAATCGTATCACGTAATTTTGTGTGTAGACCAGTAGTTCTTAACCGTTTTTGTTCTTTGCCTCACCTTAACAGTTAAAAAAATGTGATATACCTGTTACTATAATAAAACAAATTTGGTATTGCAAAGATATAAAAATATGTTAAATTCAGAAATTTATCAAAATTTACAGTTTAAATCAAGGAAAATATCAGTAAAGAAACCAATTCTTTGTAAAAAAAAAAAAAAGAAAAAAAATGTACTAATATATGCATTCATTGTTCCTACTAAAGATTTTGTAATTTCTTTTTTGTGAAATTTAGTAACACAAATGCAATTACGTCATTGCTTTTATACCTCACAAAGTTAATGAGATAAGACTTAATTACTATGGAATCTATAGTTAAATTATAGTAATTAGTAGTATAATTAGGAATTAATCAGTTAAGCTTTAACACAACCCAGTTTTGAGCCACAGAACGCTTTTCGCGCTTTACGACCAAATTCCAAATTGCACCCCCCAATATATTTAAATTGCACCCACGTTCAGAATCATTGGTGTAGATAAAATGAAAGTAGATTTGCTAAAAATTGTTGGGATAAAAAAAATAAAAAATAAAAAATAAAAAATAAATGGAGAAACTAATAATAAAATGTTTAATAAAGAAATATTTCATCCCAGACTACAGGGTTCCAGAATAACTTTTTTCACTACCGTCCCAGAACCGTCCCGAAAAACAATTATAACCATCCCGAAGGAAATGTAAACAGTCCCAAAATCAAAATGTTGTTTCTTTTACTTTGTTATTATCATCTATAGTTGTTTGTCGTTAGTAGCATAATAAAAACACCATTAAAATGTTTAGGAAATAAATAATTGTCAAACTCCAGTCCAAACCTGGAGTTTTCTACCGTAACAAAAACAATCCTCACCACATTTCCGGATGGAAGTGATTTTTAAAAAAAACAATCACTTCCGTCCCAGAGGCGTCCCGGAGAAGATATTTGTTTGTCCCGAATACATTTTTACCAATGACGTTAATTTTGAGCCCTGTTAGAATCTCTAAAAGCCTTCAGGAAAGGCTTCACTTATTAAGAGCGGCCTTAGATCAGAATGACCAATCCTCAACCAATGTGTTTCTCAGTACCTCTTGAGCATTCTGACAGGTTACCATGTACCCCTAAAAATTACGGATCAAAAACTGATAAAATCATATTGATTTTAATAAGAGCCCAGGTCCCATTTTATTGTTAGCGAAAGGTTGGGAAATATCCTTTAAGTTCCTCTTCCAGCTTCATAAGATACTCAGTGATTAATTCTTTGAATATGTCAATCTTAGATTCTTAGATTGTGAGATGGTTGGGCCTGTTTTTTGGCAACAAGTTCATTAATACGAGGGGAAACTTTAGCAACAAAGATCATGTTTCTGGGGTTTTGAGATTTGATCTGTGTTTTGATTTAATCCCGAACAACACAGAAAATGTTGACTCACAAAGTTGTATTTATCAGCTGTTTTGTAACAAGGTGGTTACCCCATGGTTATTAATACTCTCAGTGCAAATGTACCCCTGAGGCAGGTGTTACCAGATATGTCCGATTTTGGACATCTTGTCCATTTTTCGCCCTGTATGTATAGATTCGGATGTACAAAATTGTCCGATTTAAGGCCCCACTCAGTGTTGCTAACTTTGATATTTTATATCTAAATTTAAATATTTTTTGTTGTTTTTAGATCCGATATCAGTTCTAGCAACTTATTGTGATGATCTAGCAACTTTTAGTCATTATTAGCAATTTATTTTAATTATTGTGATACTAATCTAGCTACTTCCAGCCACTGTCAGCTATTTTTAGCCATACATTTTTTATGTCCTAATTTGACCAATTTGGAGCTCGGACATTGTCTGATTTTTGGAAAACTCATGATAGATTTTGAGAAAACTAATCTGGCAACCCTTGTACCCCAGGTTGCGAGCCTCTGACTCAAGGGGGCTGCTGCTGCTACTACTACTACTACTATGGAGTCAACAATACAGCATGGAATAAAGTCAGAAGAAAAAGAGAGTGACAGAAAGGGATGAGAACCCTGCCTTATCAGAATGGCAGAATGGTAGTTTAAAATGGTTATTATCCATGGCACGAGGTGAATAGTTTTAAATGAATATACTATGTTGCATAAACCAAGGAATAATGACAATGATTCATCTCAGAAATTTCAACAAACTTTATTAAAAGGTGACAGCACGGATGATTGTGGAGTTTTAGAATAAGTAAAGCAAGTTCAATTCTTGGCCAAGGCGGTCTTCTTTGTCACTAATTTTTACAGTTCAATCCATATAGACACATAAATATGTATATAGAAACACACAAACATGTTTATGTATCTATATACATGCACAAACATGTATACAGACACACACGTATGTATACAGACATGCACTTACATGAATATATTATATAGACACACACATGTATACAGACATGCACATATTACATATACACACACACACACATTATATAGACACACACAATTATAGACATACACTTGTATATACTATATAGACACCACACACTACATGTATATAGACACACACACACACACACTACATGTATATAGACACACACACACGTATATACTCGTCCATGTATACATATGGGTACATACATACATACATGTGCGCGCTAATCATCTATCTTTGTTTATAATAAAATGAACAGAACAGTCTCTTTGCCGCCTTTTCGCAAATTAGTAATCCCATGTGTAATCAGTTTCAGAGAGCAGACAAGAGTATGATTAATGTGATAGGACAGAACACAGGGAACATCTAGGTTCAAGCCTTTCCCAAGAGAATTAACAAAAACAAAAGAACAAATGCAGCTTTGAACCAGAATCGGAAACTCTTCCACTGGTTCTAGAGTTTTGATTTCAAAAAGCTTTTAACACAAAACGCCCACACATGAAGAGAACTCAAAAAATCTGTGGAAATTCCACAATGGATCTTTGCAATTATGGAATCAGACGCAAAGTAATTCATTTATTTTTATCAAAAAGAAAGGAAAAAAAAACATTTCCAGTTATGGATTATCAATTAACAAGCATACAGAAAACAAAGGACAAATAGGAGATTGGGATTTATACTACTTGGATTAGAACAGATTTTACAAGTATATGAATGAATGAATGGCCTCCACATGGAGATCCTGGGATGCCTAGTCGTCAGAATCACTCTCAGCCTTGTTGATGTAGTCCAGAGGAAAGCAGAGAACAATATACATCTGGCATCAGCTTGGCTGCAGGAGCTGCCAGAGGGACATCAAACCGCATTAAGGGGCTCTACTCTGTGGTTTGGGAATCAGAGTTGTCCTTCTCCTAGACTGGTTGCCTTCCCAAGGCCAGAGAGTCCAATTTTCCCTGCTATTTTACCCATATCTGGGGGGGAAAAAAAGAGGTGGATTCATGCGTTTCCCAAGGGTATTTAGTGTGAAGTAAACTTAACCAGCCGCAAACAGAGTTTGAACATGGGTCGCCAATTCCATTGTCTGCACTGTACCGACTACACCAATCACACCTCCACCTGAATATAATAGCCCTATTCTATTAGTAATGCTTGCATTAATTCCTGACAATTCCTTTCTTCTTAATTTTCAATGCATTTCTATAGAAAAATTAGCATAGCATTTACATTATACATATAATAGCCTTATTCTGTCACTAATGCTTGCATTAGGTCCTGACCACTGACAATCTCTTTCTTCTTAATTTTCAATGCATTTCTATAGTAAAATCATTTGCAATGCATTTACAGATACATTAATGAATCAATGGATAGCAAGGTAATTTGTCACAGTAGTGTGTTGGTGAATTGTGCGCAACATTATAAAGCTATATGTAGATAATAATAACACATATTTACACACAGATAACAATAGACTTAATAATAAACTAATTTCTAAGAAGGTTTTGTTATTATTCAATGATTCAGTACTTATTTGTTATCTGTACCCCATTCATTGCACCCTGTTCCTCCTTTTCCAGGATCCCTAATTCCGTTCCTCTTTGTGTGTGTTAACTCCTCTTTTACGGCTAAATTGCGTCAGACACACCGGTTCTCACACGATCACTGAAGTTAAGCAACGTTGAGCCTGGTCAGTACCTAGATGGGTGACTATCTGAGAATACCAGGTGACGTAAGCATCTGAGAATACCAGGTGACCTAAGCAGCTGAGGATCATGTAGAGAGCTTCCCATAGCAATCCTGTTAATCCTCCTAAGGTGGAAACCGATCTCTACACTGTTATGTTGTTTGTATTATTATGTCTTTGTTGTTCGTTTGTTCTTTTCTATTTTTAGCTGTGTTGACTAATACGTTTGTTTAAAGAACGGAGAGAAAACAAAGACGTGCGTTACAGGGCAATAGCCTGGTAAAGAGAGAGCCTTACCAGCTCTCAGTTCCGGCCCTCATTTTTGGGACCGGAAATGGAATGGTGGCTGCTGGGAGCTTGCTTCAGCATGTTTATTTATATTAAGCATAAACATTAATACATATGATAATTATAATGACACTTATTAGTGAGAGCCTATATTTGTCCGGCATCGGTGTGAGCGACTGCTAAACGAGCCTCCCAAATTGTAAATGTGAATAAAGAAACGAACTTTGTGCGGGGATCGAACCCGCGTCCACCTTGAAAGCCACCTAAACACGGTGCTGTTCTACCGACTGAACTAACGAAGATCAGATGATAGACAGGAGTCTTTTATCCTACACTTGGTTGGCTTCTCCATTCACACGTTCCGATTTTAGGCACGAATATAATAAACATTACATATACTACGCTCAATAACGCAAGCCAAAGGGCCCCTGAACCCTGACTGGCCTGGCTGCGAGCGACAAGAAATGAATTTTCAAAAAACAAGCATGAACACAAACTAAGGGACCAATTTAGAATGAAATTACATTGTAAATTGCCCCCTCCCCCAAAAAAGAAATTTATTTTGGGGGGAAATTTAAGAAAAGAATTTTTTTTAAATAATGTTTTCCTAGACATAATGAGTAAATGTTTAAATTTTCAGCCCCCTAGCTCCATTGGTGCAGCCTGTACGCATGATAGACAGGTAGATAGATAGACAGGCAAAAACTAAAGAAACCTATGTTGACAGTTTGGGTTGACGGTTTATAATATCCAGTGATCCACATTAATATGGTTACGATCACTCTTTCTGGCAACTGTTACGGTTTCTGATGGTGACCTCAATCTACCTTGGGGATTGGTGGTAAGCAGAGAATTGGATTAGAATGAAGGTGACTGGTGTAATATTACTTTATTCACCAATTCCATACTGCCTATCACAGATCTGGGTCATCACTGGGCAAGTAGCTGAACCACTCAGTTTCTCTCTGGCACACATAATAATAATAATAATACAATTCAAAACTTTGTACATCTGATTAAAGCTTGAGAATCAATTTAAGAA
>VCCN01001597.1:86460-104122 GCA_006491835.1 Architeuthis dux
GTTTTTCTTATAATGACACTTTTACAAAAATTCACTCATAAATGAAGAATTGCCGAAACTTTTTTTGAAATCCGTTGTTTAGTTAATTTTTGGTAGAATTTAAAAATCTGAGTGTGTTTTACCTAAAAATTTTCTAATGCAAATTATTACGTCACACCGTTTTGCATGTGTAAACAACTTTTCCAAAACAAATATTTCCGGGTTTATATTGTAGATACAAATAGTTTTTATATCAGAATTTTCTACAATCTTACTTCTTGCTAATGACACAGATCATCACGATCTGGGCGTTTTATCATCTCATGTTCCCTTGTGGCCAAAAGTGTGTGGAGGTACCTACTTTTCTTCGTTATAAATGTTACAAAAAGTTTTTAAATTAAAAATAAATTTAAAACCAAGCAAGATCCTGGTATTTTGGATTTGAAAATCAACTAAAAATGAAACCCCATTTTTAACACTTCAATATTTTTGCAAGTTTCAAGAATAATCTCCTACTAATTAATAGACTATGGACTATGTCCGTAACGTCCTGTCCTAAAATTCATAACTCAGAAACTACTCGATCGATCTTGACCAAAATTGGCAGGGATGCCGAATATCATGTAGTGATCTCAAATATAAATGCGGGACCGATCCATACAGTTATCTCTCCTGCATTATAGCTATTTTTCCTAAAAATCATAACTCAGAAACTACTTGGCCAATCTGGACCAAAATTGGCAGGAATAACTAATATCATGCAGAGATCTCAAATATAAATGTTGGACCGATCCATACA
Source organism: Architeuthis dux (assembly GCA_006491835.1). Classification (NCBI taxonomy): domain Eukaryota; kingdom Metazoa; phylum Mollusca; class Cephalopoda; order Oegopsida; family Architeuthidae; genus Architeuthis; species Architeuthis dux. The sequence continues at coordinate 87,239 of VCCN01001597.1, forward strand.
GGTATCTCTGCATCATAGATATTTGTCCTAGAATACATAACCCAGAAACTTAGTTGGTTGATCTTGACCAAATTTGGTAGGGATACTAAATATCATGCAGTAATCTCAAATATAAATTTTCGGGCTGATCCATACAGTTATCTGGCTGCATTGTAGCTATTGGTATTGAAATTCGTGATTCAGAAAACTACTAGACTGACCTGAACCAAATGTGGCTGGGATACCGAGTCAAAATATTTTTTTCTCCCCCTTTTATGCTTGAAAATATTTGACCAAAACTTTTTCTCTTCTTGAAATTGTTTCTTACCATTATTTGTTCATTTACATGTAATGTCTCCCTAGGAATCTCAATACATAATATTATTATTGTCAAAAATACATAAAAATACAAAAATTATTTATAGTCGATTAGTAAAATTAGTAAAATATTTGTGAAATTAGTGAGAAAATCTTTTTAACAGTTAACACTTGGGTTTATTCGGCATATAACAATTAATCATCACTACCCACAACAGACTGGTTTGAATACTGTTGCTGGGTTTAGGTTATTCATGTGTTCTGACATTTATATGTATCAGGTCTTCAACCAGACTTCATAGTAGAAACTAGTTTTCTTCAGTTTTCAAGTCGGTCTGGCTGACTGACTGTGTATGTATCACACATACTGACCACACCAATGGAGTTAGTGCTGAAAATTTCAACATTTTCTCCTTATTATGTCTAGAAAAAATTACTTTTAGTTGATTAGTAAAATTAGTATATTTGTGAAATTAGTGATAAAAAATTTTTTAGCAGTTTATTCGGCACATAACAATTAATCACTGCTATGCACAACAGACTGGTTTGAATACTTTGCTGAGTTTAGGTTATTCATGTGTTCTGACATTTATATAATGAGTAGGGAAAATGTTGTTTTTCTTTTTAAATTCCTTCCCTAATTAGGTTTTTAGTGGGGTGTTTCAATGTCTAAATCCTAAATTGATCCCTTTGTTTGTGTCTGGCTGCATTCATGCTTGTTTTAGTTTTTTTAAATCATGAATTTATGTATCAAACCTTACTGGTAGCATTTTCATCAAGGTAACTTAATTTTACAACCACCACTGCTTAATTTACGAGGTAAAAAGAAGCATACATGGGTAGTGGTGATTCATAATTTCCCTGGGAATGCTAGTTTATTTATATCCCACCCGACCTAATTCCATAACTTTCTAATTTTCAATTATAAATTATATTTTTAATAACAAATGGGATATTAAGTGTGGTTTAAACTTTGAAAATTGATTTAACGACTTGGTTAATTTTTTTTTTTTTACTATTTTAGCAAATTATTTGTAATAAAAATAATAGTCTTTTTTTTATCAATGAGAAAGTGAATAATTGCAATAAATGAATGGGGTCATTTTTTAAAAGGCTTTTTCTTTATTTACTAATAAAATACTCATTGCTTTGTTAATGGTATACTTAGGGGTGGACATCTAAAGTACTGTAGTATCTAAAAAACTAATGGGAGTGTCAGGGACAACAAAGCCATATTTAATAGAATAAAACTATCCTTATTTTCACAGTTTGTAATATCAAACTACAGCATTGTCTTCATATGGGTATATGATGAAACAGTAGTAGTAACCAGGGCTGTTGAGTCCGACACAAAACATCCGACTCCTCAATTTCTGGTACCACTGACTCCGACTCTTTTGGCTTTAAAATGGCTAAAATTGCTAAAAGAGTTTTCATTTCCAGCTATGTTATTTAATTATACTTTTTAATAAAAAATATACTTTCTTAAACCTTTAATACTGTGTTTAAGTACCATTTACATCCATATAACTAAGGGTTACACATTTTCAAAAATAGAAAAACAAATTTGCAAGTAATTTCAATCCATAAGACTTCCGTTTTCTCAGGAATCTCATTTGTTAGTTTTGAAAAGTTAGTTTTTGCAGAAGGTTTATTTACATTCAGGCAGGCCATCCGCAGGAAGTAGCTCGAAAACCGACCTCTTGGCCAGGTTTTCAAGTAGTAATGTTACAATTTACATTTACTCGGAGTTGGAGTCGCAGTCAGTATATTTTTACCGACTATGACTCCGACTCCAGTCAGTAAAATCTTTCTGACTCCGACTCCACAGCCCTGGTAGTAAACACAGACACTCAGCCGTTCTCCTTTAGCGAATATGTCTATTTCAGCTCCTACCCTTTTGTGTACCCCTACCTGCTTCTATCTCCCTCTCGCCACCCACCCTAGTTCAATTCCACCTCATTCACTTTCTTGCCTTTCTTCTTTTGTTGATGCACCAGCAGCCTAAATCAGGTTAGACCAGCAGCCAGCGGACACATGTACACACATAGCAGAACTTGTTTAGCACCAGCCAATTTTGTGTTCATATTACCCCCTTCCCCTCTTTCTGTTTGTTATGTCACAGACAGACTGAAACATCACAGAGCAACGCAATTTATTGTTCCTGGGTAGTGAGTGCTATTTTCTGATTGCTTATGTCTAAAAAGTATAGAAAATGGCTATTATTCCCTTCAAACTTTGCTTTTGTGATCAGGATAGTGATATTCATATGTAATTGTTTTTCTTACTTTATGTGATAAAAAGTGTGCAAATTTGCCCATTATCCAATTGAAAATAAGCAGATTTCAAATTATCATTGTCTTGGCCACAAAAGTAAAGTTTGAAGGGAATAATTGACATTTTGTATACTTTTTAGACTTAATAAATCATAAAATAACACTTATTACCCAGGAACAAAAAAAAAAGTAAAAAAATGTTGCACAGTGTTATAATGTAGATTTATTTTTAATGTGAATATCTTTAATGCTGTGTTTAATCCAGTTTCAATTTTTTTAAGTTTCCAAATGTCTTTTTTGAAAGTTTTGCTATCCAAAGATTTTTTTTAACTGGACAAAAAAGAAAATTCAAAGAAATTTCATAAAAGTCAATTATTCTTTGTTTTCAAAAACAACAAAATCTAAAACCTCCCTCCATTATTCATGGGGAAGTTAGATTTGATTTCCATGATAATTCGAATTGTCAGCCATCTTTGATTGTAAGCAGTAAATATTTGTCTTTTTAGATGTGCGAACATCTGTTCTATATCCATCTTGGTCCACAAGATGAAAATCCTGAACTTGGAGAAAAATGAAGACTCAAAACTTGGTTTATAAAAATATAATGATATATTTTTATTTGCATCAAATACATTGTGCCATGGCGGAGAATAAAGAGGGTGAGAGAGATGATGAAAGCAGACAGACTGTTCTTAACAGGGTCATTGGTCTTGTGTTCCAAGAGCCTAGGTGCTCTCTGTCTCTCTCTGGCTTCCGAGGGTGCTCTGTGTCTCTCTCTGCTTTTCCGAGGGCCTCTGTGTCAATTTTATCAGGTTCGAACGTCCACGCTGATTTTCCATTGAAAATTGAACTTCCACTAAAAACCAATATGGGGGGAATTTTTCGAAAAACAAAAAAAAACATTTTACCTACTCATTGAAGGGAGTGTATGAGCAAAATTTCAAGTTTCTACTATGAACGGTTAAATCCATTTGAAGTCCAGATACATATAGATGTGTGAACATATGAATAACCTAAACCCAGCAACAGTATTAAAACCAGTCTGTCGTGTGTAGCAGCAATTAATTGTAATATGCCAAATAAACTGTTAAAATCTTTCTTTCTCACTAATTTCACAAATATGTTACTAATCGACTAAAAGTAATTTTTTCTAGACATAATAAGCAGTAAATGTTGAAATTTTCAGCACTAACTCCATTGGTGTGGCCTGTTCGTGTAATACATATATAGCCAGCCGGACCGACTAGAAAACTGAAGAGACCTATTTTGACAGTTTTGGTTGACGGTTTCTAATATATATTTGTATAATTTATCTATACATAAATAAATAATCCCATCAATTTTGTCATGTACTATGCTACTTTATTTGGAATGGTTTGTGGAGCCCTATCAATACTTGCATTGGACTGCCTTAGGGACTCCAGCTCCTGGTTATTGAATTTTGAGTTGTCCTTCTCATGTTTGCCTCCCAAAGCTAGATAACAAAAATCTGCCCTGCTATTTTACCCAAAGCTGAAGGGAGAAGAGATGGATTCACGCCTTTCCCAAGGGCATTTGTGCAAAGTGAATGTAAACAGCAATCCTATTGTCCAGACCATGAACCATTACGCCACACACATCTCCATTCTTTACTTGAAAGGTATCCTTCAGAAAAATCTGTTACTAATAACTAGGGCAGTGCCTGTTCCAATGGGGCCGGACTTTATGGTGTGTGGAGCATTTTCAATCCGTCATACGAAACTACACCCTCGAAGTATTTCGGTTACTTCTTTTCAGTGTTGCCAAAATAGATATTTTATATTGAAATGGTTCTTCGGACAATTGAACTCCTTGTTATTTGTGTTCAATCGTCCGAAGAACCATTTCAATATTAATGACCCTTCTCAAAACTACAGAAAATAGATATTTTATATCTAAATTCAGATAAAGATCTCTAAAGATCTTTATTGTTATTAGATTTCTCGAGAACTGCTGATCCCAAAAACTTCAAACTCGACACTACACTGCCTTGTGTGCTGATGAATCTCAACTTTGTACAATGGACAGTTGTTGAGTAATCGTGGTGCACACACACAGACAGAGATTTCTTCAATTGTAGTTAGATATTAAATAAGCCTGAAAGTCAGACCATAGATACACTATATTTCAGTTAACGGTTAAAAAAATAAACTCTGTGATATGAGATAGGTTAAAAAAATGACTTAGCTTCTTAAAAAAACGAATGCAACCTTACGTCACAGTTTAATTTCGAGAACTGATTTAAAAAAAGAACAAACAAGTATTCTTTTAAATCAATTTTCATTATTATTGGATGAAGTATTGTAACACACCACTTTTTATTAAATTTGACTAGTTTTTACCTTCATCCTAATTTTAGTTGTTTTTATGCAACTTATTAATTCGGGCCACTTATTATTGCATGAAGTATTGTAACACACCACTTTTTATTAAATTTGACTAGTTTTTTACCGTCATCCTAATTTTAGTTATTTTTATACAACTTATTAATTCGGGCCACTGTTTCTATGGCAACGAATAACAGCGCAATCAGAAATAAAGAGTAAGCCTTCATTGAGAATTGAACTCACACCCTCATTGCCAGTGGGAGACTAATTTACTCCTAGCTGCTTTTACCAATCAGCCATGAAGACTTCATAGATTGGCGGCAGTTTAGGGTTAGTCAGGCATCCGACACCAGGAGCGACAGGTCAACAGGCAAAAAGCTTCCCTCTTCACCCGTCACGGTGAAGAAAGGAGTAGAAGGAAACCAGGCGCCGTGATTTTTGAATTGTTAGTCATTCAGTAAAGTGAGCACTCATTTAGAATTTTAACTGAAGCAGAATTCAATACCTCAAAGTGATCCGCGAATCAGTCCAGAATTGAAGCTATCAACGGGAATAAAACAAACCCATATTTTCATTTGAAAATAATTAATTTTGTCGTTTTTCTCTCCACCCACGTGGGAGGCCCTTTTCTCTGATATGGACAAAATGTTTTATGTTTCCCTCCACAGAATGTTCGCTCCCGTAAATGTACAACCCAGCGGCGAGATGTCTCACACATCGGCGAGCGGAAATACTACCGGCATTATCCAGTAATTAGCAGAACTGATTCACACTTATAAGCTCACTCCCTACAACCGACTCTCTGCGCCATATTTATGTTGTTTTACATATGAGACCTAATAGTCTTTTTATTACCGATTGTGCTGTTATTTGTTGTCATAGAAACAGTGGCCCGAATTAATAAGTTGTATAAAAACAACTAAAATTAGGATGAAGGTAAAAACTAGTCAAAATTTAATAAAAAGAAGTATTCTTTTGTAAAACAACACAAACAACAAGAAGTTCAATCGTCTGAAGAACTATTTGAATGAAATATTCTTTTATTACTTCATTAAAAAATTACATTCAATATGTCGACTTGTCAGATAGTCAGTGACGATGATCGCAGCTGGAGAAGCTTAGCGCATCTAAAAAGTTGGAAGAACTTTGATTAAATTCATTCAGTCAAATTTGATCGTCTGATTATGAAACCAAATATAATTATGTTTTTTATTTTTCGTTATTCTTTCCTTTATGGAATATAATTACAAAAAATAATCTTTAATTGACTCATTCACTTTTTCTCTCACAATTTGTTTTATCGATTTATTAATAATAATAATGACTCAGTAGAAACTGCCAAGTGACCAATGTCTTTTGGCAGCATGGGGGTGATCAATTAAAAAATAGGAAAAAAGTCATCAATGAATGAAGTTACTTCTCTCGCCTTCTGTTGGGCAGAAGAAAAGTCTGAATTTAAAAAAAGAAAGTGTGAATGCTGCTGGACACAAACTAAGGGACCAATTTAGTATAAACTTACATTTCAAATTGAACTCCCCACTGAAAACCCATTTGGGAGGGGGATTTAAAAAAAAAAAGTTTTTTCTAGATATAATAAGAGTAAGATTTTGTTTAACGGCACATCAACCCTTATGGGTCATTTCATGCCGAAACGAGTAATTTCCGGATCAAGCAATTTTTTTTTTGCATCAAGTAATTTTTCATATCATAGATATAATAAGTTGTGAACGTTTAAATTTTCAGCCCTCTAGCTCCATTGGTGCGGCCTGTACGCACGATATATACATACATAGCCAGCCAGACCAACTTGAAAACTGAAGAAACCTATGTTGACAGTTTTTAATAATAAAACAGCAATCCGCTCACTTTTTGTTAGACTTTTCTCTTGGTGACTTTATTTTTTTTTCTAAGCGTCATTATTTTTGGAAATCGGTGAAGTAGGAAATTGATTCTTGCAATGAAAATTGAATCTCACTTTGAACATTGGATGAACTAAGGTGGTTGCTCAATTTCTATTCTTATGTTGGAAATTTCTATTCTAACAAATCTAATTTTAACATCTTGGAAAAAACAAAGACTTATTATTTAACAACTGATGATAATGTTGTGGGGCTTTATTTATATGTTCAGCCACTCAATATTCTTTTTCTTTTTCGTTTTAAATATTTTCTTTTCGTGTAACTCGTTGTCTGCTTGGGTTTTTTCACAAAGATATTTTACCTCAGCCGATGAAGTTGCAAGGGGTATATGTATTCACTCGTGTCTGTCTGTTTGTCCATACAATATCTCCAAAAGTTCTCAATGAATTTCATTGAAATTGGTGGGTGGGGTAAGGAGGAAATGATTTTTTTTTAATTTCCAATTATTTTTTCTCATACATTTAGGTATTCACTCATGTTTATCCACACAATATCTCCAGAAGTTCTCAATGGATTTTAAATGACATTTTGTGTAAGGGTGGGACATGAGGTAAGGAGGAAGTGATTAACATTTTGGGATGGATCCAGAAATTTCCTTTCCAATTATTTTTCTCCTACATTTATGTATTCACTCATGTTTATAAACACAATATCTCCAAAAGTTCTCAATGAAATTTGGTGGGTGGGGTAAGGAGGAAGTGATTAAATTTTGGAACGATCCAGGAATTATTTTTTTCCAATTATTCTTTCTCATACATTTAGGTATTCACTCATGTTTATCCACACAATATCTCCAGAAGTTCTCACTGAATTTTAAATAAAGGGTGGGCCAAGGGCTCAGAAAAAAATGGATTACATTTTGGAGTGAATCCAGAATTTTCTTCTCTACCTATTTGGGTGTAAATCAGAACTAGTATTCCAAAGGAAATTATGAATCACCACCACCCATATATGCTTCTTTTTACCTTGTAAATTAAGTAGTGGTGCCGGTAAAATTAAATTACCTTGATGAAAATGCTACCAGTATGGTTTGAACCATAAATTCATGATTTAAAAAAAACAAAACAACCTGAATGTGATCAGACACAAACAAAGGGATCAATTTAGGATAAACTTACATTGCAAATTGAACCCCCCACTAAAAGCCTATTCATTGAAGGGGGTGTGTGCAAAATTTCAAGTTTTTACTATGAACGGTTAGGGTGATTAATACAGTCTGATCTGAATATTCATGAATCAGCAAAAGGACAATCTGGTCAGGTCTTCTTCTTCGTAGCACCAGCTTTACCTCTTGGAAAAGCCAACAGAGCGATGGTATCTGGCTATATCAGCTGGTCTGGTCTAGAGGGGATAAAATGTTATGGGTCTGACAGGTCCCAAGTGCTCAGTCACTGGGGACTGACTTTGCACTGGTCCTGCTGCTCCATCTGAGCCACCAGTTTTGGTGTTCTGTGGCCCCCAAGTGTGAGTGTAGGACTTTAGAACACTTCAGAATAGTGAGAATCTATATAAAACTTATATAAGACAGCATATGACTGTTATGTCGGAGTCAGTGTGTCCTAAAGCTATTCATAGTGAGAATCAGAACTGAAGATATGTGGTACGCAAGTGATGGAAAGAGGGTGGGGGGAATATACCTACTTCTCAATTTCCAGGTTTTTTGTATGGAGACATTACCTTATAACTAGTTGCCAAAACCCAATTTTACCGTATACCTAGTTCCATCACTGGGTACAACCATATTATAGCAGTTGATATGCTAAAGAACCACATTCATTGTCCAAATTAGAACATTGAATATGTGGTTTGAAACTCTTAGAATCTGCATTAAGAAATTAGTTTTCTTGCTCATCCTGATTATCGGGGTACATCACTTTAGCAAATATCAGTTTTGTCTAAAATCACTTTGGTCTCTATAAAGAGAGAGGAAGAGATCAAACATGGATCCGAGAGCAGACCAAGGTAATATATATCATAGAAGTGATTAAGTGACAAAAATTGTGGTGGGCAGGACACATAGTCAGAAGGGAGGATAACATGGTGCAAAAGGTTTGTCGATTGATGCCCAAGGGATAGCAAATGCAGTAGGAGAAGACCAGACAGAAGATGGAGAGATGAGATAGAAGGCTTTGCTGGTAAGACATGGCAAAAACTAGCACAGTCACGGTTGTCATGGAAGGAATTGGCAAAAGCCTTTGACCAGCAGTGGACCTGAAATGGCTTTAAAACCACTGTAATTAATTCCCTCTTTGGAGATCGGGTCGCTTCGCGGCCTTTTGGCTAAGATCAAAGTGTAGTATCTGTTCTTCGAAACCGCCTTCAGGGGTCCTTGTGGCATGCTCGGGTTTCGTCCTGGGAAAAGTTGCACAGGATATCTTGGCCAGCTGGTTGGGAGGCGATCACCATTAGCATCTCAGGATTCGTCCTGAGAGGCTTTTGGGATCTCCCCCCCGCCTTTATCCCGGTCCTTGTGGCATTTGTCTCGGTGACAGGGATTTGGGATTCTCCCCACTCAAATCACTAGTTACGGGGACATGTGATCCACCCTCCCCCCTACTGAATCCGGCACTAAATGACCCACCAAGGGTCGATGTGCCGCTAAACAAACAAACAAACAATTCCCTCTTTATTATTGTTGTTTTTCATCTTAGAGAGTGCCTGTCCACTCTAAACCCAGTTGCATTGTCTAGAAATGTTTCATGTATGTGCACAAGAGTGCACCTTGCCACTCGTAGCAAATGGCTACTAAACTGTTGAAGGTTCTTGCAATGCGAATATGGTGGAATAGCTGAAAATCAGACCGTAGGATGGGATTTGCAGCTAGCTCCTGCAGAACACCTATTCTTTTCACTAGATAGAATCTATTATATTATTCTACATGTTCCTACCTGATAAGAGAAATGGATTCATTGAATCATACCTGTAGTTTTCAAGGGGGAGGAGAAAAACACAGTTCGATGCAATGAGCCAAACAGCACGCCAATGTCGCAGCACCAGAACGTTTCCTTCAAGGGATACTTCCTCGCTTATCAACAGCTATAACCACTGTCACAAACTCTGAGACGCTACAACGTAATTCGCAGTACAAGTACATTCCAACATGGCTTCGGGTGGCGAGCCAAGAACCCACTGACAAGCTGTCACCACCTGGCCTTTTATAATCAAAAGCTTGTCACATCTTGGTTGCTAGCGCTCAACATATGGGTCACCAACGTTCCACCTCGTCTATGTCTGTCGACGACTTGTTCATTCAGATTTTGCTTCCCGGACCCTCCACAAGACAGACAGGCCACTTCATCTGGGCAAGTCCATCTCCACCTCTTCGCTACAATACCTTATTAAAAAAATCATCACCATCATGAACTCTTGGATTTAATTTAAATATCCCTGGGGATAAAAAACAAAAAAATTCTTTTTCTAGAAATCCCCAAACTTTTTACTTTAAAACCTACCCTTAGGTCCATTGAGTATGCATGCCAAATTTGGTTGGGCGAATCAGACTTTTAGTATTATATAGAAATAGATGAAAATCAGATCATTATTATCATGGAGAACCCGAACACAGACCCCCCCCCCACAAAGAAAATTCTTTTAAAAAATCCCAAAACTTTTTACTTTAAAACCTTCCCCTAAGTCCATTGAGTATGCATGCCAAATTTGGTTGGAATGCACCCATGTTTAGGTGGTTTCTATAGAGTGACAGACAAACACACAGTTGTCACTTATATATATTGATGGATGGCACCCGTTATGAGTTTGGCACCAAAGTATTTTTATAGACTGACTTCAACCTTCATTTCCAATTTTTGCTTACATGCGCATATTATTCCTGAACCTGCGTTGAAGAGATTGATTTTTTGGTTTCTTTGGTCCTCATGAATGCAATACCTGATTGGTCCTTTGAGGTTCAGGTACGAAGCTCTTTTTTGATCATTTTCTGCTTTCTTCATGGAAAAATTTTAAAAAAAATTATTTTTCTTTCTAGTAGAAAGTATGATTCTTAAAGCAAGAAAAAATTGGTTTATGCAACAAGAAAATCATCAATGTAGACGAGAGCAAGTTGGGGGTCTGTCTTCAGGCTCACCCTGATAATAATGATCTGATTTTCATCTATTTCTATATAATATTAAAAGTCTGATTCGCCCAACCAAATTTGGCATGCATACTCAATGAACCTAGGTAGGTTTTAAAGTAAAAAGTTTTTGGATTTCTGGAAAAAAAAAATATTTTCTTTAAAAAATTTTTTTTTTTACTCCAATCTGGTCGATCCTACCTCAGCTGAAAATTATACAGTACCAGACCGTTTATCCAGCTTCCAGAAAACTGGCTAGTTTTCAAACTGGCTAGTTTTGAATCTGGCAGGCTTCACATTAATTTACTGCTTGACCACAATTTTCATAGTGTGGTTGAATAATCTTCAGATGAAGATTAATGGATTAATATGGATTAAACAGACCCTGTTTTTGAAGTGGATTAATTAGTATATGTTATAAACAGTTTTGTTCTTTACTTTTCTTCATTTCTTCCTCTTCATTGTATATTTTATATTCTATATTTTAAGAATTTTAATTGAATCAGTAAAGATCAAAGAGACCATGCTTTAGAGGTGTATTAATTTGTATCTATAAATGAGTTTCATTAGCTCAGTCGGTAGAGCAGAACCTGCGTATAAGGTTTCTTCCAAGGTGGATGCGGGTTCAATCTCTGCACGGACCTCGTTTCTTTATTCACATTTACGATTTATGCCGTTCGTTTAGCAGTTGCTCACACCGGCGCTGGCCAAATATAGTTTCTCAACTAATAAATGTCTTTATAATTATCATATCTGTGAAATACAATTTCGTCCTTTACTTTTTCATTGCTTTTTTATATTTGATGTATATGTTAATAGGTAGTCCAAACAGTCAGTTTTTTGGGTGAAAATGTTGCAGTAACGCTAATTTTTCCCTGTTTCTCAAGTGTTCATTCTCCATAATGTTGACTAATACAAAACTGTTATGCATGCCATAATAAAGAATGTCCAATTCTAAATATGTTGGTGTCTTATTTGTCACCGTTTGACTTAAAAACAATTTTACAGTGAATTTAATGTGTTTACTATGCTGTGACGGTTTTTTACTCTGGTCGAAATAGAAGGTATCTATAAATAAATGATTGCTGACGCCTCCTCTTTTGATGTATGTCTTTGGAACCAATATCACCTAGTAGAAAAATAAATGTTCTTCAATTTTGTATAAAATTTAAGCAAGTACAAAATGTCTATATATTAAAAAAATGATGGCTTTTCAGTTTTATAGGGTGTTGAAAAGGCCATTTTTTGTAAGTGTTCAATTTACTGTGAGTCCGCAAATGAATAAATAATCATAATTAGTGAATTAATCAGGGTAGAGAGACAAATGAGATATCAAAATATTCAGAATAACAAGACCTATAAGGGGAAACAGGCAGCAGATGTATAAGATCTTCCTGTAAAAACTCATTGGAGTACCTAATATTAAGCCTTGGTCTCGAAATGAGGAAAATCCTGAGATCTGGGTCATCTCCAGTCCCAACCTTGTCGGCTAAATGGTCCGGTACTGTACTAATACCAGATATTTGTGTATGCTTGACCATTTCTGTTAATTCATCCTTGAAATGCAGCTTTTGCTCTTTCCGCCTGATTAAATACGGAGAGAAAAAAAATGGGTCACTGCTTATTTCTGTGATGTCCTCATTTTTTATCTTTGTATTTAATAGGGCGGAATGAACAGAATTGGCATCACAAGGATGAATTAGTTCTCACAAGAGCAAAGTAAAATGCTGAAACAATATAATCTTCAGAATGCTGATATATAGACTCCGTTATAATGGTCCCGTAGTGCCAAACAAATGTTTAATATAGATTTACTGTCTTCAATCAAATATCAAAGATTCTAATTATAAACTCTGAATGTGGTCAAATGGCACATCAACTTTTCTATAATGGTCAAGTTTAATATGGATTTGCTGTCTTTAATCCAATATCCAAGATTCTAATTATCAACTTTTCTATAATGGTCAGGTTTAATATGGATTCTCTGTCTGCAATCAAATATTCAAGATTCTAATTATAAACTCTGAATGTGGTCAAATGGCACATCAACTTTTCTATAATGGTCAGATTTAATATGGATTCTATATCTTTAATCAAATATCCAAGATTCTAATTATAAATTCTGATTGTGATTATAAATATAATTTTATGGCACATTGGCTTGTATACAGTGGTCATGTAATACCAAACTAGGAATTTTAAAGTAGATTCTCATATGATCATAAATACAAAGGGCTACCTAAAAGCAGGGCCATCTTATCTCATGTGCACACTGGGCAGTTGCCCTGCAATTTCAAGTGCCCCAAAATTCAATTTGATAAATAAAAACTTAATTAATGTGCTGTGGGGGGGGGGAGAGGAGTTAGTGGCCCCAGTACCTTGCTTTGCCCATGGGCCTCAAATATTCTTAAGATGATCCTGCCTAAAAATTTGTGGAATTTAAATAAATGCATGCAAACCGAATATTGTATGTACTTTTGCTGTGCTGCCCTCTGTGAGGCTGTGGGTTTTTAGGGTGAGTAATTTGTTTTTTCATGGTCAAATTCCCCAAACTTTTGAGTAGCACCTCCTATAGTTGTTGTGGCTCATTGACTTGTCTACAATGGTCATGCAGTGCAAAAATGTTTTTAGTCCATTTGTATCTTCTTTAATATCCAATCCTTTGAATTATTGTTAACTTTAAAACCCAGATGGTCTAAGGCTGACCTGGAACACTGGTCACATTAATGTATGTCATGGTTGTTCTTTTGTTACCTCTTAAAAACTCATCAACCAGACATCAGGATTTCTTCTTCCCCATACCTACATAGGTAAACAAACAACTCAAACTAAAATACTGTATTTATTTATGGACAATGTGAGAAATTTTGTATCAGAATCAAAGGCAAGATTGAGGTATTTTATTATACGTACATGCAAAGCTGCCAGCAGCTTTTTCCTTAAAAGAATCCAAGGTCTTGCGCTCAAATAAACCCAGATTCTATACAAAAAACCCAGATAACTCAAAATGCCCTGATAAGAAAATGCTGACTTCATCTATCTGCAGTAAAACCAGAGCTCACAGCCATAAACTACAAATTCAGACCTCTACTCAAAGATTTCTTCTTGGCAAGAGTAGCAAACACATGGAACAGCCTAAGTGAAAAGACGATCACATCTGAGAATATCAATATTTAAAAAAAAAAAATCTGTATTCTGATATTGGATATATCAAAATTTAATTACAATTTTTCATATTAGTTTAATCCCAGCCCAACTACACTGAAGCAGGCGTAATGACACAATTAACTGCTTTCAAAAAAAGCCTATTTCAAGTATATAACATAACTCAAAAAGACAGTTTTAAAATTATTTTATTAATTAACAGTTACTAGTTAGCTACTGAATAGTGTTACAAATAAATGTGACTGACTTTTGAGTTTATTACTATTCATTGAAATCTTCATAAATTGAGACCATTTGTGAGGTTGCGCGTGGATCTGTTCACGTATGTCCCTCCTAAAACTATAATGAAAGCACAAGAAATTACTTGCAAAAAATCTTTTACAACCTTCACAAGGCAAGTAACAAATACTTTGAATCTGTACTTCTGTACGAATGGTGGAAAATAAGGCTCCTGTTTAGCATTATAGTTGCATTGTAAATAGAACCCCCCACCTCCTTAGTTTTTAGATTTAGAAAACCCAGAAACCCAGACAGATATTTAAAAACCCAGCACTGATAGCCTTGCATACATGTGTGTAATACTTTGTCAATTTTGTTTGTTTGTATCAACACAGTAACAGCTATTGTATGTATTTTACCTTCAATTCCACCTTGAGTGGGTATTGAGGCGGTATAGGGTGGGTATTGAGGTTTCTTTGAATTCTGTTGCTCCTTCTAGACATGATCTGTTGATATCATCAGTCATCTGTGTAGACCAGTGGTTCCCAACCTTTTCGTGTCATTACCCACTTTTGTCAATAAGATTACTAGTATTCACCCCTTCCATTTATTAAGTTGCAACAAAGAATAATTTCAAATTATAACTTTATTTTGCGTATAATTAGACAGCTTTATAATAAGAATTGCTGCTGTGTATTTGTTACTCAAAGAAAGCAAGCGAAAATAATTAGGAACACGTCATTTGAAATTCCAATTTATTACAAGAAAAAAGAATTCTGATATCGTAACTGATATACACATCAATGTGATCTCTGTTCTTGTTTTTTGCTACTAGTTCTTCGATTTCTTCGAATAATTAGGAACACGCCATTTGAAATTCCAATTTATTACAAAAAAAAAGAACTCTGATATCGTAACTGATATACACATCAATGTAATCTCTGTTCTTGTTTTTTGCTACTAGTTCTTCAATTTGTGGGTCTATTAGTGAGAAAGCAGATTTTAAATTATTCTTAACTTAGAGCTTATTTCGAGCCTTAAATTTGATAGATAGAAGTGCCAAAAACCCTATCTCTAGACTGGACTTTTATTTTTACCTAATAGCCTTATTCCCCCCTTGGACTACCCAAATCTCCCCTCCCCCCTGGTTGGGAACCACTGGTGTAGTGTATGCTTTGCTGAGATATTTTATGCTATACGTTGATATTTCAATAGCTGAAGTTGTAGCTGAACATATTGTCTGAGAATTCTTTATGAAGACTTGATTTGAAAACATTGATATTTTCTGCTGTCACAGTTTCATTTTTCAGAATGTTCCATATTTTCATAACTCTAGGTGGAATTTGTTCAAGTGTTTGTGAATACCATTTTCAGAATGTATTTGTTGTTTAGGCTCATGATCACCTGCTGAGTCTAGTAGTGTTGGTTTAAACATAAGTCTTTTCTTACAGCTAACACAGTAGGTATTCAGATCAATCTTATAGATTCCAGTTATTATCCTGTAGGCTTTGAGAATATCTGCTCTTTTTCTTCTGAATGACAGAGTAGCTAGATTCAACACACTGAGCCATTGGCAGTAGGAAAGATCTTTTTTGTAGCAGAAACCCTGTTCATTGCTCCCTCTTAACCCTTTATGGGGACCCCTAAAAATACTTTTCATATCAAAACAACCTTTTTGTATGTTAAACTAGACCTCATTACAAGATATTTTCAGTTGCAAGTTTTCTGAAATTTTTCTGTTTATGGGGGCAGAACCCCCTCTGATGAAGTGATCATATATGGTGCATTGCCCAAAAAGTGACCAAAAAAATTAAAAATTAAAGTAGAAAGTTAAATAAAACATAGAATTAAAGAATAACATTCAATAAAATAAATAGATATAAAATATTGATATTGACAAAAAAATAACACCGGGTTGTTTTTAAAATTTTATTGTGCGGGCCAAAAACAGGCTAATTTAATGGGATGTGGTATGCCTCAAAACAGTTTCTGTCCTATTTTGACAGTTTTGATTGCTGGTTTCTAATAAGATATATTCATGTATTTTACATATAAAAATAGGGAAAAACTGTATATAAGGTTGTTACACGTGAAATGTTTTTTTACATCATAGAGAATAATGCTAAAAGTGGAAGATTTACTTATGTAATTGCATTGTTTTGGAGATTCAATGTAAATAGAGATATAATCCATTATTATTGGAGGTCTTTGAGCCCTTAACAGCACAGGTGTCCACCAAGAAGTTAGACTAATTTTCAAGTACGATTTCAAATTAGGACATAATGCTGCTCAAGCTGCTGATAGCATCAACATTTGGAGTTGACACTACTACAGTGCAAACTGTTCAGCATTGGTTCAATAGATTTGGGTCTGGAAATATGAATACCAATGATAAACCTCGAGGTAGGCCCAAACCTGTTATTGACAGCAGTGGCTAAAGACCCACGAAAAACATTTTCTGGAGACTTAAGGACTTCAACAGCGACCGTATTACTTAATCTCACGGTGATAGGAAAGGTTAAAAAGTTGGAAAAATTGGTCCTACTAGAACTGAATATAATGCTCCATGACAGTGACAAGATTAGAGAATT
>VCCN01001597.1:123861-137220 GCA_006491835.1 Architeuthis dux
ATATATATATATATATATATAATACTATAAATGCAACAAATGTTTGTTTAATTGTTTCTTTGCTTGCCACTGTTTTTTTATAGCCGACCAAATGGCTGCAAATTTATCTATACGGCTAACTTGACCTCAGGATCAACATAAGGTAGGGGTGGCCCTGACCTCCGAGTTCCCTAAAGGTCAATTTAGGCTCAGAATTACTATCTCTAACAAGACAAATCAAAGGCAGACAACTCAAAAATTCACCAAAAGAAAGGGATTGAGTTAGCTCCCTTTTGCTCAGGAGTATGTGTGTGTGTGTGTGTGTGTGAGCCTGACGGGGTGGGGAATGTGAGCCTGAGCCTGACCTCCTTTTTTAATTTTATGAAATCTCTATAAATATCATTTGCTTTTGTGTTTTTTCCCCCTAGAAATCGCTGGGTACCCCAGCTAGTTATATATACACACATTCATGAATATATGTATTTATTCTGCATACATACATACATTTATAGTTATGAAATCCATCTGTCATCTTGGATTACTTTGACTTACAGATAAGCAATGATAAATGATCAGACCATTTTTTTTCCAGTGACTCTTTTGAATATTTCCATACATTTTCAGATTTATCTACTTGCTGTCTATATATGATAATTATAAAGACATTTATTAGCTTGGAACCTATGTTTGCCTGGCGCCGGTGTGAATGACTGCTAAACAAGCAGCCTAAATCGTAAATGTGAATAAAGAAACGAGCTCCGTGTGGGGATCGAACCTGCATCCAATCTGGAAGCAACCTTATACGCAGGTTCTGCTCTACTGATTGAGCTAACGAAGCAGAACCTGTGTATATGGTTGCTTATATATATATACAGAACTCGTTTCTTTATTCACATTTAAGATTAGACCACTCATTTAGCAGTCATTCACACTGGCGCCGGGCAAATTTAGGTTCCAAACTAATAAATGTCTTTATAATTATCATATTCTGTCGGATATAAAATTATCCATCATTTGATTTCATATATATATATGTATATATATATGTGTGTGTGTGTGCTTTAAATGCTTTTTCTCTGTCTACTCTATCCGTGGCTCATCTAGTAAACATATCATATATAGCAGCCCACTACTCAGATTTCAGCATCTCAACCATGGAAGACTTGTTTTTTTGT
Organism: Architeuthis dux; assembly: GCA_006491835.1. NCBI lineage: Eukaryota > Metazoa > Mollusca > Cephalopoda > Oegopsida > Architeuthidae > Architeuthis > Architeuthis dux. The sequence goes on from VCCN01001597.1 coordinate 125,016, forward strand.
ATTTTTTTAAACCTATATCCATTGCAGCTTATTCAGCTGTGTTCTTATAAAATCTTCGATAACCATTAAATTCAAGCAGGAAATATTATAGTATAGAATAGTAGAGAGGAAACAGCAGACAATTTGTTTTCTGGGGTTTTTAAGGTTGCGTGTAGAGGACAGTTTTGCTTGTAACCTTGTGAAATTGGTCTGAAATTCAATCATAGGTACATTAAAAGAAAAATGTCCTTTTTCAAAATGTTTGATTGTAACCAGCCAAATATGATAACCAAGAGGGCAGGGCTAGGATCAAAGTGTAGTATCTGTGTACTCATTGAAACACACACATATATTACAGATCAATGTGGCTCAGTGATAAAGTGCTCGTTTCCAGTTCAGTAGGTGATGGGTTCAATCCATGACCGAGTCATACCAAAGACATTAAAAATGGTGCCTCTCTGCTAAGCACTCAGCATAAATAGGCTTGAGGAAGCCTGGATAGGGATGGGCTCTGTCAGGCCGAAGACACACCCGTGAAAATGGGTGCGTCAACAACACGGTACAGAGGACGGGAAACCATGTACTGAGTCACGTAACCTGAACACACATATATATGGATATACATATTGTGTTTTGGGTTATGGTACTTTCGTCTACATCATTTTAGCAAATATCAATTTTGTATAAATCAATTTGTTCTACATAATATTTCCAAAAGTTCTCAATGAATTTCAATGGCATTTTGTTGAATGGTGGGCCATTGGCTAAAGAAGACTTGATGAAATTTTGTGGTGAATCCAAGGATTTTTTTTCGATTGAGAGGAAAAGAATTCCCAAAATTTAATAAAAAAATATCTCTCAATCGAAAAAAACTCCCTGAATCCACCCCAAAATTTCATCAATCCTTCCTTAGCCCATGACCAACTATTCGACAAAATGTCATTCATTGACAATTTTTGGAGACAAAAGTCTGCCAGACCGGGGTCGTGGATGTGCCAGCAGATTATAGAGTAGATGAAAAGTCTGCCAGATTGGGGTCATGGATGTGCCAGCAGACAAAACTGATATTTGCTAACGTGGTGTAGATGAAAGTACTGTACCCCGTATATGGATATACATTAGGGCTCCAAACTAACTTTTGTCACCACCGTCCCGGAACACAATTTTAACTGTCCCGAAGGAAATGTAAATGGTCCCAAATTCAAAAGGTTGTTTCTTTATTTTATTATCATCTTTAGTTGTTAGTTGTTAGTAGCATAATAAAAATACCATTAAAATGTTAAGGAAATAAATAATTGTCAAACTCCAGTCCAAACCATAATAAATTTTGTGGAAGGGTGGGCAATGGGCTACGGAAGAAGTAATTAAATTTGGGGGTTTTCATTCAGTGTATGGTGTTGGCAGAGGTATGTGCTCTTTGAGTGCATTCTAGTTAAAGGATTGAAATGTTCCAAACCTGTAACTTGAGCAACAAATTCACAGCTCAGTTAAACAAATTTTGAGTCACAAAAACTTTAAAGGTTAATTCCACTTGACCTATTTTCATAAGTTTGTTTTTCTCTTGTTTATTTTTTGTTTTTAAAGTTTATTTGCTGTTTCGAGTGTTGGTTTTGTGTTCAAGAATAAAATTCCAGCTGTTGCCCAAAGAAAAGGACAAAGAAACTCAAGCAATTTGGTTTAATTTCATCACACATTCCATTTAACAGGACAGAAGCAACAGAATAGAAATATTTAAACTTCCGCCATCAAATCCTTTTCTTTGTTGTATTTTTGTAAATAGTGCCGATATTCAGTCACCCAGGGTGCCAAGTGTTGGAGCCGCCTGTCATGTGTCTGAGACAGTAGGACTTTCCAAATACAAATGGAAAGATATGAAAATCAAATGGAATAAAAACTGTCAAAATAAGAAAATTCCTTGATGTGAAGTCAGATTTTTCAGGAATATCTGACAGTTAAATATTTTCTGTTGTGGTGGAAGTAAGAGAAATATCTGGCAAAATAAATTCTCATGACTGACAAGCTCAGTCAAGCTTATCTAGTTTAGTGCTCACTAAAGCTGGGGCCTGGGGGGGGGACAGTAAATTGGGTGTGGCGAGGTCACAAGTTGATAAATTTATAAAAAAGACAGGTCTGGTTAGTCACTCCATAGAAACCGTCACCCGAACAATGTCTTTTGGCAGCATGCTGTGTTGGGTGTGATCAATTAAGAAATTGGAAAAAGGTGTGATCAATGCATAAGTTACTTCTCTCGCCTTTTGTTGGGCAGTGATCACTAAAAAAAGTCTGAATTTTCAAAAAACAACGGTGAATATTGCCGGACACAAACTAAGGGACCATTTTAGCATAAACTTACATTGCAAATTTAACCCGCCACTAAACTCCTATTATGGAGCAATTTAAAAAAAAAATAAGAAGAAAGTTTTTTCTAGACATAATGAGTAAATATTAGAATTTTCAGCCCTCTAGCTCTATTGGTGTGGCTTGTTCATGCTATACATACATACATACATACATAGCCAGCCAGACCAGGAACCCTAGGGCCGGCCCTGGATACAAGATAGGGTTTGGTTATCTGTTAAGTGTAGAGTAATTTGAAAAAGAAAATAATTTCATTCCCTTCTTTTTATGTATAGGTCTGCTTTTCTTTTACAATTAGGAAAAAATTTCATTTAAAAAGTGTATATGAAGAAAGTAAAGAAATGATGAAAGATACTATTGTAAAATAATTCAGATAGAGGGTAGTTATTTTGTATCTCTATTTATTATCGGACAAAAGAGAATAATTTCAGACAAAGATATTATTTTGTAGGTTTCAAAAAAGATGGAGGGAAGAGAAAGAAAAAACAATTCGGTGGGTCGTGTGCAGATTTCCTAATAGGGAAAGGACTTTTTGGTATCTCTTGGATGGGCATGTCTAATATCCTTATATGGAAGAGGATTTTGAGAGAGCTGACCCCAAGCCTTTTCTTAGACAGTTGGTACCTCACTATAGAAGTGAACGGTCATAGAAAAAAAGCTCGGAAAAATCATGGCCATAGATACCATCTTCGATCAATGAATGAATGACCATTGAACGAAAGTTGAATATAGCAACAAGTGTTCCGATGTTTCCTGAACCTGACACGATACACTATTTCATTATTTTAAGAATTTTTATTTTCTTCTTCCAATTTAGTTTGAAGAGGTATATGTATACACTCTTGTATTCTCGCTGAATTTCAATGGCATTTTGTGGAAGGGTGGGCCATGGATTGATTATATTTTGGGGTGGATCGAGAAATCTTATTACAGTTACCTTCCCTGCACCGTAGCTATATATGAACTGATTTTCATTGAGTTTTTAGTGACAGTGGTGTTGACAGAAGTAATTGCTCTCAGAGTTGTTTTCTGTTGCGATCTTAACTTTTACTTTATATACGTTTTTTTCTTCTTTTCTATTCTCTCTTGCTCTCTTCTCAGTTTCTTCCCTTTCTCTCTCTTTCACTTTGTCTGTCTCCCTCCCTTTCTTGCTCTGTCTTATTCTCTCTCTTCTATTTTGTTTTCCTTTTCCCTTTCTGCTTTCTCTCATTTACTCTCCTTCTCTCACACTTTATACCCTGTATTCATTAATCACTGCTACCAAAGGTTTAGGTTATTCATGTGTTCACTCATTTATATGTATATATCTATGTATCCAGACATTGCCCAGCCCTAACAGTTCATAGTAGAAACTTGAAATTTTGCACATACACTCCCCTTAATGAGTAGGGAAAATGTTTTTTTGTTTTTTTTGTGGAGGGGGGGGGGTCAATTTTATCTATGTATCCGGACTTCGCCCAGCCCTAACTGTTCATAGTAGAAACTTGAAATTTTATACACACTCTCCTCTCAATGAGTAGGGAAAATGTTTTTTTGTATTTTGAAAATTCCCCTCCAAAATAGGGTTTTAGTGGGCAGTTCAATTATCAATGTAAGCTTATGCTAAATTGGTCACTAGTTTGTGCCTGCTTGTTTTTTGAAAATTCAGACATTTTTTAGTGATCACAGGCCAACTTTTTAATTGATCACTCCCAACACAGTATACATGGGTGGCAGTGATCCATGATTTCCCTTGGAATGCTAGTCATTTTTCTTTCATTTTTTACTATTGTCTTTCATCCCCCCCCTCTCTCTCTCAATACCTCTTGTCATGTTTTTGTTTCCTTCTACTATTTGTTTCCCTGCTCTCTCTCTCTCTCTTTTTAATTTTCTTCTTTTTCTTTTCCTCCAATTCGTTACCATGACTACATACTCCGATCCATAAGATATGGATTCAGTCGAAAGATGGATCCTTTGTCATATGCTGCTGGATCCACATGTGCACACACGCACTGCAGAGGATTGGAACAATTGCCAAAATTTGGTTCAATTCAAATAAATCCAATACTGAATCATACATCTGACCAATCATCTGATGCAACCTCAAGAAATGGGCATCCTGTTAGGGCATCTTTTTCTCAGAGGTTTCAGTAACCAATGAGTAACAAGCAATCATTATACAGGGTGTCCCAAAAGTAACCATCTATTTTTGAGAAATAATAGGAATTTAAAAAAAATAATTTTAAGACATGAATATATAGGCTGTCCGTAAAGTAACCATCTATTTTCGAGAAATAATAGGAATTTAAAAAAAATAATTTTAAGACATGAATATATAGGCAGTCCATAAAGTAACCATCTATTTTGAGAAATAATAGGAATTTTAAAAAAATAATTTTAAGACATGAATATATAGGCTGTCCGTAAAGTAACCATCTATTTTTGAGAAATAATAGGATTTAAAAAAAAATAATTTAAAAAATATATAAATGTACTGAAACCATGTCAATGTCTCTACAGATCTCAAAGCGATAAACTGTTTTGCAGAACATTTTCAAGCATTTCAATCATGAATAGTTTGGTATCTAGGACCTGTCTTATGAAATATTCTCTTAAATATTTCTCTAATTTGATTACAGTTCATGCCTTTTATCTTGCATGTAACTATGGAAATTCTTTCTTGCACATTCATTGTCAATAATAGGTCTGAAAAGAAGAAAATTTAAAACAAGACTGGCTGCTGTAGGGTCAAACTCCACTCCAACTTCTATTCCGACTGAAGATGATTACTGCAACTTTTGTATTATATATATAATAAATAAAAAATTATAAAAATATACATTCTTTCTATATTTAGTTATTAGAATGAAATAAGTCCATGCATATCTATGTGATAAGTTTTTGTTAATATCTAAGACTTGTCTATTTAGCTCAGTCAGTAAGACACCTTACTAGTGATCACTAGTTTGTGAGTTCAAATCATGTAGGGGAATGGGGATTTTACGTTTCGGTTTACACCCCAAATTTTGGTCAGGATTGTTCTTGTTCTTGATAGGGTAGGAAAATAAAGTTAACTCCTGACTTTGTCTGGGAGTATGACAAAATTCAAAAATCACCACAAATGGGTTTTAAGCAATTTAAATGTAAATGTAAATGCATTTTGTATGAAATTATGCATACAATAATGCCAATATAACAGACGTTTGAAATCCCACTCCTCTGTTTCAGTAAAATAGATGGTTACTTTCAGGGCTGTGGAGTTGGACACAAAACATCTGACTCCGACTCTAAGACTTCCGTTTTCTCAGGAAATTTGTCAGTTTTGAAAAGTTAAATTTTTAAGGTTTTGCAGATGGTTTATTTACATTCAGGCAGGCCTTCCGCAGGAAGTAGCTAAAAAACTGACCTATTGGGTTAGTTTTCAAGTAGTAATGTTACAATTTACATTTACTTGGAGTCAGAGTCGGTATATATTAACTGACTCCAACTCCAGTCAGTAAAATTTTTCTTAATCCAATTCCGACAACCCAAAATTCTTCCAACTCTGACTCCACAACCCTGTTTACTTTAGGGACACCCTACCCTGTATTCATTTATAATTTACCTCTGCAAATGAAGTTGGAAGAGGTACATGTATTCACTCGTGTTTGTCCCCACAATATCTCCAAAAGCTATCAATGAATTTCAATGAGATTTTCTGGAAGGGTAGACAATGAGCTAAGGAAGAATTGATTAGGTTTCGGGGCAGATCCAGGAATCTTTCACAATTATCTCCCCTGCATCGTATATGAACTGATCTTTATTCAGATTTTAGTGACAATGGCGTCAGCATAGGTAGGCACTTTTTGAGTGCTTTCCATTTTTTTAAAAAAAATTATAAACAAGATAAGGGATTCTGCTTGAAATTCTTTGTAGATTTTGGCCCTGTCAGCTGGGGCCTAGAATACGCTGACTGCCTCCCCTGCAGAGGGGTAAGACCCCTGCAAACTGGGGACACCTGTTCTTTCACCAAAGTCATAAGACTCTATTAAAATGTGCCTACAGTAATTTGTCTGCAATAGTCTGACTACTATAATTTGTCTACATAAATTGTGTATTCAAAAAGAAACTAAATGACCCACCAAAGGTCAATGTACCGTTAAACAAAACAATCAAATCAAATCTTTGTAGATTTCTCAATGCAGCAACACTCCTGAGAATGCCTGGGGAGTAAATCAGCTGAAACGTTGTGATTGAGAGAAAAACCAAAACAAAGATGAGAACATGAGTCTGATTAATTCATGGAATACTTTTAGAAAACTTAAGACTAAAATAAACTAGCGTTCAAAGGGAAATTATGAATCACAGCCACCCATAAATGCTGTGTTAGGGGTGATCAATTACAAATTTAGAAAAAGGGGTGATCAATGAATAAGTTACATCTCTTGCCTTTTGTTGGGCTGTGATCACTAAAAAAGGTCTGAATTTTCAAAAAACAAGCGGGCACAAAATAGTGACCAATTTAGCATAAACTTACATTTTGGAGGGGAAATTTCAAAAAGAAAGATTTTCCCTACTCATTGAAGGGGATGTGTTCAAAATCTCAAGTCTCTACTATGAATGGTTAGGGCTTGGCGAAATCCGGATACATAGATACATACAAATGTCAGAACACATGAATAACCGCAAGCAATAAACCAGTGTTGTGGGTAGCAATGATTAACAAGAATGAGAAAAGTGATTGAGTTATGCAAAGGTTTTGGTATAGGTGTGTGTGTGTATATATATAAGTGAGGCTAGCAATACTTGAATGGTTGGTCTCTAAATGTCCACACAGTGTGATGCGAAGTACTGGTCAAGATAGACTTGACCTATATATCACTGAGATGCATGATAGAAAAATGATTCAGTTGACCTTTTCTTGGACGTTCCTCGGAGATACGCACTTCAATCTCTTTCGCAGACTGCGGCAACTGGCTAGCCTTCAACCTTTACGCGTGATTTTATGGGTAAACGTGTCATCAGTGATGTGTATGGATAGTTCAGCCATTGTTGAATATGGTATGTACTTGTCATTGTTATAAATACAGGCAGTTAGAAGGATTTTTATATTGTGTGTATCACAGAAACTCTTTAGGTTATTTGGAACATTACACAATCAAAACGGATATTATCAGGTATTATTTATAACCAAACTTTCCAGCATTGAAACTCTGTTGCCAAAAATATTTTTTCGTAGTGTTGTACTCATCTTTGGACGGCAACATTTATATTTTTGGCAACAGTTTCAATGCTGTAGAGTTTGGTCATAAATAATACCTGATAATATCTGTTTTTATTGTGTAATGTTCCACTAGAAATAATAAAATCCTGCTGTATTTGGTTTAGAAGGAAATTAACTTTCTATAACATAGTGGTAGGGGTATACTTATTTATGGGTGATACTGTATATATCACACAAACACACATACTAATCTTTATTATAATTTGTGAGCTGTCAGTCTGTCTGTAACATAACAAACAGAAAAGTGAGGAAGGGGGTAATGCGACCACGGGTAATGTGACCACACAAACACAAATTTGGCTGTTCTACTCTCTGTGTGTACGTATGTTTGTTTGCTGGATAATATAACTACAATGACTATTACTGTTGATGTGTCAATTTCATTTTTTCCCAAAAATAAATACAAGAATTTCAGTTGACAATACCCTGTGGTGACCTTTTAAATTAATGTGTAAACATCCTGACACAAGGGCTATCTGACATAATGATGAAAAGAAAAGACAATGTGGAGACTCAGAAATAATTTGCTAAAAAATTATTTATTATCTAATATGTTTCGACTGAGAAAATTAGCCCTTTTCAAAGGTGTCTGGAGACAAAACGGTCCTACTCTATCCGAGGGTTTGTGTTTGAATTCTGAGTTGGTAGGTTTTGGGGGGTTTTTTTTTATCAGCAGGGTAGAATTTTCTGGTGTTTGTGTGCCTATTTGTCTTATGTGTGTGTTTGGGATGTTGCTGTGTGGGGTTGGAGAAAATTCATGAATTTAATTATTTCTGAGTCTCCACATTGTCTTTTCCTGTCATCATTAAATAATGTGTATTTAAGCAGCAATCTTTTGACCATGTTTTTTAAAAGAGAATGTATGTCTGGGTTCAGTGAATGTAAATATTGTCCAAATGGTTGGGATCTAGTGTTATGATATCTAAAGGTTATCCTGGGGTCAGACACCTGTGCGGAAATGTGGGTGACTCCGATCACCTTGGGAAATGGGTATATTGCGGCAGTGTTCAAGGCAGGAAATGGGGACTGGTGATTGACACCGCGTGGGCGTTGGAGAAACTATAAAGCAGACCCGAGAGCAGGGGCGGACAAAAATCTTGACACTCAAGGAAGAGACAGACATCAGCGCAGCCGGATGGCCCAAGACCGCTGTCCCAAGCAGCCAGGAGGCAGACCGCCTAGGGCTGGGGAAAACATAAGACCAAGTTCCCCTGTTGGGAACGGCCTCTCGGCACTCATTATCTCTCTCCCACTCTTCACTCTCCGGCTGACAAAGATGTATGTTGTGTAATAAAAATATGTCCAGATATTTTTATAAGCAAGTCTTCCGAGTTTCCTTTCTATCCAAGTCCAGAACATTCACCCCACTATACAACACTAGCACTTTCGACCATACTTCTGCTCATTATCAAGATCAGTGGACAAAAAACTATGGATGTTAGTAGTTTTTAAAAAAATATATTATTTTTTAAATTCTGCATTTTTTCATCACCATAATGTCTGTCGTTGGACATAGACCTTCCCAAGATTCGCCCGATCTTTCTAACTTGGATGGCCCGGCACCAATATCTCCCGAACCTCTCTAAATCGTCACGCGATCTTATTTTCTGCCGGCCGCAATTTCACACAAGATCTCTGGGGATTCACATTGTGAGTCTTGATGTCCAGCGGTTGTCTGACATTCTTGCAACATGGCTTCTCATTGCCATTTGAGTTTTCTAATGGATTCTATGATATCTCTGACTCCTGTTTTTTCTCTAATATACTGTGCTGTCTTGTGATCCCTCCATGTGACACCAAGCATGATCCTCTCTTGTGCACATTGCATGGTTCTTAGTTTGAGAGCCAATCTTTTGGTTAGGTTCTATGTTTCAACTCCATAGGTGACTATCGGAAGGATGCATTGGTTGTGACATACAAGCAAAAATCTTTACTGGGCTGAATGGATCTATGAGTTGTTAAGTGCAAATGAAAATCTCAGTGCTCAAACAGAAGATCTTATTTAGCTTGGAGTTTTTCATTTTATGATAAAGGCTTCAAGAATCTAAAGCTGTTTTTGTTTCTTCAATTAATATTGTTGAGTATTGTTAACAAGTAGTTGATATATACTAGTAGAAACAACAGTGCCAAGCAGTAATACTAGCAGGGTAGCCAGATTAGTTTCCTCAGACTGGACACGAGTGTTCCAAATATTGGACAAAATGCTTTATCCTGCTCCAAATCGGTCAAAATTGGACAGAAAAAAATTGATGGCTAAAAATATTTAATAGTGGCTAAAAGTAGCTAGATTATTATCACAATAATGAAAATAAATAGCTAAAAGTGGCTAGAACTGATATCCGATATCTAAAAACAATTTCTTATATCTAAATGCAACAAAAAAATATCTAACTTTAGATATAAAATATCGAAGTTGGCAACGCTGAGCGGTGCCTTAATTGGATGTCTGATTCTTAAAATTTTGAATTGGACATATCTGGCAACCCTGATACTAGACACCCCGGTGACCCATTGGGGTGGGTGTGAATGCAGACCCCACACTATTATTATTCAGTTGCAAATCACACTGACAGACAGACGCAAGTGAATACATACAGTATCGCCCATAAATAAGTACACTCCTACCAGATATTATCAGGTATTATTTATGATCAAAGTCGGCATTGAAACTCTGTTGCCAAAAATATGAATATGTTGCCGTCCAAAGATGAGTACAACACTACGCAAAATATTTTTGGCAACAGACTTTCAATGCTGGAGAGTTTGGTTATAAATAATATCTGATAATATCCGTTTTGATTGTGTAATGTTCCAAATAACCTAAAGAGTTTCTGTGATACACACAATATAAAAATCCTCCTAACTGTCTGTATTTATAAAAGTGACAAGTACATACCATATTCAACAATGGCTGAACTATCCATACACATCACTGATGACACATTTACCCATAAAATCACGCGTAAAGGTTGAAGGCTAGCCAGTTGCCGCAGTCTGTGAAAGAGATTGAAGTGTGTATCTCCGAGGAACATCCAAGAAAAGGTCAACTGAATCATGTTCCAAATAAATATTTTTATGGGGTGTACTCATCTTTGGATGGCAACATATTCATATTTTTGGCAACAGTTTCAATGCTGAGTTTGGTTATAATTTATACCTGATAATATCCGTTTTGATTGTGTAATGTTCCGCTAGAAATAATAAAATCCTGCTATGTTTGGTTTAGAAGAACATTAACTTTCTATTAAAAAGTGTAGGGGTGTACTTATTTATGGACGATACTTTATAATTCTTCAAATTTCCTTGGCAGAGGTAAAATGTAGAATAGCGTCCATGTTTATGAGTCCTCGAGTACAAATGGAAGATTTTTTAAAAAAATGTTTGTAATTGAATAGATTCACTTTTTAAAGAAATATTTTGATGTACTTTGCGAAGATTCTATAAAGTAACTATTGATTAGATTAAGAAATTCTTGAGAAGAGCTTACAGGGTTATCTCCCTGCAACAAATTTAAGAACTAGAACAACATGGCTTCCCTCTCAACAACACAACTATCCCTGGCAGCAATAAAAATTAATTGAATCATTGAAAATATTAGAAAGATAGAATCTTTTCAACAGAGTATAAGTCAGATTTCACTAACGTATTCTTTTTTTTCTACTGTTCCGTCACCATATACAGTTACAATTATATAATTATATTATACTAGTTTACCTGTTCAAAAATGACGGCATATATGGATATACAGATTGCATATAATATACGTAGATAATATAGTGATAATATTTGATAATATACATAGATAATATAGTGATAATATTTGAATTGCAGTGAGCTTGGAGAATAGCGTTCTATTGACCACAACCAGAGTTTTTTTATATTTTTTTATTATTTAAATTCAGCATATTATTATTTAAATTCAGCATATTTACTACATCATCAGAACATAAAATTCTATTTTACCACGTCAGTTGCGTCCCTTAGCGTGACAGAGTACAAAAACACAATGCTAATTATTAGATGTGTGGATAATTTATCGAACATTGCAAGAACATGTGAACAGGTCAGTCCTAATTTTGAAGATGTGAAAACCCAGTTTCCAAATTAGGCAGTCTCGTAGCCCAAACCCTGGCCATTTGCCTGAAACTGTCATTAATCATCACCCGAGGGTCTGTCTTGTCAATATTGGTCAAAAGAGAAGGACGGACATGTCTCAAGGAGCTGCAACACCCACGTAATCCTGACCTTATGAACTTTGCCCTCTGCTCTTTCTCACCTCTTTCCGGTAGCATTTGGGCAGTTAGGGCCATAATTTGGACAAGTCTCCCTTCACATTTACTGATTGGGTTTATCGATCATCAATTTTTGATCATTGGTTTTTTTCCAAAACTGAGCCAATGTATCTTCGTGTTACTGCCAAGAGAAATTAGCTGGAATCCAACTCATTCAGAAGTACTTTTTCTTTTTTGCTTTTGTCAAACCTACATGAATAATTTATTATGTATGCCACACAAGCATGATTTTCTGCCACTTGCTTATTTCTTGCTCTCCTTTGTAGCACTTCTCAAATTGACAAAGTGGATAGTTATACCTATCTATCTATCTATCTATCTATCTATCTATCTA
>VCCN01001597.1:333235-350524 GCA_006491835.1 Architeuthis dux
CCTTCTCAAAACTATAGAACAACACAAATAACAAGAAGGAGTCCAATCATCTGAAGAACTATTTGAATGAAACATCTACTTTTAATCTGGCAATTATATGAAATTTACAATAAAGTGGCTGAAGACTTTCGCACGATTCTGTATTTTATTATTCCAAACTTTATTTTCTTTGAAATGTACTTAACCATACCAAGACTTCGTTGTGGGAATTTCTAATGAAATTCCAACAACAAGTAAGAAATATAAGAAAAAGATTCCACCCATCAAAGCTAATCGTATAACGGTCGTGCCAGTTCAGCGGTGGGAGCCTGCACTTGTACGACTGTTACAGTCATATAAGTGCAGGGTCGTGGTGGTAAAACTTTGTGCAGGGTGGTGCTGTTTGTTTAACAGTTGTGCAAGTGCAGGTGGGTGGTAGTGTGACATTCTGCAGGGTGTTGTAATGGTCCTGCAAGTGCAGGCTGGTGGTGGTGTAATGGGAAAGAGTGAGGGTGATGCTGTTTAAATCTCTCTGACTGTAAAGGCATGACTCCAACTTCTTCTGTCCAATCAGCCTTCATCTTGACTCCAATCTTGACACTGGCATGTCACGATGGTAGCTAGAAGAAAAGAGATTGTGGGTTATGCTGTGCAAGTCCCTCTCTTTAATCCAATGATGTGCCGATCAAATAACTAATCATGGACTACAGATAAAGAAAAATGTAGGACCAGGTTGGACAAGGGTAGATATGAAATCGCCCCCCCCCCCCAAAAGAAAATCTCTCTTACTTGGTAGGGAGGAAACTCCACATAAGTTTGATTGGCACTTCATTTCCTTTGAAGACTGATTAGAATCTCGTTAATAACACCTTACTAATTGCTCCCTAATGAAATACTCCACTTCCTCCTCCTCATCAGCATCAGCAGCATCAGCATCAGCAGCATCAGCAGCAGCAGCCATTTCAGGTCCACTGCTTCGCCCTGTCGGCTGGGGCATAGAATACACCGACTGCATCCCCTGGTTGGAGGGGTCCTACCCCTCCACCTAAGGACCACCTGTTCTTTCACGAAAATCGCAAGACCTAGTTAAAAAAGAACCTTTCACCAAAGTCGCAAGACTCTAGTTAAGGAAAAGTAATCTTTCACCAAAGTCGCAAGACTCTATTTTGTAAAAATTTTAAACTGATTTCGGCATTAAATGACCCATCAAAGGTTGATATACCGCTAAACAAATCAATCAATCAATCAATCAATCAAGGTCCACTGCTGAACAAAAACCCTTCCCAACTTCTCCCATGATGATTGAATGGTCATGTTGGCTTATAGGAAGGTAAAACTTCTTAAATTCATTATGTAATAGTATGAGAAAGAAATTTCTGCTTTCCAGCATTTTCTTGCTGAATTAAATGCCGGAGTAATACAGGCATCCCCCGTTATAACAAGAGTGTTGGGGTCCAAGAAAGATAAAATATAGCCACGATCAATTTTTCAGCTAAATCTAGCTATTTTGGTGCTAGATTAATATTTTATTGACAATGATCCATCCGCATTATAACTTGAAACACACTTATTTTTAATTATTAATGTTTATGCTTCTTGGATCTTTCTGAAACATTGTTATTCAGAAAGAATGGTGTTTTACTTATCGATAAAAAGTTTTACAAATTTTGATGAGGCTGTTTTTTAAAACAGGATTTTTATTTTTTTTGTTTAATTACATATATTTCATCAGGTACAGTAGCGCATAATTATGGTTTTTGGGGCTCAGCAAAAATTATTTGTGGATTTAGCGCATTTGTGCTCCCCTGGCCCCCTTAACCCCTGCGAATGGCAAGTGATAATTGTATACATAAGCATCATCTTACATGTTTGGTTTATATAGGTTTGTCTCAAAAACTCATTACCTATCAACTTGTATGTCTACAAAAACATCATCTTGAATCCCATCACTTTTTATTAAATTTGACTAGTTTTTACCTTCATCCTAATTGTAGTTGTTTTATACAACTTATTAATTCGGACCACTTATTATTGGATGAAGTATTGTAACACACCACTTTTATTAAATTTGACTAGTTTTTACCTTCATCCAAATTTTAGTTGTTTTTATACAACTTATTAATTCGGGCCACTGTTTCTATGGCAACGAATTAATAATAATTAATAAGTTGTATAAAAACAACTAAAAATTAGGATGAAGGTAAAAACTAGTCAAATTTAATAAAAAGTAGTGTGTTACAATACTTCATCCAATAATAATAAAGATTGATCATCTTGAATGTTTCTGATCCTAAATATTCTGCCTGGTTTCCTGGTCATTTTTCATCAGGGTTCTATCTGGAGGAATTGTTTGCCGTCGCAAACCCTGTAAATTGGAAGACAAAGTTTGCATTGAAGACAAAACACTGACCATCGGATGGGAGTTTATCTCCATCCCTTCTTACCCTTACAACTTAAAGGAGGCCCTCACCCTGGTAATGGTACGAACCAGAGGTTACACATTTTATCCACAGCTTTTTCTTACCTTGGAAGAAGGTAATGAAGAACATTATTTTGATGCAGTCATCCATGAATCCACTGGTAAGTTTTGGTAAAATCTTCTTTTCTTCTTTTTAGTTATTTTAGTCTCCCCCCCCCACCCCCGTAGCCTCCTTGTGGAGCATAGAGCTGTGTTGTGGTGTAAGTAGCAAGCAGATTTTATGGGTTGGAGTTGCTAGCCCCATGCCCAAGATGGACTGCCTTGTATGGCTAAAAAGGCTCCAATTGCACTGCTATTTACCCATAGCTGGTGTCATGACCTCTGGACAACAGGAGTTGGCTTGTGCTATTTTTAGAAGCACTTCCTGCTTGTCTAGACAGTTGCCCTTGGGATCAACCTCAGAATCTCAAGTTTGCCACGCTTTTAGGTAATCACCAGTCAGCGTCAACTTGTGAACGAAGCTGGTTGCACTTATTTTGGCATCTCCTAAATCAAGCATATCTAAAGATCACCTGAATCTTCTAAATGCTAACCACACTATATTCTATTTTTCCTCCCTATCTTCTCAATTACTAATGATGAGAGTTGGTAGTTGAGCAGAGACATCGGACAGGGGAACTCTCATTGCATACTGGTGCATCCCTCAGCCAGGAGCCTGTGGCTCCCAACCAACTGTGCCGCTGTTTCCAAGGACTCCTCCACAAGTAGATCTCCAGATTCATCAGACGTTAACGCTGAGTGCATCTTTATAGACTAGATGTTGTTGAATTTTGATGAAAAGGCTACATCCATAGAATACTCAATTGGGCGTAAGCTTACTACCTATGGTCTGTAAGATTTATATGCTAACCATTCTCATTTTTCTTTTTTACATATTGTGTTTTTGCAGGATCTCTTCGGCTAATCAGACCCATACAAGGACCCCGGCAGTTCCACCTGCGGATGATATTGGAGAATTACAGCCAGACTCAACACTTACTTATTTCACGGCATGTAACCAACGTCTACGTTCATGTTTCTCGTTTTGAATTCTAGTTATCAGCTATTTACTATACACTTTTAACTATTATTATTAATTTTTGACTACTATTTACATTCATCTTTTTTTAGCTGTTCTTTTATTATGACTTAACTCAGGCTATCAATCTACGGCAGTGAGTAAATAGCACAGATCGGATATAAAGAATAACGCCCCGGTGAGTCTCGAACTTACATCCCTCATACCACAGAGAAGCCTGGTCAAACACAGCAGCTGCTTTGCCATTTAAGCTACAAAAGCTTTGATGGCTTGGAGAAGATCAAATCCAAACTTGTCTCTCCGGTGCTATGTTTCTGCACTGGTAGTGATGATCAGTGTATGGACATGAATTAGAATTCATCCGACAGTATGGTATTAAAAAGACAATTCGGAAAGCAAGGATCATGTTATAAATGAAAACGTTTTATTCTATTGACATTTGTCCTTTTAATACCCCACTGGTAGTGATACAAATCAATAATGAAATAACACACTATTTTTATATGAAAATAGATAATTAAGTAAATCATATAATACAAATAAATGAAGCAGTTAACAAATATTAACCCTTTTGTGACCACTTGGCACTAAATCGTGTCTGTTCTACATCACTTTAGCAAATATCAGTTTTGTTTAAATCACTTTGGTCAAAACTGATATTTGTTATTGGTGACAAAGGTGATTTTAGACAAAACTGATATTTGCTATTGGGGACAAAAGTGATTTTAGACCAAAGTGATTTAGACAAAACCGATATTTGCTATGGGGGACAAAAGTGATTTTAGACAAAACTGATATTTGTTAAAGTGATGTAGACGAAAGTACCATAACCCGGTGTGTAACCACAGAATGAAGAGATGAACAGACTCTATTTAGTGCCATGTGGTCACAAAAGGGTTAATATTTGCGAGCTAGGGACGGCTCAAGCCTTTATGGGGCCCTAAGTAGAATCTGATTTGGAGGGCCCCCCACCGCTTCTATGGTGGCCATGGGGCCCTAAGCAGTCGCTTAATTTGCTTATGCCTTGTGCTGGCTCTGTTGCTAGCTGACAAGATGGATGCGCTCCAGTTTTTTTAAAAACCTCCTTCTCCTGACTGTCTAGCTCAATGGTTTTTAACCTTTTTTCTTCTATGCGCCTCCTCGACAACTCAAAAAAATCGTTGTCCCCCCTTACAATAATAAAACAAATTTGGTGTTGAAAAGGTATAATTATAATAATATAAGGTTTAATTCAGAAATTTACCAAAATTTAGAGTTTTAAATCAACAAGAAAAAACTTTAAATCAACGAGAAATAATTTTTTTAATCAAGTTCTAAAACAAATTCAACCTCAGTAAAAACAAAAAATACTAACATATAGTGTTGTATAGCCATCTTGGACTTCGAGAAAAAGGAAGACTTTAGATTTGGTTTATAAAAATATGATGATATATTTTTATTGCATCAGATACATCGTGCCGTGGTGGAGAATGAAGAGTGGGTGAGAGATAATGAGAGCCGACAGACTTTTCTTACAGGGAAATTGGTCTTGTTTCTTCCCAAGCCTAGGTGTTCTGTCTCTCTGCTTTCTGAGGGCATCTCTCTCGCTTTTATGGGGTTCGAACGTTCATGCTGGTTTTCCAATCCACCATCTGCAGTTCAGGGTTCAATTGATATCCCGTTTATGACTATTGAACACCTGGTGTATATTCTGGTCCCTGACACCAGCAGTTTGGGTTTTGGTCGATATCCTGTTTATGACTTTCAACAATATCTAACAATAGGGCACTAACATTTTTGTAATTTCTTTATTATGCAAAATTTAGTAACAACAACGCAATTACCTCATTGCTTTTATACCTCAAAAAGTTAATAAGTTAAGCATTAGTTACTATGGAATCAATTAGTAAAATTAGTAATCATTAGTATTGTGAAATTAGTAATTAATAGCATTGTATAATAGGAATTAATCAGTTTAGCCATAGCATGACTCGGTTTTGAGCCATGGAAACACTTTTTGCTTTTCACACCCAAATTCCAAATTGCCCCCAATATATTTAAATTGACCCCTAGAGTGGAATATGCCCCATGTTTAGAATCACTGGTCTAGCTGTTGGGTGATTCCCAAAGTGTGCGCCATGGCTCCCCGGTTAGCTCCCAGTATACGAAGCTTTGAATAATTCCAGGCAATTGTAAATCAATGTGCTGATGCACAGTCATAATGAAACTTTCAAGAAGATAATATGGAGAAATTCACAAGACCTATTCGGGGACCAATCTCCATCTGACTTTATGTCTGCGGAGGAAGAAAATTTTCCAACATGGAATTAACTGAGTTTTAGATATCAGTAAAACATGTATATCCTCTACTAAGTTCTATAGCCCAGTGAATTAACTGTGTTTTGGATATCAGTAAAACATGTATATCCTCTGCAACGTTCTATAGCCCAGTGAATTAACTGAGTTTTGGATATCAGAAAAATATGTATATCCTCTACTAAGTTCTATAGCCTAGTGAATTAACTATGTTTTGGATATCAGTAAAACATGTATATCCTCTACTAAGTTCTATAGTCCAGTGAATTAACTGAGTTTTGGATATCAGTAAAACATGTATATCCTCTACTAAGTTCTATAGCCCAGTGAATTAACTGAGTTTTGGATATCAGTAAAACATGTATATCCTCTGCTAATTGCTATAGCCCAGTGAATCCTAATTACATTTGCAATGACTTATCTCTGCAAAGCTGGGTTTTTGGCTGTAGCTGTGATAAAAGATCAAAAGGATTGTGCAAAAACTTTTTTGCTTTTCGCAGCCATATTCCAAATTGCATCACAATATATTCAAATTGTCCCCTAGAGGGCAATGTTCAGAATCACTGGTCTAGCTGTTGAGGCTTAAGCCAGTGATTCCCAAAGTGTGCGCCATGGCTTCCCGGTGTGCTGCGGTTAGCTCCCAGGGTCACTGTTGGATACTCGAAAATTTGAATAATTCCAGGCAATCGTAAATCATTGCATTGTCTGCGGAGGAAGAAAATCTTAGCTGTCTTGCAGACAATACAATGGAAACAAAATTTTCTAACATGGAATTAACTGAGTTTTGGATATATCAGTAAAAGATGATTATCCTCTGCTAAGTTCTATAGCCCAGTGAATCCTAATTCAATTTGCGACGACTTATCTCTGCAGAACTGAGTTTTCGGCAGGAGATATGATAAAAATCAAGTATTATGCCAAAACTGATACAGGAAATGTGGCTGTCTACAGTTTGATTGTGAGATTTAAGAAACTGTGCGGTGAACAACAGGCTCACACGCCCCACTAGTAATTATGATTATTAAAAGAAGAAGAACTTTTTTTATTAATGTAAATTACATGATTCATTATTGTTTACCCAACTAACCTAATCATATGTATGTACCAGAAAATGCAATTGTTTAGTATTTTCTGACTTGGGGTGCCATGAAAAAATCCTTATGCACTAAGGGTGTTGTGATTTGAAGAAGTTTGGGAACCACCAGCTTAGATCTTTGGTATTAGCCTCCCATACATAATACCAGTGCATTGGATGCAGTGCAATATTAGAATACATTTTGGGAGGAGGGGAGTGTATGATAGGCAGGCAAATATAATAATTTCAATCTATTTTTATAATGAACAGTGAGTTTTTCTTGGTTCGCTGTCTGTAACCATGGACTCTTCCTCTTAAAGGTAACTGATATAAATATCTCCCACCCACCATTTTAAACAATAGACTCTTCACTGAAACAAATTTTATAGTTTCTTTTCTAAATAAAAATCATCTAATAGAATTCAAATACAGGTGGTCCCCCACTTTTTGAAAGTTCGCTTTACGCTACTTTTTCACTTTGTAGTTCAAAATGTTTTGCAGCAATCCATTATAGAGGCAGTGCACACCCTACTCCGCTCTCTTCTACACCCCAATCTCTTGTACCACTAATGACTCAGCCTGACATACCATTTTCACCATTTTGGGGTTTTGGAGTTGCTCAAAAATTTTTCCCATATAAATTAATGGTAATTGCTTCTTCACTTTACGCCATTTCGAAAGGCTCTACTTTCGTATAGTGTGGGAAACCTGTATATCAGTGAATTTTTTTCACAGGGATTAATCCCTGCTACACATTAAAGGAATATTCCGATGCAAAAACTATCCCTGCCACTTCTTAATGCTACTAGTAGGTAGTCCAAACAGTCAGTTTTTTAGGTGAAATGTCACAGTAACGCTAATTTTTCCTGTTTCTCAAGTGTTCATTCTCCATAATGTTGACTAATACAAAACTGTTATGCATGACATAATAAAGAATGTCCAATTCTGAATCTGTTGGTGTCTTATTTGTCTCCGTTTGACTTAAATTGAAAATACTCTGTAAAATTCCTTATGAGTTTTTACAGAAAGATCTTGTACATCTGGTGGTCTTGTTATTCTGAATATTTTGATACCACATTTGTCTCTCTGCTCCTATTAGTTCACTAATTATGATTATTTATTCATTTGCTGACGCGGAGCAAATTGAACACTTACAAAAAAATGGCCTTTTCAACACTATAAAACTGAAAAGCCATCATTTTTTTAAATAATTAGACATTGTGTACTTGCTTAAATTTTATACGAAACTGAAGAACATCTATTTTTCTACTAGGTGATATTGGTTCCAAAGACATACATCGAAAGAGAAGGGGTCAGCAATCATTTATTTATAGACACCTTTTTGTTCGACCACAGTAAAAAACCATCACAGCGTAGTTTGGGCACTGTAAATGCATTAAATTGAAAATTTGCTGTAAAATTCCTTTTAAGTCAAATGGTGACAAATAAGACACCAACAGATTCAGAATTAGACATTCTTTATTATGGTATGGATAACAGTTTTGTATTAGTCAACATTATGAAGAATGACCACTTGAGAAACAGGGAAAAATTAGTGTTACTGTGAGATTTCACCTAAAAAACTGACTGTTTGGACTACCTACCAATACAAAAATGTACTCCATCTGGTGCTTATTCTAAAAATGGCTCAAAAGTTATTCCCTAATTTTTAAAAATAATCATTTTTTGCTACATTTTAGTAATAATTCCTTTTTTCTTGTGATAAACACTGTAGAAATTAATATATATTATAAATACGTTGCAATTTTTGACAATTTCTTTGGTAGTTATTTGTTTCTATGTTTAGTTACTGTTCGATTATGGCTAAAGATTAATATACTTTTTTTGACAGCAGTTAATTGCGTCATTAAGCCAGCTTTGGTGTATTTGGGCTGGGTTTAAACTAATAAAAAAAATGGTAGTTAAATTCGGTATGTCCGATATCAGAACAAAGATTGTTTTTTAAAATATTGATATTCTCAGATGTGATTGTCGTTTCACTTAGGCTGTTCCATGCGTTTGCTACTCTTGCCGAGAGGAAATTTTTTCTAACACTTAATATATAGTCTTAGTACCTATTGCTTTTATAACAATAAGTGTAGGGGTTTTTTTTGTCTCATCAAAAGGGGTCATGAATGAAAAATGTTTGTGCAGCCATTTTTGAGTAAAGAGATTGTAAATTATTAGGCTTGACGACCAGAGGATGTCCTGAAACTGTGAAACTTCTTAAAACAATCTGAGTTTTGTGAATTTTACAGTTAAAGGACGAAACTGTGGGAATTTGTGGCTTTTCCTGTCTTGGCTTGAACTTTGTTTTCTTAAGGATACATTTGTGCTAATCCATTTTATAGATAACCTTAAATCTCTAAGCACTCATCAGCCCTCTACCTCAGGGGTCTGTAAACCTTTTGCGAGGTGGGCTGGCAGTGACGTTGCAAGGGTTCTCATCCAAAATAATTAATGTTTTGATTATTTATTTTGTGACTCATTACCCACTTAATGATAATAACCTGAAGAATTAAATACCACCTTACATAGGCCTAAAATAAAGTCACACTATAACATTTAATTAGTATAAATTGAATTAAAATATTACTTATTTTCTTAAACAAATTTGTTTCCTATGACTTTTTCCTACCCAGAAAATCAAAGTTGTGACTTTTCTTCCTATTAGGTAGCTCAGGGTAACGCTACATTATGACTTTTGTTCCGTGACTTTTCTTCCTGTGAATTTTATTTCGGGATTCTTTTTTAAATATATTGTAGACTATGCGTCCCTTCACAATTGCCCCCCCCCGTTTCCCCCTCTTGCATCACCACTGTGGGCTGGATTAGAAATGTGTTCATGTCCCGCAGGCCAAGGCGAATAAAAAAAGAAACTATGTTCATTCAAGGCCATAGAAACTGCTTGTTTTTTTAATTAATTCAATGTTTTTCATTATGGGAGTATATACCTAGATGAGAACTATGAAATTCTATTTGGGGGGGGGGGACAAAATATTGTCAAATTAAACTTGAAATTTTCTGGTTTCTATAATGTTTGTATGCAACGCCTAATATTCAATGAAGTCAGTGGTCCGGATGAAATCAAGCCACAGACCGGATTTGGTCCGTGAGCTGTATTTCGTTGATCCCTGCTCTATCTCACCATTAAGCCATAACCCTTGGTGGATAAAATTGAGATTTGTTTGGACTGAATATATAGAATCCAAATAATGTTTCATCCAATGTATAGAACAATCTCTAAATTAACCTGTTCGCTGCCAAGTATATTTTTTAACATTGTAACTTTTTTTGCAGGGTTTTTCTTGATGAAAAAACGGTTTTATTTTTATACAAATCAACCAATATGCACAAAGAATATCTAATAAATGTAATATATTCATAAGTGTATTGTGAGCATGTGGAACTGGATTGACGACTTGCTAAGATGAGCTATCTCGTCCATGGCACTGGACTGATGACTTATCTCATTCGTGGCAGCAAACGGGTTAAAAGGAGTGTTTATTTGTATTATTATTGCTTTTGTAATTAAGAGACTAGATTGATTTATTAACTAAACCCAGAAATAATTAACCCCCCCCCCAACTCCGGTGACATTACCCACTTTTCTCCCCTGTATATTTACCCCCCCCCCTCCTGCATCTACCAGGGTTGCAAGATTTGGGAAGATGGGGAGATAATCCAAACTTTATCTCCAATACCAGCTTCTTGAGGATGGTATTGAACCTCTGCCTCCAGACCCGCTTGATTTCCAAATTCAATGCTGTTCCAATGCCTGTGTTGGGTATGTCTCGGAGATAAAACTTGGATTATCTCCCCTTCTAGCCAAATCTGGCACGCCTGGCATCTACAACAATAACAAACATTCCTGTTTTCCTCACTTCTTGACTCTCAAACCCAAACCCCGGTGTAGTTGTTTGCTGTATAATTTCTTTCTAAAAACAAGAAAAATAAAGACACCTTTTGTCAAGTTGGTTTGTTCAATAAAATATTTAATATTTATTTCCTGTTTTCTTTCTTCTTTTTTTATATTAAAAAAAAAGAAAAAAAAGAGATTAGATTAGATTAGATGCAGGGTGAATTTTTCAGACTTGTTTTAAAGAAACATCAGTCAATCAGTTAGTGAAGCTTCGGCGGACTTAGCAAGCCAGAAGTGAATATAGAGAACTGCTTAAGTAAATCAAGGGAGAGTGGAATGGACAAAAAACGAAAAGGTAAGAGGACGACCTCGAGGGTGTGGCATTGAAATGCTCAAGTCCTAGGACCTGTCGATCACAGGAGTCATCCACCACCATGTCCACCTCTCCCAAGACACCTCACAGTACAATAAAAAAAATGTTTAAACTAATAAATTTACTGTATTTCCCAGTGCCGAAGACACTATTTTTTCCCTTAAAAAAGTCTTGAAAATTCACCCCACACCTTACAGGGTAAATGTTACTTTTTTCATATCCCTACCATATTTTGGAGTTACAACACTTTCGTCTACATCACTTTGGTCTAAAATCACTTTTCTCCCAACAATATCTCCAAAAGTTCTCAATGAATTCCAATGACATTTTATCGAATCGTAGGCCATTGGCTAAGGAAGAATTGATGAAACTTTGGGGTGGCGCCAAGGATTTTTTTTCAGTTGAGAGAAAAACAATTCCCGGATCCGTCCAAATGTGACCCGGTCACCTTAGGAAATATGTAGGTGTCCAAAAACAGGATGTGGAATGACACACAGCGTGGGCATTCGAAACCCCATAAAGCTCAGAGCCGAGACAAAGGAAGCTCACAAGATAGAGACGGAGAAACTCAGGACTCAGAGGACAGAGACTCAAAGCAGAGACAGCCAGCAGGTGGGCCGGAAGGCACAAGGCCGGGTTCCCTGTTGGGAACGGTCTCTCGGCACCCCTATCTCCTCCCACTCTTCATTCTCCGGCCGACAAAATGTAATTTAAGAAATGAAAATATGTTTTCATATTTTTACATACAAACTTTCGAGTCTTCTTTCTTCCCTGGAAACAACGGATCTTCACCCCCACTATACAACACAAAGTGATCTACACATAACTGATATTTGCTAAAGTGATGTAGTCCAAAGTGCTGTACCTCCCTATTTTTAATTTCTTTTTTCAAAATTGTCAAGTCAAAATTGGTGTGCGTCCTTGAGGCTGGAGCGTCCTTGACACCAAAAAAAAATGGTAAGTGTTTCACATCAGGTTTTCGAATGAACAATTGTTATGTTTCAGATCTATTCTGAAGATGAGCAGGCTGAAATCTTTTTTAAAAGTGTCACATGCTCGGATATCATCCTGGGAGAAGTTGCACAGGCTATCTTGGCCAGCTGTTCGGGAGGCGATCACCATTAGCATGCTCAGGATTCGTCCTGAGAATCTTTTAGGATCTCTACCCCTCCACCTTATCACTGTCCTCGTGGCATTTGTCTCAGTGACAGGGATTTGGGATTCTCCCCCCTCAAATCTCTAGTCACGGGGGACATGGGATACCCCCTCCCCCTACTGAATTCAGCACTACTAAATGACCCACCAAGGGTTGATGTGCCGTTAAACAAAACAAAAAAATCTTCATTTTTTTTAGATCAACCAAAATGAACTGATTTTTTTATGCATTTGCAAAAAATAAGGGAGACTACTCCATGTTACAAACTAAAATATAGACATAAACTTGGCATTTTATACAATTAGATTATGGTGCAAATTAAGATTTGGCCCTGAACACTTGAATGGCCAGGTTGGTCCAAGGGAGATAATTTCAGTGAAGACAGTCTTACAAACGAGCCAATCAATGAAGACAACCGTTGGCCTTGTTTCATACTAAACTAAGCTTAATAAAAAAATAAAATAAAAAAGGACATATTTTGGTCGCATTAAAAAAAAAGAAGAGAAAGTTGAAGAAGAAAAAAATGCTGTCACTGTAATTCCAACGGAAAGTTAACATAGACATGTGTTTTTTCGAGTTCACATACTGTATTTTCTCTCATTTTATATTTGTTAAATAAAACAATGCGTGCGTATGAAAAGAAAATTAATAATAAGTTAATTAATAAAAATCAACATGCCTGGCTGCTGCAGAGCAAACTCCACTCCGACTGAAGATGATTACTGTAAGTTTTGTATTGTCTATATAATAAATTCATAGATATATAAGAATTATCAGTTTAGCTCAGTTGATAAGAGAGCCGCCTAACAATCACTTGTTGGGATTTCAAATCACAGTAGGGAAATGTTAATTTTATATATAGGTTTGGTTTAATGTGACGTGATAGACAAACAGTGAAGAGTTTACACCCCCTGAATTAGGTAAAAATTGTTCTTGATGTTGTTATGGGGGGAAAACAAAGTCAACTTCAACTTGGACTTGAGTTTGACAATAAAGGCAATTGTGGGGTGCTCATGTTCAGTTGTGAGGGGTAGTGGTTCGAGGAGGGAAAAATGTGGTAGTGGCAGTGGTTCATGGAGGGGAAAAATCACCAACCACCAACAAGGCATTGGGTGGCCAAGAAGTGAATAGTATTTCCTGCCAAGTACAAACCAACAGAGGGGCTACTGTGGCACAAATTGCAGATAGCTTTAATCAAGGTGAAGAAAGGAATGCGTCACAACACACAGTACATCAATCCTTGTTGAGTATGGGTTTGTGCAGTTGTAGGCCAGTCAGAATACCTATGTGATAACCAATGTCTATTTCCGAAAGTGTCTTTAATGGGCACACAAGTGTCAGAACTGGACTTTTTATCAAGGGAAGAAGGTCGCCTGGTTTGATGAGTCTCACTTTCTCCTGAATAAGGAGGACGGCAGGGTATGTGGGCATTGTTATTCTGAGGAAACGATTGCACCAAGATGAACTGTGGGAAAGCAACAAGCCAGTTGGATAGTTTGGGTAATGTTCAGCTGGGAAAAAAAAAAAAAAAAATCACTGGGTTTTATCATTCATGTGGTAGGTACTTTGTCACGAGCCACATACCTTAAAATCATTGAAGACCAGGTACACCACTTTATGGCAACAGTCTTCCACAATGGAAGTGGTATCTTTGGTGTGGTGACAGTTTCTATTGAGTGACTAACCAGACCTGTTCAACTCAATTTCACAATTTGACTAAAAAAGAACTAATTAAAAGTGTTGTATTCAAAATATTTATTTATAGACTTAAAAACATAAAAAATGCATGAGTTTTGAAATAAACAAAAAATAGATATGTTGCTATGGAAACCATCCACAGTTAGTAAATAAAAAAGAAAGGTAAGTAAATGAAGTGAAAGAAGAAAAAGAGCTTCCTTAAGCAAGGCAAGTTAGGGCAAAAGAAAGAGTCTCTTCGTTTAAAAGAAGATGTAGCGCCAGAAAATGATTGAATGCTTCTCTTTGGTTTCTGTCAATTGGAATTGTGGCTTTTGTTGTCTACACCAATTTGCCCACGTTGGAATTGGTAACAGCTTTTCAGAGAGGTGCAACAGAATCCCGCAAAAGACGATGGTGAGAAAGATAAGAAGGTAACTCCATTAAGGTCCCAAGAGATGTTTGTGTAAAGTTGAGAGAGTGGGAACAGAAGAAAATGTTAAAAGCCCAGATAGCCTGAAAAAAAGAAAAAAAGAAAAGAGATTAAAAAGTGTAAAATTGCAATAATACAGATTGGTCTTCATCTAGATGTTTTTAGTTGTGTAGTTGGGTAATCCAAGGGGGGAATAAGGCTATTAGGTAAAAATAAAAGTCCAGTCTAGAGATAGGGTTTTTGGCACTTCTATCTATCAAATCTAAGGCTCGGAATAAGCTCCAAGTTGAGAACGATTTAATAGACACTAATAGACCCACAAATCTAAGAACTAGTAGCAAAAAAACCCCCAAAACAGATCACATTGATGTATATATCAGTTATGATAGCAGAATTCTTCTTATTTTTTTAAAATTGGAATTTCAAATGATGTGTTCTTGATTATTTTCTCTTGCTTTATTTGAGTAACAAATACACAGCAGCAGCTGTACTATTATAAAATGAAACCAATTCAGAGTATGAAGCGGTCTAATTATACATAAAATAAAATAATTGTTGCAACTTACTAAATGGAAGTGGGGCAATACTAGTAATCTTATTGAAAAAAGTGAGGAATGACTCGAAATGGTTTAGATGATTGCTATAAAATAATATTTTTATTTAAATTATATTAACAAAATAAGTAATATTTTAATAAAGTAAATGTTGACAATTAAAGTGACATTCAATTTATTAATAATATGTAATATATTTGCTAGATTTTACGGTTCACTACTTTCCGCGGATTTCACCATCTGTGGTGGGTCTTGGAACCTATCTTCCGTGGATAAGGAGGGTCTTGGAACCTATCTTCCGTGGATAAGGAGGTCCTACTGTATATCAAAGAATGACAAAATCATAAAAATCTGTAAGCTTAATAGCTAAAAACAGTTTTTCCAGGCATTTAACTTTTATTATAGGTACTTTTTGTTTTAAGCGTGTCTAAATGTTTTACTTCATTGAATTAACAGGAGCAGACAACTCCAGCACAGCTACAAAAAATAAAAATCATGCTTCCATCATGACAAATTATGACATAAAGTCAGTTACAGTTGCCTCCCTTGGATAACAAAACTGAACAATGTCAAAGAAAAACTAGACGTTAACTAAAAAATATTGGCGATAAACCGCTAAAATATATTACTTAATAATATAAGAAATAATTTCTGTTTTCCGGCATTTTCTGTGTTCTAGAAATGGCCAGATGCCAAGGTTGCCAGATTAAAAAGGTACACACCGTACAAAATTCACACGAGAAAACTGTTTATTCATAAAGTGAAGGAGAATAAGATTACTTAGTTGCTCTCACAAGAAGAGCAGATACATTCACATGCTAACCTTTTACCAGTCTCAAAAGAAACTTTAAAAGTCTACATGCTAATTTTTATTATTGATTGAAATATTGCTCCAAATAATTTTGTATATTTCAACAATATCAAAAAGGTCTTTGTAATGGTAGTATTTAAGCAGCAACACATTTCTATTAATGTAATTAAGTATAAGCTGAAAAAAAAAAACCACATTAAATTATAATACGACCTTGAACAGTGCGGTTTTGAACAGAAAATTTTTGAACAAATTAACCGCACTAATCAAGGTATACCTGTACGTTTGTCACAGGAATAAAATCTCCTGTTCCGTTACAGGATGACTGCAGCTATGTTTGGTGGACAGCATTCATATTGTAAAGTTTATGAAAATCTGTTTCAAATACTATAGATAGCTGACTGAGTTTTTCTTGAAAAAAATATTGATTCACTGTGTCGAATTCAAAAGTGCTCACACTAGGTAATCCAAACAGTCAGGTTTTTTAGGTGAAAATGTCGCAGTAACACTAATTTTTCCCTGTTTCTCAAGTGTTCATTCTCCATAATGTTGACTAATACAAAACTGTTATGCATGCCATAATAAAGAATGTCCAATTCTGAATCTGTTAGTGTCTTATTTGTCACTGTTTGACTTAAAAGGAATTTTACAGTGAATTTTCAATTTAATGCATTTACAGTGCCCAAACTATGTTGTGACAGTTTTTTAATGTGGTCGAAAATAAAAGGTGTCTATAAATAAATGATTGTTGACACCTCCTCTTTTGATGTATGTTTTTGGAACCAATATCACCTAGTAGAAAAATAGATGTTCTTCAGTTTTGTATAAAATTTAAGCAAGTACACAATGTCTACATATTTAAAAAAATGATGGCTTTTCAGTTTTATAAGGTGTTGAAAAGGCCATTTCTTGTAAGTGTTCAATTTGCTGCGAGTCCACAAATGAATGAATAATCATAATTAGTTAACTAATAGGAGTAGAGAGACAAATGAGGTATCAAAATGTTCAGAATAACAAGACCTATAAGGGGAACCAGGCACCAGATGTACAAGATATTCCTGTAAAAACTCATTGGAGTACCTACTCACACACTATTTTCATAGGAAAAGATTTTTTTGTACACTGACTACTAAAGATTAGAGGGGAACATTGCTCAGAGGTGAAGAGGTCAAGTGTTGAAGAATGAAAGGCAAATACTAACCAAATATAAAAAATATACACAGGAAAGAGATGGTCGTCGTTGTTGTTGTTGTATGTGACGTTTCTTTTAGCGATTCTTCTTGTTTCTTTTCCGAACTTTGCTTGAATGATCGTGTGAAACTGATTTGCCGGCAGAGTTTCCGTCTGGAATTATGGGGCTTTTTGCAAAACTCTGAAAAGAAAAACATTTTAATCAGAAATTTTGAGGGTTTTTATTTCTACAGGGGCGGATCCAGGATTTTGAGCAGGGGGCGGGGTGGTGGGATTGCAATTTAAAATTAAATTTTTACTCCATCTGTCAAATTAGACAATGGACATAATCATTTTTGATAACTTATTTGGAGTTTTTATTTATAAAATTTCTTTTAGATACTTATTTT
>VCCN01001597.1:364454-379034 GCA_006491835.1 Architeuthis dux
TATAAATATTAACAATCCATTGTGATTCTATTTAAACATTGCCAATGAAGAAAATTAATAAATGCCTTTTCTGTTTTCAGGATCGAGATCTGATTCTGTTCACAATGAAAAGTTTGACTTTAACTTGGACAGTGAAGAGTGAGTAGGACTTTTTTGTTTTGTCTTTTCTAAAAAAATTTTAGTACAAAAAAAGCCTCAACATTTTAAAGCACAAATGAGAATTATCAAGATGAGATGCTGTCTAATACAATTGTAATGGCTTTCTTTTTATTAAAAAAAAAATGTTTTAAAATTATCCCATAACCCAGTGCAGGGTCATTGGGGCACCACACATGATTATTAGGTGTCAAGGGCAGTGTGGCCAAAATATTTTGTCAGTAGTTTGACAGCCAAAAAGTGCTAAATTTTTTAAATGCCCAAAAAGACGCTAGAAATGGTCAGAAAATGGCCAAAATGTTTTAGGTGCAAATGTGCTAATTTAGGGTTTTTTGCACTGCCAATACAAACGCACTGAATCTAGTTCTAAACTGACAACACTGGTCAAGGGTGAGATAACCTGACAGAGCCCATCCCTCTTCAGGCTTGTTTGGAATCAGTTGTTCATCTCCTAGACTGGTTGCCAACCATAGCTATAGAGCCAAGTCTGCACTGTGGGGGGGGGGGGTTCATGCCTTTCCCAAGGGCATTAGTGCGAAGTTAACACAAACTGTCCCAGCCAGAGTTTGAACTCTGCTCGTTGATTCCATTATCTATGCCAGTAACCATTTGGCCACTCTGCACCTCTTGGTTATGCACTTACATTAGTCTAAAAACAAAGCCTGCAAACCTTTTAAGAGGTTCCACTTAACAACAATTTGCAATAAGGGTATTTTGTATTAAAAAGAAGGAAAAAAGTAGGTATCAGCTTGTACACAAGATATGAAGTATAAGTAATAAATCTGAGTCCTGAAGTATGAAATTGTAATAAATTGTTTGGACCTTAACAAGAAATAGTTAAGGGTCTGGGCAGGGCTGTGGCGTCTGAGGAATTTTGGGTTACTGGAGGCGGAGGCGGTAAAAAAAAAAAATCTGAGTAAATGAAAATTGTAACGTTACTACTTGAAAACCTGCCCAATAGGTCAGTTTCCGAGCTACTTCCTGTGGAAGGCCTGCCTGAATGTAAATAAACAATCTGCAAAACCTTGAAAAATTAACTTTTTGAAACTGACAAATGAGATTCCTGAGAAAAGTCTTATGGAGTGAAAGCACCAAAAATTACTAGCAAATTTTTTTTCTATTTTTTAAAATGTGTAACCGTTGGTTATATGGATGTAAATGGTACTTAAACACAGTATTAAAGGTTTAAGAAAGTATGATTTTTTTTTTTTTATTAAGTATAATTAAATAACATAGTTGGAAATGAAAAATCTTGGAGTTGGAGACAGTGGTACAATAAATTGAGGAGTCTGAGGCGTACGTTTTGTGTCCGACTCCACAGCCCTGGGTCTAAGGGGGAGGATCTTTGTTTTTTTTCTTTCTTTTTTTTATAAAACTTGTTTTAGTTTGACACTTTGTCTGAAGTGGAGGCACCCAGTGAGGATCAAATTCTATAGAGTAATAACAGTCTGTGAAACTAACTTGCTACATTCTGCTGTAGGTGCCACTGATAGATATTTACTGTAACGTGCTTGTTGTGTTTAGTGCCTCTGTTCGCTTTGTTAGTCTTTTTGTTCTGGCTGTATGTGATTAGAATGTGTTTGATTCATATACAGGTTGAGAAAAGAAGACAGAACAAGATAAAACGTGTGCCTGGGGAGAACTGAGCCGTCCACATTTACTGGAAACGGAATGGGGGCTGCTGGGAGTGGCAATTCCCCCTCCACCAGTACGACGACCCCCAACCCACCCAATGTAAAAGTTGGGAAGAGGACAAGTGGGATTTCTTAAAAGAGATTATTTTGTTTGTTGAAAAGTAAAACTATTTATTATTAATCCCTTATAATTAATAAAACGGTCTTCATTTTTTACGACACTGGTAATAGTGATTGTGTATTTGATCTTGGTTAATTGAATTTTTTCTT
This sequence comes from Architeuthis dux, assembly GCA_006491835.1. Taxonomy (NCBI): domain Eukaryota; kingdom Metazoa; phylum Mollusca; class Cephalopoda; order Oegopsida; family Architeuthidae; genus Architeuthis; species Architeuthis dux. The sequence continues at coordinate 366,515 of VCCN01001597.1, forward strand.
CTCCTTTCAGTGATGAGGATGAAGTGTTTATTGGAGATAATATTGGCTTCAAAGAGAAGTGCCGATCTGCTGTCATAAATGACCTCTGCGATTTTGAACCCATCGCAGAACTAACAGATGAGCAATGGGTTCACATGAAGGAGCAGGCTGGCCTTATGGTCTTCCTATTTTGGGAAGACAAGAAGAATTCCCCCGACAGCCCTGCTGCCCCGGCCCCGATCAGCCGCACCATTATCCAGAGTCCACAGATCACATCTAGTCCTGCCATGAGCACAAGATCCAAACGGAAACTTCAACTGATTTCGAACTCTCCTTATAAAGTTTCACCCCTACAGGATATAACAAACCTCATCAAACCATCTCCTGGGATCATCACTCCTCAAAGCATAAAAAAGCTTGCTTCCTCCAAGCTGGACACCTCCACTGACATCATTCTCTATGAGCAACTGGGATTGGTCAACCCAATGCGGCTTAATTTTGATGACATTGAGCATTCGCCCAAGAAGAACCGATGCCTCGACCCGTGTTTCACAAACCAAGATACCACTCTCATTACAGACGAAGCCTGGGATGTTCTGGTGTTGAGTCCAGATGTAAAACAGACCAAAATTGTGAGGGATTCTCTTGATCTGTATCCCAAGTTGAGTTTAGATGCAAAGCTGAAGTCTAGGATCAGATCAAAAACTGTTACATTGGATGAAGGTAGCAGCATTCTCCCTTCTCGTCCCAGTATCTCAAGTTCAAATGCAAAAGAAAGCAAGACTTCATGTAAGAACAAAGAAAACAGCCATGAATTTTGTGAACCTAAATTAAAGTCTCCACGAAAAAGCCTACTAAATGTGTCGTTTACTATTGACAAAAGTTCTGAAGTATTGTTAGGAATTGCCACTCCATCAACCAAAAGTTCAAAGAATGCGGAATCCTCTCAGGGAACAATAGAGAAGCCAACATTGAATGAATCCCAATGCAGAGATTCTCTGAATGGAAAGCCAGCTTTGAATGAATCTTTTACTATGAATAAATCCCAATGTCGAGTTTCTCTGAATGGAAAACCAGCTTTGAATGAATCTTTTACTATTAATAAATCCCAATGCCGAGATTCTCTGAATGGAAAACCAGCTTTGAATGAATCTTTTACCATGGACAAATCCCAATGCCGAGATTCTCTGAATGGAAAACCAGCTCTGAATGAATCTTTTACCATGAATAAATCCCAATGTCGAGTTTCTCTGAATGGAAAACCAGCTTTGAATGAATCTTTTACTATGAATAAATCCCAATGCCAAGATTCTCTAAATGGAAAACCAGCTTTGAATGAATCTTTTACCATCAATAAATCTTATGTATCTGATTCTGCAGGAGGGAGACCGTCTTTGAACGAGTCTTTCACCATAAACAAGTCGATTGTTAGAGATTCTTTAATTGGAAAGTCGATTTTAAATGAATCTTTCACTGTAAATGATTCATCCACTCGCAATTCTATGAATGGAAAGACTCTTTTAAATGAATCCTCTACTATCAATAAGTCTATCAAGCAAGATTCAATGAATGAAAAGCCAGTCTCAAATGAATCTTTTACTACAGAAAATGTTGGTGAGTCTGTGAATGAATCTTTTACTATTGATGACTCTCAATCTCTCAAGACTCCAAGTGGAAAGCCAGTTCTGAATGAATCTTTTACTACAAATAAATCCCAACTTGAAGTAACCATTGAGAATTCTACTATGAGTGAATCCTTTACAATGGAAGAAGGCTCACAGACTGCAGAAATATTGAATAAAAAGCCTGTTCTGAATGAATCTTTTATTCTGGAAAAATCTACACTGAATGCATCATTCACAGTTGATTCCTCCATTGACAATTCTCTCAATAAGTCTTCCACCAAAGTTGAAGGCACCACTTCAAAAAAGAAATCTCCACCTGAAAAAGCAAATTCTTCGAGCTCTTCTTTGCTCAATAAATCTACAACAGTCGACAAATCTTCTCGTAAAAGGACACTGGCCTCTGTCATGAGAACCCCCACTCGACAGGGGGCTGAACCTCCAAGCAAAACTACTGTGATCAGTCGTTCTGAGGTGAACAAACGTCAAGTACCCACCATAAAATCCAGCATCGGATCCAAGCCAACAGTGCCTCGTTTCCAACATCCCGAAACGAAATTCACGCTGAAGAATCCAAAAATTGATTTTAATGCATCCATGTCTTCTTTGCAGAAAGATAAACATGGCATAGTAAAATTTGTGGATTCAATGGTTCCTGCAAAGAAACCTAAGAGCAATCTTTTGTTGCCAAATAAACTCTCTCGGAAATCTCTCAAAGTTTCACCTAAAAAACCTATTCCAAAAAAGGTAAGATATACTCTAGAGCTACCAGTTGCCTCCCTTGTAACTGTATGTTTCTGCATGCCTATCGAATTTTCGGATGTTGTTCCCATCAGGCACCCCAAATTTTGGCAAATCGAAAAGGGACAGATTTTTTTCTTGACACTGGTGACATAACTGAAACGTCAGCAGTGTTACCAAGATAAATAGAATAAAAGCCAAGGAATAGTTGGATTGAAAGCGCAAAAAATAGTTTTTAATTTTTTTGGAAGGAAGTATCTTAGTAACTTCAAAAGTTTGTTAATTTTTAAAAAAAACCTATAAACAACCTATATTTTATCGAATGTAAGTAACTTCAAACATTTCAGAGACAGACTAGCGACACCAGTTCAGGCTAGTTTTTCCTCGATGTCAAAACGTGGACTTTGTTTATCTTGGTAACACTGATATTTCAGTGATGTCACCGGTGTCAAGGAAAAATCTGTCCCTTTTCGATTTGCCAAAATTTGGGGTGCCTGATGGGAACAAGATCCGAATTTTCTTTATAATTAATTCTGTCCGACCAGGATACAATGTACAGTATAATTTGAGAAACATCATAATTACAATATAATTATTCAAAAATGCATATATAAAGAATTAAACCTACTAGGATGGCCTGTACCAAAGGTGAATGTTTGGATGGGGCTGGACTTTGTGCGGAGCAGCCTGCTGTAATTGTTGTAAAATAATTTTCTGTCCATCGTATGAAACTATGGCTTTGAAGTATTTCAGTTACTTCTTTGCAATGTTGCCAATTTAGATATTTTATATCTAAATTTAGATAATTCTAAAGAGCAGGTGTCAAGGGAGATAATTTATGGAGAAAGATCTGTAATCTTTAAATTTTATTTATTTTTATTAGATTTCTCAAGAACCGCTCATCCGAAAAACTTCAAACTCTACACTGCACTGCCTTGTGTGCTGACTAATATATCTGGTGAATGTCAACTTTATACAATGACCTTTTGTCGAGTAATTGTTGTTCATGTACACACAGTCACAGAGAGTTCAGTTGTAGTTAGATTTCTATATCTATATCTATACAAAATTTAATTATAATTACAATATAATTCTATAAACATAACCTCGACTTTATAATGCATTTTAGGTAAAATTGATTTTGTGTTAATTTTTAGAACTCTACATTCTTTTTCAATGTTGCCAAGATTTTGTGAGCTTTGAAAGCTTTTGACTGTTCATAGAAATTGACATAACACAACATTCAAACTTTGTAGTGGCAGAATAAACCTTTTGGTTGGCAAGGAAGTCTCTTACAAAGTGCTAAAGATTAACCAATACTTGACTGTTCCTTATTATTGATAGACTAGTTTATCCTGGGGTCGAAATTAACGTTGTCCCGGGGACAGTAAAAATGTGTTCGGGATGAGCAAATATCTTCCCTGGGATGGAGGTGATTTTTAAAAATTTCTTTCTTTTTTTTCTTCTTTAAATCACTTCTGTCCTGGAGGCGTCAGGGAAGATATGTTTTTTTTTTGTTTTTTTTTTTTAAATTTGGTGAGGATTGTTTTTCAGGGCGGTAGTGAATAAAGTTAGTCTGGAGCCCTGAGTTTACCTATGACGGCATATCTGATTGATTTGTTTAGTGGCATATCAACCTTTGATGGGTCATTTAATGCTGAAATCAGTTTAAAAAATTTTTTTAAAAATAGTGAAAGCTTATTTTTTATTTATTTTTTTAAAAACTAGTCTTGCGACTTTGGTAAAAGAACAGGTTGTCCTACCCCTGCAGGGGATGCACTCAGCGCATGCAGCATCAGAACATAAAATTCTACCTTTACGTCATCATAGATGAGTTGTGTCCCTTAGCATGACACAGTACCAACACACATTTTTATCTTTTTTTCTCAACATCTGCAAAATACCATTTTTTTTATCATCTTGTTTTTCAATATCCTCTTTCTTTCTGCAGCAGGAGGAGCCTAAAGTAGAGTCTCCAGACATAAGACCCAAACGGAAATGTATCCAATCTACTCCACCAATTAGCAAACTTGCTTCTCTCAAACCAGCTGTAAGTATTGTTGATAATTTTGAGAAGTCATTAATATTCAAAGAGTTTTTCAGACAATTGAACTCCTTGTTAACTTTGTTGTTCACACCACATTTCGAATGATCCATTCTGCAACCTTCTTCAGGTGTAATATCTGTAAGGAAAAAGGGGGTCTCTTTCTCTGGTAGTGAAAAGCAGAAAATTTAAGCGTTCCCTTAGGGAATCCAGCTCTTGGTTTTGAATCCACAGTTGTCTTTCTCTTAGACTGGTTGCCTCTCAAGCCTAGCCCAGTCTGCTCTATTTTACCCATAGCTGATGGTTGAAGAGATGGATTTCCCAAGGGCATTAGTGTGAAGTCAACATAAACAGCCTCGGCAGAATTATTGCTGAAGATGTAAAATGTTATTAGCTGTTATTTAACAGCCTGTAAAAATAAAATGTTTGTTTGTAATTGTTGTAATCTTAATAAATGTAATTTGAACATAAAAGCCTGTCCTAATTTACTACTTTGATGATTGTGTTTACACTACCTGGAAGTATATATACCCGGGCGGCTGATATTTCGACCAGGGAATCCCCAACTCAATTGAACTCTTAACCATATCCAAAACTTCATTCAGGGTCACTAAATTCCTCACCATTTTGTCAACTTTTGCTCAAAATACATTCAGTAAAAAGCAGAAACTTAAGTTTCACCAAATGCATAGTGAATCGGGTTGAGGATTTCCCGGCCGATATTTCGGCAACTAGGATATATACCACTAGAGTTCTGTGTTAAGAATACTGAAAGAAATAATGCTGATATTACCAAACACTGACACTATAGCAAAGATTTGTTCAGTAGGAGCTGTTATTATCTGTCTTTTTAACTGCAATGAATGTCAAAAGTTTTTCGTTCAGACCAAATTTGAATCGGTTTATAGCGTTCATAAGTAAGGATAAGGAGAGTGGTCATTATTTTTATTAAGATCAATTCTCGAGATAAAAAATACATACAAAGTACAAGAAGGAAAGAAAGCAGACTATACAGTGTTTTTTAACTAATATATACACTTCATATTCATATCTGATAATTATAAAGACTGTTGTCATATTCTGTCGGATATAAAATTATCCATTATCTGATTTCATATTTATATTTATAACTTTTTCATTTCATAATGAATTATATTGCATTTCAGACGATATTTTTTGTTTTATTTTTGATGCAATGATGATTTTTGTTTCGGACGTTTTAACAGGGATTAACTTGAAAAATCAATTGGAAACAGTTTCATTACAGAAACAAATGTTGCCAAATGCTGTAAAAAAAAAAAAATTGTATATAAAATGTTGCAGGTTTTGAACCGTCCGTTCTTTTTCTTGTTTGCAGGTACCCAGTTTAAATGGTAATACAGATGTACCGAAAACCCGTCTTCTTCTCCCCAGTAAACTCCCGTCGAATATAGGCAAGCCAATGCCACTCTCAAGAATTCCAAACAAAGGTCCATTGAGAGCTTTCCCAACTTTTGGCAAAGGTAATATTGAATCTTACCAAATTATTCTGAGAGGGTGGGCGCATAACTGTAATGAGAAATCCTTAAATTTGAAGCTAAGAATAAGTCTGTTCACAACGTTTCGGCTGTTGTACCTTACAGCCTTTTTCGGGTGCCCTTCGCAATCAAAAATGCTCACAGAATTTTCTCATTCCGCAGTCTGTGCCTGGGAACATCTTGTACTAGACCATCTCGTTTTCAATTGGAAACAAGCTGGTCTAATACAAGATTCTCCCGGTCATATAAATAACTAAGATAAGGACAATAGTCTGAATGATTTATATAACGTGATTTTTGTTCCTGTGTAGTGAGTGTTATTTTTCTGATTGTAATGTGTAAACAGTATAGAAAATGGCTATTATTCCCTTCAACTTTTGCTTTTGTGCTCAGGATAGTGGTATTCATGTAATTCAAAATGTGCAAATTTGTCCATTGTCCAATTCAAAATAAGTAGATTTCAAATTATCACTGTCCTTGTCACAAAAAGTTTGGAAAAAATAATTGCCATAGTCTATACATTTAGACGTAATCAATTAGAAAATAACACTTATTACCCAGGAACAAAGAAAAGGTTATTTTAAAAAAAAAAAAAAAAAAAAAAGTTGCACAGTGTAATATCCTCATCTCAAAAATTCAGTCAGAAATAATTAGTCTAACAGTTTCCTCTCTCGACCTTTTTTTTTTTTTTTTTTTTTTTTTTTTTACATTTCTGCTCAAGTTTGTAGCATCATTTAATGTTTCTCATTAACTCATTCCTCCCTAAAAAAAACGACTCTAGGCGTGAAAAAAGAATTTCACTTGTGGCCTGACCATGCTGTGAAGCGTGCTATCGTGTTTGCATTCTTTCCCTACATAGCGTGGATATTGAGGATTTTCCCGACATTACTGGACCAGCTACACAATTATCTGATACCACTAAGCAGTTTATAGATAATACCTTTTTCAATTAACTTTTTGATGGTTTTATTTCACTGGACTTAGAAGTGATACATTGGGTTGACATTTTCTTCAAAAGGTTCACGGATATATTTGAATTTCTATGAAATTTTTTGAGAAAAAAAAATTGAATTTGTTTCAGTTGAAGAATCCATAGTTTCAAATATTGTGTAGGATGTATTTTTATCAGCAAAATTTTTACCCTTGAGTGAAAAGGGACAGAAAAACAAAGGTCACGCTGTTCATTATATAAGTATATATTGATTAGCCGACAGTGTTGCGAACCAAGAAATTCACTGTTCTTTTTGTTTATGTAAGTAATATTAATTTAGCAACACGGGTATACCTTGATTGTTGCGGTTAATTTGTTCCAAAATATTCATTTTAAAAAAATTAAAAAGAATTTAATTTTTTATTATTCACTAATATTAGGTACTCCAATGAGTTTTTACAGGAAGATCTTGTACATCTGGTGCCTGGTTCCCCTTATAGGTCTTGTTATTCTGAATATTTTGATACCACATTTGTCTCTCTACTCCTATAAGTTCAGTAATTATGATTTATTTATTCATTTGCCGACTCGCAGCACAATGGCCGTTTCAACACTCTATAAAACTTATTTATAGACACCTTTTTTTTCGACCACAGTAAAAAACCGTCACAGCATAGTTTGAGCACTGTAAATGCATTAAATTGAAAATTCACTGTAAAATTCCTTTTAAGTCAAACGGTGACAAAAAAGACATCAACAGATTCAGAATTAGACATTCTTTATTATGGCATGCATAAGTTTTGTATTAGTCAACATTATGGAGAATGAACACTTGAGAAACACGGAAAAATTAGTGTTACTGTGACATTTTCACCTAAAAAAACAAACTGTTTGGACTACTTACTAATATATTTGAATGATTGTGGATGTTGATTGATTCATCATCATTCAAAGGTGAAGTTTTAAAACTGTAAATGTAACTTTTGAAAAATAAAAACATTAAATCTGTTAATCACAAAAAATAAATGTAATGCAGCTTTATTTAAATAGTCAAATTGAAGGTTTTTTAGTAAGGGTTTGAGACATTTTTAAGTTTGTTAAAATTTATTGAATTTTTGAAGATAATGACTATTTATTTTACATACGAAAAGTCTACTTTTTTTTTTGTTACACTTGGGTGTGATGCTACCCCAAAATTTTGACCCTGATCTTTTAGTAAAAGAAAAGAAAAACCTTTTATCAGTATAAAAATATTGATGTTTAATTCCGAAGTATTTTTATCACTTGAATTAATGTTGAATATATATTTTTAATGTAATAATTTAAAAAATTTGCTCATTACCTCATTCCTCCCTAAAAACGACTATAAAGGCAACAGAATTGGGTTAAAAAGAATAAAATTCGTTTTTATTCATGAAAAATCAGAAATGCCTATATTTAGTTATTGTTTTCTGTGGTAGTAGTGATGTAGACATGAACACACTGACAGTGCCTTGCATCACCCCCTTTCTCTTTCTCTTTGCTTTATCGTGACAGAAGCCATCAAACACAAAAGTGACACAGGCTCTTATATTATAAGGTTATTATTTAGCTTCTTTTATATTTTCTCAGTATAATACCATTTCCATGTTTAATTCTGAATCTAATGTGCTATTTTGCATTTTGTTCTCTTCAGTTTCTGAAATTAAGTCATCTGAAGGGTCGCATTTGCCTTTGGCCGGCAGATCCAAGTGAGTATAAAACTACTTCAATTAATCCCTTTGAACAAAGTTTTAACACAATGTCCAACAACAACAATAATCTCTGATCCTTTTCTTTTTTTAATACATAAGTTTCATTAGAAATATGCTTCTTTTTAACAGACCTCAATTTTCCTTTAAAGCTGATAGTATTGATGCACATCTTTTTGAACCTGCTGTATGGGACAGGGTCGCCAAGTTATGCCAAAAGGGGAGATAATCCGAGTTTTATCTCTGCGATTTACCCAACACAGGCATTGGAATAGCATCAAATTTGGAAATTTAAGATAAAGCTCGGATTATCTCCCCTTGTAGCCTATTCTGGCAACCCTGGTATGAGAATAAGGGGTTGCAGCATATTCACCGACAGCAACTTACTGAGATGTAAAATTCACTGAGATATAATTCACCAACATATTTACAGAGATCTTTAAACTTACAAAAAGGTTAAGAATTAAAAAGAATTTACTGAAACGAAAATATATTAAAGATTTAGCTGCCGTTTTCAGCTATTTATGTACTTCTCAAACTTTTGATGAAAAAGCGATACACGAAGAAAAAAGTTAAAAACTTGTATAAGAATTATTTTTATTGTAAGAAATATTTATACCATTATTCGTAAAAAAAAAAATGAATGGAAAATTTTTCAATCTATAAATTATATTTTTCATGTTAAGAAATGGAGATGTTTGTCGGTGAATCTGCTGGCTCCCGGGAAAACGTTAATGTCTAACGATTTTGCTTTAAAATGCTTGAATTGATTTCAACTAGATCTTTTGTTTTTGCACATTGCCCTAAAAGTCAGATACACAAGGAACAGCTCACAAGACTATTTTGTTTGTTTTTAGTATCACAAGCAAAAATTCCTGAAGCCATACATTTTTAATTCTGTACCCTCCTTGCTATTATTATTTTATTTTATTTTATTAAAAATTTTTCTTTATTTACCAGATTAAGAATGCCTTCTCCAGTGAAGAGCAGAATCCCTCATATCAACTTCTAGCTCACTTGAACCCACTTGGAATCTGCTGTTGTTGTACCTATTCACTCTGCTGACTCTCAGAACGACACGTGTGGAATTATTTTCCTTTCTATTTGTCTGGCATTGTGATGTAATTTAACTTGCCTTGCAAAATATTGTAGAGAATTAAAAAAAAAGGTGATACTTAGGACAAAAGTTGAGAATAAGATCTAACAAGCATTTCTTTCCCTTGTAAAATATTTGAACAATTTAAAAAATAATTTCAATTATAAAGAAATAGACGATTCTCCAAAAACTTTTTTCTACTTGCTTAAATTTAATTCAGATTTACCAAAATTAAAATTCCTAAGCTTTTTAGGAGTGTGACTCTTAGAGGCTTATTCATCAGTCAGTACTGTTTTATTTTCTTTGAAGAAATCTATTTAAATTTGATTCCTAATAAAAGTGGTTCTGTATATAATTTATTAAATTGGATTGTGTTAGGTGTTGAGTTCTCTGTAGGATTTGAATTATTGCTATTGGAATATTTTCTCATAGATGAAACTAGACATGAGCTTTGTAACATTTTTCACATTCAAATAGTGATCTCCTCCTCTCCAGGCCGTTTGATAATTTTTGGCATTTTGCAAATGTTTGACAGAACTTAGTTTCTTTTAGAACAGCACTTGTGTTGTTTTTTTGTTGTTGTTTTCTTAAAGCGAATAACCGTGACTTTGACCTCCACATTGATTTGGCTTTGTAACAGTGCAATGGCCAAGAGGCTCAACCTAAGGTGCTATGGTGGAGAGGCTCCTGCCACAAATTTATCTTAAAGATAACTTCTTTATGCAAACTCCCTGAATGATTAAATACTTATACTTTGTAATACTAAGGTTATAAGTATCTAAGTTTCACTCAGAGCAAATACTTGAATCCCAGCTCTTCAAATTAAGTATTGTAACCCTTTAGCTGTTGAAGGCTACTTCAAATAAAGTTTATACTTGGTTCAAATTGTAGTTATTGAACAATGTAAATAGTTACTCGGAGATAGACCTATTAATAAACTTTCTTTTCACTCTGCTGAAATCTTGAATATTTAAATTGGTAAGCTAATTATTGAAGTTTGAACTTTTTGCATACTTTAATAAAAATTCTTATTCATTTTTTTTTTTCTTTCTTTTCTATTCTATGGTTCACAAAATATAAGTTCTGTTTGTGCAGTTGATAGAATTTGTGATAATGTATAAAAGAAATAAATATTTTATATATTAAAACTTGATTGTTAGATTTTCTTTTTCAACTGTTGAAGTTCTGCAGTAGCATTGCTGTTGAAATAGTTGCATGGTGTCTGGGGGAAAATGTTTTGAAGGTGCCAACACAAAATATTACGTTGTTACACATGAAATGTCATTTTCTTTACATCATAGAGAATAATTCTAAAAGTGAAAGATTTACTAATGTAATTGCATTTTTTTTATTTTTTTAGATTCAATGTAAATAGATATTATTGCGGGTTTTGGAGCCATTGATAGCAATGGTGTCCACTAAACCTAAACAATTTTATAGAGATATATGATTGGAAAAAGGTTATTGCTTCAATATTGACTGTTTATATCCTCTTTCGTCTTTCTATTCAAAAACGACATTTCATATGTAACCACATAATACAACAGACTTTATTCCTCCAAGAAAAAATAAATAAATAAAACTCTTACATCTTGTACCATTATGAATGGTGTGTTTTTTTTTGTTTGTTTTTTTTTTCCTTTGCAAAAGAATGATGCAGCTCTGGTTGAAGAAAAATTATGGGGAAATTTCTGATTTAGGACTTCATTAAAAAAAAAAAAATATTTGTGCAGATGATTATGAATATACAAAAAAAAAAACTCATCTGAAATCTTGAATTGTATTTATTGAACAAAGCAAATAAACTTGAAGTATAGACAAATTAGTAAACTCATAGTCATGTAATATCACCAGGCTATTTTTCCTGAAAACTTCAATCTGCAATTTAAATGGAGAAAACTTAACTTTATTCAATAATGATAGGAATTGGAGATTTCAGTTGACTGTTTAATATTTGAATTTTAACTCACAAATCCCAAAATTTCTTGTAAACAGATTTGGTGCTCTGAAAAGCAAAAGCAGAAATTGAATGAGCCTGAAATTTAGTCCAAAAAGTCGTTTTATCAGGTCATCCCATAAGTAGTGTCCAAGATCTGATAGTGAGAGAATGATTTTCTTATTTTAAAATGCCTAAATGCTAGTACATGTTCGCACAATTTTAAGCAAGTAAATTACCTTGACCCTCCTAAAGATGGATTTGTCTACAGAGTACATAAGACATGTAATGGTCTATGACTTTAGCAAAGGCAATAATTCTGCAGAAGCAACCCGAAATGTTCATGTCTATGGGATAGATTCTTTAAACAAAATAAATTGCTAAAGATGGTTTGAAAGGTTTAGAAAAGGTGTCTTCAGCTTAACTCATTCCTCCCTGAAAATGCCTCCAGGCGTGATAATAAAAAAAAATTCATTCCTCACTGACAACGCCTGAAAAAATGCTTTACTTCCTTGAGTCTGGGGATGTAGCGTCTGTTAAATTGGTTCTGATTAGTCATATTAGTGGCCTCTGGGGGATTCCTTCAAATCTCAACCAATCAAAATGAAGCTTATGAATCCATATGGGGATACCTTTAACCTAGTTCTGTCTTTTATCTATTAATGATAAACAACGGAAATTTGAAATCTCTATCGCTACACATGGTATTCTAAAATGGATTCTAGTGATTCGGAATTTGAGGGATGTTCACACGATAATGTACAAACTGCTCAAAGAAATATTTTACAACAGGATTCTATCAGCAGCTCTATTGATAGAATGATTTTGATGAAGATTCGAGCGACTCCACGGTCGAAAATTACGCTCTTTTAAACAATGTACCAATCACTTGCTTGCAGAATGTAAACATTGATGATTTTACGG
>VCCN01001597.1:382847-407271 GCA_006491835.1 Architeuthis dux
TGAGACTCCCACGGGCTGGGAGACGGCTGGAAGACACTACAAGAACAACTGATCATGACCTGTCAGAAGTATCTATCACCACAGCTTTTAAGAGAATTTGCTAATTTAAACTGGTTTATTGATAAATCCATAGTCCTGTAACTCAGTACAGGGTTTTTGGTTCCCTGTACTGTGTTGTAGAGGCACCCATATTCTTTCAGAGGTACGTCTGACAGAGCCCATTGTTCCCTCAACTCTACTCTTTATGCTGAGTGCATAACAGAGAGACCTTTTAGTACCATTTTTAAAGTCTTTAGTATGACTTTGTAAGTAATTTCTAAGAAAATAGAGATTGGGTCACAGCCTTTTGGTTAAGATCAAAGTGTAGTATCTGTTCTTCGAAACCGCCATGGCATCGAGGTTCAGAGAACCACGGCGCTTCGGGGGTCCTTGTGGCATGCTCGGGTATCGTTCTGAGAGAAGTTGCGCTGTGGGGATCTTGGCTGTGGCTAGTATCAAAGTGGAGTATCTGTTCTTCGAAACCGCCATAGCCTCGAGGTTCAGAGAACAACAGGGATCCTCGTGACATGCTCGGATATCTGGGAGAAATTGCACAGGATATCTTGGCCAGCTGGTCGGGAGGCGATCACCATTAGCACATTCAGGATTTGATCTTATCCTGGTCCTGTTGGCATTTGTCTCAGTGACAAGGATTTGGGATTCTCCCCCCTCAAGTCTCTAGTCACGGGGACATGGGATCCCCACCTCCCCCCCTACTGAATCTGGCACTAAATGACCGATCAAGGGTCGATGTGCCATTAAACAAAACAATCAATTAAGAAAATAGAATGTAAACCAGTTGTGGTGAGAATAAGCAATTGTTTCACCAACCATATTGTGCTTGCTTTGTTCTTTCCTTGGTGTTGTTGTTGTTTATATTGATTTCCTTTAAAGACACTCCAGGCGATGTTGCATGACTAATTAAAGTCAAAGCTGGGGACTGAAAAGATTGAAAGAAATGAAAATTAGTTGTCATAAATAGATAGAGTGGTGGAGGGACAGAAGAGAATGGGAAAGCTCATAAGAAATATAGGAAGTCAAATGCAATGATGAAGGTTGTTTAAAATAAAGAATTGAGAAAATAAGTTTTAATTAAACGAAAAATATTAGAAATTGAAATGTAAAAATTAAATTTCAATTTCTAATATTTTTTTTTTTAATTAAAACTTATTTTCTCAATTCTTTATTTTAAACAACCTTCAACACAGGCATCGATTATTTTAATTATTTTGAACACTTATCAATATCTTTATATTCAAACAAATATTTAATGAAATAAAACAATTTACTCAGAATATTTTAAAATAAATGTTACTCTTTATTTCGTAAAGTAGCGGAAATGTTTGAAAATTGCTTTGATTAAGCAATAGAAATGATGAAAGCAGGAAAGCAAGAAACACTTACAACAAAGGGAGAAATACAAGCAGAAGTCTCTGAGTTTATAAGGAATCGGGATCTCCTCTTTAGAGCTCTACAAAAGAACAAAGTGAGTGAGTAGTTAAACATTTAAATAAAAGGTAACGTTAGTCTACCACCTAATTTACAGATCACTTAAATGTTGACAGTTAACTAAATTACTAGCTATTTGTGGTCTATTATACGTTTTATTGAACTACACACTGCGATCCCGACTATTGAGAACTTTCACTAATTACTGTAATGTTCTTATAAAACTATCTCTTGAAAAAGATTGTAATTAAAATCATGTAGAAACTAATTGAGACATATATGTCTATAATTCTCAAAGTAATACAGTCCCATTGAGGGTTTATACTCGGTGGCCAGGAGTCGTTGGGTAAATGAAGATTGCGTCAGAGATATCAAGATGGAGAGTAGGTTTAAAGGTTAGATTCAAACTTCTACAAGCTGTCAAAGTTCTTGTAGCTTAGATGGTGAAGCAGCTGGTGTGTTTAACCAGGCTTCTCTGTGGCAAAAGGGGACACTAGTTTGAGTCTTGCCAAGAGAATAATGGTTTACAATACTCTTCATCTAATAAAAATAATGGTTTACAATACTCTTCATCTAATAAAAATAATGGTTTACAATACTCTTCATCTAATAAAAATAATGGTTTACAATACTCTTCATCTAATAAAAATAATGGTTTACAATACTCTTCATCTAATAAAAATAAATAATCAAAGGTATGTATGTTTTTTTTTTTTTTTTTAAAACATTTGCTGGGTGTTTATTTTACTTTACAGCATTGCCTAACAATTTAACCCATTAACTCTGAATTACAGAATTTATCATTGCAGTTCTATGGCTAGCACAATATAATTTCTGTTTTATTGTGATTGATGGCAACTCAGTTCTATCTTTGAGTCAGGGCTTTTATCTTGCAATGGATAATTATTACACTTGCCACAGTTAATTGGTCAATCATCAAATTCCTATTTCTGCACTTTGGACAGAGATCAGAAGCTTTCTTGCATTTGCAACATTATCTTTACCAAAATGTAGTTTCAATGTTTGAATGTAAAAGTATTAACATCTGATGATTCATGGTTCTTGGCTAAATTTCAGAAATTGGAAAACTGACCTTACTTAAGTTTTTAAATTCATTATTTTAATTAAAATAAGCATTTAAGAGAGAGTGGGATCATTGTCCCTGTACAACGACCCTCCCACTTTAAAAACATTCACGCACCGGTTGCTGTGCAAGCACCAGAGAATGCCAAATGGGCTCATCATCCATGCCCACAGAGCACTTCAGTGCCCCCCCTGTCCCTGGGTGTGGACCTCAAGAATTGGGATACATTTGAGTCCACCAATGACAGCAGCACCACAGTTTTCAAATAGATACCCTCATCTATGCCTCTGACAATGTGAGTGAATCAAAACTGATCTGCATGGGCAATAAATATAAGCAAATCCATAAATTTCTTCCTACCTGCATTTAATTCTTGTGTCGTAAGGGCTGAAAAATTCTCCACCTGCATATGGGGTACTGACTACAGCTTGTAAATTAGACGGTTTCAAATCTTTGGGACTCATTTTCCTTCTTAGAGTCTCAAAAGGCATGACTGATTTCTCCTTGGTTTCATCTTGTTCTGAGAAAGGATAATAAATCGGTACATTATCTTCAATATTTCTATTCTGCACGTGGAGTCTGTTCATACCATGAGGGAGCAGCTGATCTCGATTGGAATTTAATTTTTTCAACTCTTTTTCAAATTCTAGCATTCTCACATTCATATCATTATTGATTTGTGATATTTTCCCGAAGACTTCCTTGAAAGACTGCTTGTAGGAATTGGTCAGGTCACAGAACGCATTCTTCAAGTCAAGTCGCAGAGTCTCGTTCCAAAGACTAATGTTTCTCTCAATTTCCTGTTTCTGTTCTTTATAAAGATCAACAAACTCTTCACGAAGGTGGTCATAAAATTCTCTTGAACAATTTTTAAGAATATCCTGGATTTTCATCAGTAATTCCATGTTTATGTCTGTATTCATTTCTTTAGTTTCTTCAATTATATCTTGTGAAGATGTTGATATCCTAAACAAACAGAAAAGTATTAGACTATCATTCTGTTTGTATATACGACAGTTACACTTTCTGATCATTATCGAGAGAAATTAAATTTGGTATGCTAAAAATCACACATACACACTTAGAGAGCTACATAGATATTTATACCATGTAAATATTGCAGATTTTACAAGAGTACAAATACAAATATACGGCCTGCTATGGAGGTAGGAAGATTGTGTTGCTTCAATTTTACAGGTGAAGACGGATCTACTTGCTTTGAAAATCAGCATTCAATATCCTGATTTTCACTTGTGCTCAAACACTGACCATTGGCACTAGTGAGAAATACATAATTACCTCAGCCACCGGGCAGGTCAAGAGGGAGAAAGGTGGACAGAGGATTCACAGTAAATTCATTGAGGGTAATTACATCGCCTTTAATTTCATTGTATGATAATTACATTGCAAGCCAATACATCATCAGTGAATTTATCTTAACCCTAATGTATAAATAGTGTATAAAATAATGTTTGGTGATGTATTCTATTGTGATTACCTAACAATGAATTTACAAGGCAATGTAATTACCTGGGATAAATTTACTGCAATGAATTTACTGGACACAAAGACAGAGATAGACATGTATATAAATATTCAAGTATAGATCAACTAACTATTTTGAATGATTCAAACACTTTACATTAGAAAAGTAACTATAATAGCTAGAGCATCCATGATAGAAATCAAATCAAACCTTTTCTCTAAATCCTTGAAGGCTTTTTGCACAAATGTTTTTAGAGAAGCAAATTCTTTTTTTTGATTTTCAAAAGTTTTCAAATCCGCATCAAAACTTCTTGCTGGTAAGTGCTTTTGTTTTGTAAGAGAAGTAGAAAATTTCTGCAAACTGTCATTCATATACGACTTGTGGGCTGAGAATTTTTCCGTTATTATCTCTGTAATCTTTGATTCGAGGCCACTTTGAACTTCCAATGATTTGACTTGTTGATCAAGAACTTGAAGCTGACGGTCTTTCTGCAGGGATGAGACAACAGAAAAAGAATAGCAAAGAAGGAAGAGAAAGAAAGTAAAGGTATGGTAAGTGTAAAGTCGCTCAGTTTGTGAGTGACTACTATTTGTAGCTTGCTACCAAAAGTGAGTTTGACTGGAAAGAAAGGAACACAAAGACAAAATGATGTTTACAGTGGTACTAATGATCAGGTCCTTAGTCCCCATGTGTGTGCTTCTTTATTTCCGCTTGCACACACACGACTGAAACTCACTTCTGTCATGGCTTAGAGAAAGGCGAGGGAGATAATTTTAGGTATTTATCTCCCTTGTATTTATTTAATGTCGGTGTCGAAGTAAAGGAGATTGAAGAAAAATAAAAAAGATGGATTAGATGAAAAAAAAGAAAGAGGATGGAAAAGGACAATCAATATCAGAATGAAGATAAAAATGCAGATAAAAAGATGATGTACTCATAACAGAATTTCAATTACCGTATTTCCTGGAATTGAAGATACTATTTTTTTCAACAAATAAGTCTAAAAGATTTATTTTCAAAACGTGATTCTAAACCTTTAATCTTCTTCTTAGTAGCCCCAGCTTTGCCAGGAGCTAAAGTCGATCTAGCAAAGGTATCCGTCCTTGTTCAGAGACTTAAAGAGGATAAAATGTTATGGGTCAGTGTAAAGTCCTCAGCTTGTAAGTGACTACTAGTTGTAACTTGCAACCAAAATGCTGGTTTGACTGGAAAGGGAGGAACATGAAGACAAAACAATGTTTACAGCAGCACACCCGTGGTACTAAATGATCGGGTCCTTAGTCTCCACGTGTGTGCATGACTAAAACTCACTTCCATCATGGCTAAGAGAATGGCAAGGGAGATAATTCTAGGTAGCTATCTCCCTTGTATTTATTTAGTGTCGGTCAATGATGAGTAAAAGTTTGACAGTCACCAAAAGTTCAGAGTCTCTAAAAACTGACTTTGTGCTGGCCCAGCCACTCCATTTGAGGTGGATTGGACCACCAGATTTGGTGATCTGTCCCTCCCAAGGGTGATGGGGGGACTTTTTTGTGGTGCAACTCCGTAGCACCAACAGATGGACCAGGTGATGGCATCCCTAGTCCAATCACTTTTGTATTGCAACTTCCTAGAATGTCAGAGAGAAGCTAGCAGATGCTATACCTTTCCCAAGGGTAACCTGGAACTGTGCAAGGGAGGGTTGCTCAGGTCTCTAAGGTATTTTTACATACCCATATACCTGGAACTTTTAATCAAAAGTCAAAAAGCACAAAGGTCTTTTTTCGAAATTGGTCAACGAAAAAATACCGAACAGTAGGAGAAAAAATGTTTATTATTATTAAGAAAATAATCAAGAAGAGATGCAGTTATGGCCAAATCGAGCTGGATAAACTGGTTCTTGTATGATCCCCAAAGTTAAGCAACATCGAGCCTGGTGGTCAGTACCTAGATGGGTGACCGTCTGGGTATAACAGCTGCCATAAGCAGCTGGGGATCAGTCAGAGAGCCTCCTGTGGTGATCCGGTTAATCTTCTTAAGGAGGAGACCGATCTCTACACTATGTTCAATAACGCCAGCCAAAGGCCCTCTCCCCATAACCCTTTGACTGGCCTGGCTGTGAGCGGCAAGAAATAACTGAAAGAGGAGAGAGTTATTGACACATGCATTACATGCTGAATTGTCAATCAACTTAGCAGGTCAACAGAAAAAAAACATACAAGCCTTTAACATATTTACACACCTTCCACTTGATGTCAAAAATGGCATACAAATAAAAACAATTTAATTTATTCAAAGCAATAACAATCTGTTTTTCTTTCAAAGGGGAGATAATCCTTAGTTCATTTCTAGGCTAACAGGAGTTATCTATGAAATGTTCTTACTCAAGCGATAAACTTACCTCCGCAATTTCTTGGTTGTGCTGATTATTGACTTCAATGGCTGACAACAATTTTTTACTTTGCTTTTGGAATTCACCTCCAACTTCAAACAAGAAAATTCAAGACAATTTTTATCAAATAAAACCTGAATACAAAATAAGTTTACATTTTAGGTTTATAACAGTTGTAGAGATAAAATGTATGACAAGGTTGTAGTTGTTTGATATAGTTTTATTCACTGTGGATATAGATACGTACAGGTATGTTTGTTTACTGGAAGCCTATGTGATTAGTCATATATCTATTCATGCACTACAGATCACACATGCGTCCATGTGTACAAGAAGTAGTTCTATTGATATTGCTACATTCCCTTTACCAATGAAAAGATGATAGTTACATATGAAATTTCTGAATCAAAATTTAAATGAATGTTCTTGAATAATATGATTAGATACAATATCTAAAGTTGAAACTAACTATGATGAGATGAATAACTGTCATTCGTTATTGTTTGTCAGGGGATTGTCTTCTTAGTGTAGGAAAAGTTATTTTGCTGTGAAACAGTTTGTAAGTGAAAGAGTTATTTGTCAAGTACATTTTAATATGTACACATGGAAGCATGCATAATCTGTAGCGTATGAATAGATATATGCCTAATTACTTAGGCTTCCAGTAACAACAAACCTCTAACGTATCTATATCCACAGTGAATAAAACAATATCAAACAACTACAACCTTGTCATACATTTAATCTCTACAACAGTTAAACTACTATTGACAAAATATTTGCTGCAAACTGTTTTACTGACAGTCAGTTGTAATAAACTTTCTACAAATCTTCTGAATCATCTAAAAGCATGAATCTGTTTTTCCCAACAGTGTTCAATGTCCAGGAGTTTAATATCAACCCTTTCCATTTCTATCTTATGTTGCATCAAATGCAAGAGACTAAGATAACATTATAGACAAAGTTTCTCTTAGAAGCAAATATTATGGTTCATCTAGTTAGGTTTTTGGTAAAAGCTGTCTAGCTAACCAATGACAATTTAGATGTCAGCTTTTTTTTTTAACATTTTTTTTTATTAGAGAGGCAGCATTATTTAACTCTCATCTTTCATTCTGCATATTTATGTTAGAAACAATGCACATACATTCTAAAAACTTCTACTTCAATCATATTAATACTCAAAAAACTCAATGCTATTCCCATACACCACAATAGAATTATGTAAATGTACCTAATTACAAAACAATAAGATCAGGCTTATGCATAAAGCTTAATACAAATGTTATTAATAAAATAATAGCAGAAATACATGACGTGTGTTATAACCTCTAGACAACAGGAGTTAGCCTGTATTATGTTTAGAAGCACTTTTTGCTTGTCTAGACAGTTGACCTTGGCACGAACGTCAACATCTGGGATTTGCAGCACTTTTAGGTAAATCCCCGGCAGTTTGAGTTAACTCCACGACAAGACTACTCGTGCCTATTTAGCGTCTCCTAAATCAGTGCCATATCTAAAGATCAGCTATTTCTTCCAAATGCTAACCACACTCTATTCAATTGTTCCTCCCTATCGTCTCAACTACTAACCAGTACTAAAGCCACTAACTAATGCTAATATCAAGAAGAAACAGATGAACTGAAAACATGGACTAATCACCTTGTGTTTCCACGTAGAAAAACAGGTAAGTTGTCTTTTTATATATTTTGTTTGATTTTGTGACTTCCTTCGAAGTCCAAGTCATGACAATGCGAAATGTAAAAATTTGAAATACACAAAATGGAAAGCAAATGGAATCTGTTCCAAGTGAATAAATGACACTTACATCTTTCACTCATTTCCTCCATAGTTCCATCATTTTTGGAAAGTAACTCACTGATGTTTCTAAATATGTGCTGTAAACTTTCTTTTACCTGATTAAACAGAAACATTCATGAGATACTTAAAAAAGCTATTGGGTAACAATGACATTCTGTCTAGAATTTCATTTTGAGAAAACTTATTCTGAAATATTCTAAATGAGCTTCAATAACTGATACTAAAGATTAGAAAAGTATAGACACCAAAAGGCTCCAAAATTCCATGACCTGATCGTCCTATGGACAATGTTGGTTAATGTATCTGGTTACCTGGTGGTTGTTAGTTCAATCCCTTTACCTCTTATCAATTTCATCTGAGGTTTTATTAAGAGATTGAATTCGTTTAAGTTGAAGAGTCCATTGTTTCAAATGGTTGATAGGAGATATTTTTATCAGCAAAATATAAATGTTATCTTACTTTTATTATGTATTACAGAGAAACAAAGAAACAAAAAAAAAAGTCACATCATTCATTATATAGATAGATAATACTAGCAATAAAAGATATTGAAAAGAAAATTAAGCTCAAATCAGATGCTAAATCAGGGTTATTATCAATTGAACTTTTAAGGCACTTCTCTACTCTTCCTTGCTGGGGAGCCTGTTCGATAGGTTTAACAAATAATAACCATTTCATGTTGGATAAATAAAGGAGAATAAACAAAAATGTTGATGAATATAACAAAAACAGTATTGTAATGTCTATAAATGTATGTATTAATGTTTACGCTTAATAATAAATAAACAGGCCGAAGCAAGCTCCCAGCAGCCCCCATTCCGTTTCCGGTACCAAAAACACAGGACGGAAGTGAGAACGAGGAAGGCTCTCTTCTTCACAGGCAATCGCCCTGCAAACACTTGTCTTTGTTCCGTCTCTCCGCTTCTTTTCTAAGCACCACTAAATACAGTTATGAACCAAATGCGTTCAAACTAAACACAGCTAAAAACAGAAAGGAACAAACAAACAACAAGCAACAATGGCACTAATATCAGACAAAATTACAAGTATTATTAATAATAATAATAACAATGATGAACAAATAGTTGCAAGAATGATAAGTTAAATGGTTTGTGTGCAATAATTGCAAAAAGAAAACACATTTTATTGTTCTTTATTTGAAAGCAAAATAATGTAAAAATTAGTCATGAATCTGGAAGATTTGATACCAACCTCACTTGATGAATCTTTGACTGCAGTGACAATATGAGTTACCAATGTTCTGTAAAAAAGCAATACTGATAGAAAATACTAAAACATGGAAATTAAATCAAAGATTTTCATTCTTGAGTTCTTTAAAATTCACATCTTTATTTTGTAATACAGGTATCCAATGCTTTTTGAAAGTTCGCTTTATACCACTTTTTTGCTTTTATGAAAAAAAGCAAAAATGACTTTCAGTGTTTGTTTTGCAGCAAGCCATTATAGAGGCAGTGCACACCTTCTTCCTCATTACTGCTTTTACTATATGTTAGTGTTATTTTAGGTTTCATGCATTATTTGGTAGGTTATTTTGGGGTCTGTGAATGCCCAAAATTTAATTACAAACTGTACAACTGAGGGATTAGTAATGCAGTAAAACATTATGTGTATAGAATAACACATATTATGAGTAGTCTTTACTTGGTTCAGCCGACTATTACACAATGCTTTTGGTCTGGATCCCAAGTTGAGTTTAGATGCAAAGCTGATGAAGTTTAGGATCAGATCAAAAACTGTTACATTGGATGAAGGTAGCAGCATTCTCCCTTCTCGTCCCAGTATCTCAAGTTCAAATGCAAAAGAAAGCAAGACTTTGTGTAAGAACAAAGAAAACAGCCATGAATTTTGTGAACTTAAATTAAAGTCTCCACGAAAAAGCCTACTAAATGTGTTCCTTTCTTTCCAGTCAAACCTGCTTTTGGTAGCAAGCTACAAATAGTAGTCACTCACAAGCCGAGCAACTTTACAGACATGATCTCAGCATATAAAGAGAGTCACTGAATGACAATTGAAACAAATGTTGCATTTTACAATACACACGGCCTCCACCTGGAAACAATATAACTCTTCCTGTAATCTATCTATATAATGAACAGTGTGACTTTTTCTGTTTGTTTCTTTGTCTGTATTACATAATAAAAGATAAAATTTATTTTGCTGATAAAAACATCTCCTACCCACCATTTGAAACAATTGACTCTTTCACTTAAACAAGTTCAGTCACTTTTTGATAAAACCTGGGGTACCCGGCATTGCCTAGGCAAAAAGTAATCAATACTAAAAGGTCATGAAGTGAATTGTAACACAGAACTTCTCAAAGTAGAGATCGTAATGACCCACTCTCAGTTTTCATACCCTCTCAACAAAAATATACATTTACTACCCTACCCTCAAACACTTGAAGATCAAATGTCATCTGATACCGGCTGACCAGACACACAGATTAAACCCTGCCCTTTTTTATCTGAATACTTAAAGAATCCTCCTAACGTTTTTAATAATCACTCAACCCGCTCACCAACCAGGCATGAACCCCATATAAACACACACATCTCTTGTATTCTCCATTACATCTTTTTTGATAAAGCTGGAAGGATCTGGCAATACGTTGAAATAAAGAAAATCTCATTTATACAAAAATGGCCCTCTGACTTGTCATTTCAACTCTAAAGGAGGAGACATAAGCATGGTTAGTAAGGCGGTGCGTAGCATAACGGGCGATCAAACTTCTTCTTCTCTGGTCGCCGTGAGGGAAAGAGATGTTGAGGGAGAGAGAAATAGAGATGATAATATTCAGAGAAAGTCAGGGTGAGAGAGAAAGAGACAGAGACAATGATGATGTCTCTCTGTCCGGGTCTGCTGATGGGAGCCAAATTTCTCTGTGGAGGGAAAATCATTCCGGACAAAAACTCTCTCACGTGTGTGGGGAGAAAAGACGACAAAATCCACGGATCTTCAACTTTCAATCTGAGGTTTTATTTCCGCACTAAGCAGGTCAATTTCTGGGCTGGTATGCGGATGTCATTGAGGTACGGAAATTCTGTTGCATGTTGTTGTCTAAAAGAGTTGGTCACTTTTCAGGTCTGCTACTGCTACGGATTCAAATTTCCCACTGGTCACTGCTTCTAATAGGTTTTCACCCCACCCTGACGGGCGGGGACGCCGTCTAAGCCCTCGAACCCCAACTGCTTCCCAATCCCAACTGCCTCTCTTCTGTTTCTATCTAGCCTTTATACCTGCTGATGGTCACACGCTCCTCCCTCTTTTCAAATTCTCAACTGTTTTTTTGGTAACCCGATCCTCTAGTTTGGTCATGTAGCAGTTTAACACAAATTCAACTCTGGCCAGCAACGGCTACCGGTAACATGATCTGGGTCTATTTCATTACAGGTGCTTGATCAGCACTGCTGGAGAACCGTGGTAAAATGACTGTTTTGTTTTTAAATCCCTGAAACAGTTCCATGGCAAACAACTGATGATCCATACAAGAAAATCATTTTATTTATAGTACTATAAGATCTAATTCTGTGTAAAACATAAATCCATCCGGAGATCTCTCATTAACAGTTATTAGTGAATAATTTGACTTACATGACAAATAATGAAATAAACGAATAAACAGAACATAAAAACATTTCTGTAGGAAAAATATTTTTCACAGTTCTTAAAAGTTTTAAGACTGTAAGACTTATATAAATATAAACTTATATAAATATGAAACTTCTATATTAAAAGAGAAAAAATATATATATATTTTTTTTGTTGTTATTCCCCCAGTAACATCTTTAGTGTTTGAAGCTACAAAGCTTTCTAGACTGTATATGTATACATTTCTAAAATGTTGAGGGATTCACAAAGAATATGCAAATAGTAGAAAAGAACTGTACCTGTCATCATTTTCTTTGCTCTTTATCTTTCGATAATCCAAATTTTGATAAGAGGAACTTGAAGTCAATTTGCTGTGATGTAAGTCTGGCTGGCCTGCAGGTTTGTACAGTGGAGGCTCATTCACGTATTTGTGATACATCCTGGTACTCTGAAGAAGAGTATCATAAAGTGGGAAATCATAGCATTGCCACATGAACAGTTTCATACCTTTCAGATTTCTGATTGTCAGTGATATCAAGAGAAACTGATGTCAAGTCTATATTGTTCAAATTTCATTGGAGGATTATTCTTTATTTCTGATCCATACTGCTTATTTAATGGTCATTGAATAACGACCTGAGAGTTGCCATAAACACCAACAGAAATAAGATGATAGAAAGACATCAAAAATGTATAATGACCCCTAGATGATCTTACACTCTTCTGACCAACAGAAGTGACAGTGCTTATCATATACTAATGTACCCATGCAGTAAAAAATGAC
Organism: Architeuthis dux; assembly: GCA_006491835.1. Lineage (NCBI taxonomy): Eukaryota > Metazoa > Mollusca > Cephalopoda > Oegopsida > Architeuthidae > Architeuthis > Architeuthis dux. The sequence continues at coordinate 395,488 of VCCN01001597.1, forward strand.
GGCATATATGAGATACATAGATACACATTGCGTTTTATATATATAGATGATAGAAAAAATCAAGGGACACAACTCTTCTATATTATAATTAACTCTTAAATTCCTATTAAAAATTCAAATCAAGGGGAATAACTTCCTATTATAGTTACTTCCTTTAGATTTAAAAAAAAAAATTTACAACAGAGTTCCATTAAAAAATATTCTATTCATTGAATAGTTCCCCTTTGTTTAGGAGTGGTTTCAAGCAGTTCATGAATTTAAGAGTTAAGTGGGTTATGTCCCTTTAGTAAATTTGGGCTGTTAAGGTCAAAAAATGAATAACCAAATACACAAGGCGTATTATTACAGTAGATTTTAGTTTTGTTACAATATAAACTTGGAATCAGTTCCTGCTGACATCGATGATGATCAGAAATCATCAGAAATAAGGGACATAAACTAAATGACCATCTTAGGCAAAGAATGAGAAAGATTTCTTCAATAACAAGTTATCTGCTTTTAGGTTTATGTAAGAACTAATTGATTACTTTGCAACAACCTACTGTTTTAATACTTGCTCAGCCATGCATTGAATGAATGATAAGAGAGGTTGGGATTTGAACCAACACTCAAGCAACAAGCCCCCTAACTGAATTTATAATATAAGTGAATGATGGCTTAAGCCATTCAGACTTTCATGATGTTTAATATTTGGATGCATATTTACCGCATGTATGAATGGAGATATAATGTACTAAAACAATCAGGTTCTATAAATTCAGTTTCTATAATTTTTAGTGTTACTTGATTCAGATTTATAATGTTAACTAGAATAGTACCTATCTAATATGATGGAATTATTTATGTTATGTGTGGGTAAATTATGGATTGATGCAACACACTCTTCTGACCCCCATTTAGCTTTGTGCGGTACTACGTACTGGATGTAAACAAAAGCGGTGGCAGGCAAGCGAATAAAGCTGTAATCAGCAGCAGCCATTTCAGCTGCACCTGCTACTTGCTTGGTTGGTTGCTAACTTGTAACTTAATTTTACTGGTGAGCCTGAGGTTTGCCTAATAGATAAAATACTTGCCAGCTGACCTCGTTGACAGACATACAGTTTTGTTAATTTTATATATGTTTGCTTTAGCATGACAGAAACAAACAGATAAAAAAGTGACAGCAGCCTTTATATAATGAGATAATTGGAAAAAATCAAGTAATTTCTGTTATAAATATGGTTACTTAACTCTTTGACCAGTCTTAAATTCATACTAAGAAAATAGAATGTCAATTTCAAGGGAAATAACGTTTGATTGAAAAATATTTTCTACTTAATTCCTAGAAGAGTTCCACTATTTTTTATGCTATTCATTGAAGAGTTCCACCATCAATTACAAACGGTTTATGAATTTAAGAGTTAAAATAATTCAACGGTTAAATGATAAATTGTATGTGATAATTGAAAGATTTAATGATTAATATTGGCATAAAAAGATCTAAAGAAATTTATACATTTTTCCTCTTTGTCCTGAACTGTACAATGAAAACAACAGCTTGATAAATATACAGCCAACATGAAGATGGCTTAATAGATAATTACATTACTCAATATTTGACCTAATTGTCTATAACTTTGAGAAGAGTCATTAACATTCCAACATTTGTTCTTCCCATCTTTAACACGTAGAATGAAACAGCCAAAATGTTGTGTTAACATCAAAGAAGATATTGGATTGTCCAAACAAAAGTTGGAATTTTACTTAATGTTTTTATTTATCAAGTGACACAAATAAATATTGAAAGATGTTCAATAATTTTGAATCTACTTTATTTCCTTGTTAGAAACTGTCAACCAAAACTGTCACCCGAGCTGTCAACATAGATTTCTTCAGTTTTTAAGTGGGTCTGGCTGGCTGGCTATCTATGTCTACAAAAACCGTTTTTTGAAAATTCTCCCCATAAATAATTTTTTAGTGGGGGATCAGTTTATTATTTATTTATGCTAAATTGGTCCCTTTAGACTTTTTTTTAGTGATCACTGCTCAATAAAAAGCGAGATCACCTCTTTTTCCAATTTTTTAATTGATTTTTCTATTTCGGTTTCTATTGAGTGACTGTTTTATGTTATAAATTTAAAATAAATTTTAAAAAGCCAAAACAATTATTGTCCAAACTAACTCAAATACAAAGATGTATAAGAGTAAAAAGAATTATTCATTCTGCCTCTCAACATTGGTGGTCCACAATTTCAAAAGATACTCCCCCACCCAGTTTTATTGCTATTATATCTGCAGTGGAAGTGTGGAAGATGGAATTGGCGAAATGAGTTTCAGCCGAGGGTGCTTATGTTCACTTTTCACTAATGCCCTTGGGGAAAGGCATGAATCCACTTGTCCCTCCAGTTATGGGTAAATAGTATGACAGTAAGGAGCCCTTTAGCCCTGTAAGGCAGTCCAAGTCTGGTTTGGAAATGGGAGGGCCAGCACAAAACCTACAATTGCTACAGAAAACATAAATAAAAAATATCCAATGAACAAATCATTGCCCAATATGTCTTGTCACGTGGACCTATTATTATTATATTATATATCTGCAGAGATTAAAAAAATTATTACAGTTGCTGTTATTCAGATTTCTTAGTCCTATTGTAAATCCCAATTCTTCTTTATGTCAGACATAGAGCTCATTTGATTACTTGTGTACTCGTGCCATCAAAAATGACATTATATATGAATTATATGGATACACATTGTGTTCTATATAAGTGAATAATAGAAAGAATTATGCAGGGGAAGCAACTCTTCTAGGTTATCATCAAGTAGGTTATGTCCCTGTAGTAACAATGTTTATTTAATTGATTTGAGGTGTTACAGACAAAAAGATATATACCAAATACACATGGCATATTATTATAGTAGATATTTTATTGAGATGTATTCCATAGTAGCTTACTTGGCTGGGGTAAAGGTCCGAGAGGAAGTCTTGAGAGTCCTGCATGGAGTTTTGGCTGCCACAACCAGAATCCATCTTTTCATCTGTAAAACTTTGAAACATCAAACAAAGCAATTAAAAGACAAATAGCAGAAAGAATCTCTGTTTCAAAATTCTTATAACTAGGACAGTGCCTGTTCTAAAGGTGCATGTTTGGAAGGGGCCGGACTTTATGGTGTGTGAGGCAGCCTGCCATAATTGTCATGTAAAATGATTTTCTGTCCGTTGTACAAAACCACGGCTTCGAAGTATTTTGGTTACTTCTCTTCATTGTTGCCAATTTAAATATTTTATATCTAAATTTAGATAATTCTAAAGAGCAGAATTCAAGGGAGATAATTTGAGAAACTATGAAGAAAGCTCTATAATCTTAAAATTTTATTAGATTTCTCGAGAACCGCTGATTCAAAAAAACGTCAAACTCAACACTGCACTGCCTTGTGTGCTGACTAATATATCCGGCGAATGTCGACTTCGTACAGTGGTCAGTTGTTGAGTAATTGCGGTGCATACACACACAGATTTCTTCAATTGCAGTTAGATTTGTAAATGGAGCTAATATTGATGTAACTAGGACTATTATTAATATATCTGACTCCATTGAAAGTTAGTTTAGGAAATGTAAACAAATGTGCATAGCGTAGTAATCAGACAGCTGTAGTAGTAACGGTAAGCTGAAAGTAGCAGTGGTAGTAATAGTACTAAGTGCCTGAGTGCTGATGCTAGAGAGAGGAAGAAATTGTAAGGTCAGCAATATGCGCTGGATATCTTTCTCTGTCTGTTCCTGCAGTAAAAGAAATGAAATGCATGGGTTGCAAGGAAAGGATGCAAGCTGCACATGGTAAACATGCAATGAGAATAAGGAATACAAATACTTTGTAAAATAATAAAAGTGTATTTATTAAAGAAGGTATAACAATAAGGAAATTCTCATCTGTAGTGAATGAAGGAGAAATGCTTGTAAAGAGTTTGGTTTACTACTTAATAAGTGTTAAAGAGTCCTTCGTTGTTAGAATGTGTGTATGTATGTGTACGTATGTAAATGAGGATGAGAGGCGCATCTCTGAGGTAAAATTTGGAACAAAGAATGAAAAATAGTCCATCTTCTTATAGGAAGAGGTGAGTAGAGGATGTAAGGCTGGTCGAAATGTTGTGTGTTGGAATGGATTTCGTCAAAGGTCCAAGGTAAGATTAACTCGGTTCTTGGAATAAAAACCTGGGTGTTCTTAAGGAAAATGTGTGTGTCAAGTGGTTTCACTTGATGACTGGAGTGTGTGAGTGCAAAAATACATGTGTCCGTTACAGATTTAAAATTTCAAGAGTCAAAATGCAAATGTATTCAAATTATTTAAGCTCACCTGGAGAACAAGTCTCTAGATTTGATGTGGTTAAGAAGCATTTTGGGAAGGTTTTTTTTCTGTACACTTTTCAAGAAAAGGGAACCTGGAAATAAAAATTAAAAATAAAGACAAAAAAAGACAAGAGAAAAACCTGAGTGTTTCTATAAGATCTTTTTTCAACAAGAATAAATGTTTCCTTGTTACATAAAATCTCATGTAATTTTCTTTATTTGTTCTGAATATTCATAAAAGATATAAAATTTATCCAATTTATCCAATACACTTACTTTTTCCTTGAAAAACATAAGGTTTGTGACAGTACAAAATTCTATTTTATGTTTCAAAAGTTCAAATATATAAAAATAATTTTATTGTCCAAGAATCGCATAAAACAAAAACAAAAAAATGATTTCTAATACTAGAGTCATTAGTTTCAATAGACATAATACAATTCTTATTTCATCTCCCAGTGAATAGAATAACAAGCCTGAAAGTCAGACCATAGTTGCGTGAGCTCTCCCTTGCACTTTCAGACATATATAGAAGGAGTGGGAGGAAACAAAAGGTGGAGGGAGTTTATCAGTATATCAGCAGTCAATCAGCCAGTCAGTGACGGTTATCGATACTGGAGATGCTCACGCATCTAATAAAAAAACAAAAGGTAATATAATTCATGCGGATATAGTTTGTCTGTAATATGTCTGGTAAATTCATTGCAGTGAATTTATCACAGGTAATTACATCGCCTGGTAAATTCATCATAAGGTAATTCCATCACTATGGAACATTTAAACATTATATTTAGGGTATTCAGAGTTAGGGCTAGGGTAAAGTATGCAGTTCTAGTATTTTTCAAAAAAAATGTACTAATGTAAAAGTATGTAGTACTAGTATTTACCAATGATGTATTGGCTCGCGATGTAATTAATTAGCTTGCAATTTACCGCAAATCTTGTCAGTAAATACAAAAATAAAACTTTATCTTTAGAAACAATTTTTTTTTAATTAATTTAATTACAATGAACAAAGTAATTTTAAATTACAAAAAAAAAAATGCAATTTTTAAAAAAATCAAAAAGTAATAGTTTCCTCATTACCTAACGATTCAGGATGAATTCGCAGAAATAATTAAAATCGAGGATATTCTTGCTGTTTGCTGTGTTAAATTATTAAAATTCTTTTTTTCGTCTATAAAAAAAAACCAACAAAAAAACCCACAAATTTATAACACCAACTAACTTTATTGACACAGAATATTAAAAAATATCAAAACTGTAACAATGTCCATGCATTGTTTTTAAAAGTTCTTCTCCACATATGCACCTCTAAGATAAGTGTTAAACAATTGATTGCTTGTGCCTCTCATGTTAGGAAAACTTGTGCTTCATGACCAGTTTCCTTCAATGGTATTGTGTGGACGGTTGGATCATTTGGATATTTGAGTTTAACATCCCAAATTTTCATGGTCGTTTGTTGTGAGGCACTCGACAGTCAGTTATAACAAAATACGGATCATATGAGCGACCAGCACCCCAAATCTTTGCAAATCTAAAAGGATGGATTTTGTCTTTACACCCGTGACGTCACTGAAACGTCAGCAGCCGTTAGTTACCAAGTTAAACAAAGTCTGCGTGTTGATATTGAAAATAGAGATTGAAAGTAGAAAATACTCGCCTGAACTGGTGTCGCTACTCTGTATTTGTTTCGAAGTTACTTATCTACTGAAAACATTAAAAACTATTTAATCGATGTTATTTCGTTCGAAGTTACTAAGATATTTTCTTCCGCAAACATTAAAAATTATTTAATCGATATTATTTCGAAGTTACTAAGATATTTTCTTCCGAAAACATTAAAAACTATTTAATCGATGTATTTAATTCATGCATACACAAATGGACTAGCAGAACAATTTGTGCAAACGCTGAAACATAGCTTCAAAGCAATGGGGAGAGCAGAGTCAGCAGAGAAAAAGCTGGCAAATTTCCTGTTAATGTACAAAAACGCACCTCATGCAACGATGGGTGAAAGCCCAGCGATGTTGTTTTTGAAGTGCCCTTTATGTAGCAGACTCAACATCTTGAAACCTGATATTCAATGCCAGGTGGCCAACAAATTCTTTCCTGGAACTGTGAAAAATGGCGGATTGCATGACCTCACAGTGGGACAGGAAGTTCTAGTTTATGATTACAGGGGAAAACAGAGGTAGATATCCGGAAAGATATTCAAGCAACTCAGTCCTTTGAATTACCAGGTTAAAGTGGCCGACAACACAGTGTGGAAACATCATATTGATCAGATCCGAGAATCTTGCAGTAATGTAGAGAGGGAACAGGACATTTTACCAGAGACAATTCCCAGTGTGTTTAGGGAAGCGCCAGTGATAATACCTCAGCCACCACTAGTGTCACCAGGCCCACCTCCGCAATGTCGATGAAATGCCATGTGGGAGAATATTTCCGCTTCACACCTAAAATCTGTGACGTCATGAAAGAAGAAATTGGAGGAGATACAATCTCCATTTTTTAATATTGCAGGTAAAAACTCCACGTGTGGCAGCCATTATTATATGAAGACATGCTAGCAGATATGTAAATAAAATTCAACAAAGGAAATCATTACAGTCCATACACTAAGAAATGAAAACAAATGCAAATTTTTGTAGACAAACATTAAAACATAAATTTAATATTTATAACGAAATAACGATACAAAATTAGTACGTACATTATTCATCTATTTCAGTGGTCACCAACCTGGGTATGTATGAACCCAAAGCGTTTGTGAAAAGTTTTTCTGGGTTCGTGAAAAATAAAGGGTTCTGACGGTGTTTGTCAGTAATGTTTGACAGAGAAGCTTGATCAAAATTGTTAATATTAGGTAAAACATATTAATATAACATAAAACATTTCAGTTTTGACAAAAATTTCATTTTGTGAACAATGTCAAACTATTGTCTGCTCTCCGGAGATTGTTAGGTAAAATAGAATAAGTTTGTGATAAAATAATGATATAAGGTTGTGTTTAAAATATATGCTCACAAAAAACATGAAATAAGATAATTTTGTTTATATTATTAATTTACAGTGCACTATTCTAACTAATCAAATGTTATGTTTTAATCATACTAGACTTAGAAATACAGTATCACTAATTATCAAAGAAGTTTCTTTTATGTTTCAAGTTTGTTTTTATTGAACAAACACAGTAATGAAAATGTTCTTTTTCCAAAGTTTGGCCTATTTCAGAAGATAGTCAAAACTAACATTTTTGGCGGAAAATTAATATTGGCCTGTAGAATGCTTTTAAAAGTTTCGAAAACAAAAAAGTTTGCACTTATTTTGCCTAATATCTTGACATCTTTATCCAAAAAGACAAAGATGGATTTATGTGTACTTGAATGGACTTATGAGATAACTTGTAAGTTTCGGCGGGTTTCTTAAGAAAGTAGAAGTGGGGTATTCATTCTTTTTTCGGAGATATTGTCGAAACCACAACTGGAAGTTTTTACCCCGGTGTCTAAAAGCATACTGACTCAAAAAAAAACCTGAGAGACCATTTCCGGCTCCACAGTATCAATCCCACTTTCAGTGTTGCCGATTTAGAGCTTTTCGCACTAGATTCAGCACGTTTCTTGTTTTGGCAGTGCAAAAACTGCTAAATTAGCACGTTTGCACATAAAACATTTTGGCAGTTTTTGGTCATTTTCTGGCTATTTTTGACCATTTTTAGTGTCTTTTTGGTTGTTTTTGGCCATTTTGGCCTATTTTAAAAGAATTTAGTGCTTTTTAGAACTTTTTGTGAAAATTTAAAAGAACAGGTCTTGTACAAGTTACGGAATACACCATGCTATGGTTTACAAATGGATGAAAGCACCGACATAACTAATCGTGCACATCTTCTTTGTTATACACATTTTCCAGATGTTGCTGATAACATACAGATTATAGTAGAACATTATCTATGTTGTATTGACATTTGAGAGGAAACCACTGGATAGGAGAGGCTATTTTCAATAGCATTGATGATTTCCTTGTTAAAGCCAGAATTCCCTGGAACAAATGTGTTTCCCTAAATACTGATGGAGCTGTGGCAATGATGGGTATTCTGTCGGGTGTAGTGGTGCACGTGAAACACATTTCTCCTAACTGCATCAGTACTCATTGTATTATTCACAGGGAAGCATTGATTGCAAAAGGAAAATTGTGAAACTATTTGATGATGATGTAAAGTGTGTCAATCACATAAAAAGGCATTCAAAACAATTCTGTATGTTTCAGAGACATTGTGAAGATATGGATGCTGAATACACAGCTTTGTTGCTACATTTATTTCCGAAGAGACTCTCTTCTCTTCTACAATTTTACCAAATATTTTTTAATCTGAAGATTATTCTTTTTCTGTTTCATATTGCTATATTAGCATTTTGACAGTACTAAAAGTTGTTTTATTTTAACGATTTTCTGGCTTTAGTATCCTTTTCAAAATATCACATTGAGTTACCTACCTTATATTTTTTTCCTAATGAATTATATTGCATTTTGGAAGCTATTTTTTGTTTTATTTCTGATGCAATGATTAGTTATTTTCGTTTCGGACATTTAGTTGTGTAACGGACACATATGTAATTTTGCACTCACATACTCCAGTCATCAAGTGAAACCACTTGGCACACATCTTTAGAACACCCAGGTTTTTATTCCGAGAACTAAAGTTAATCTTTCCGAGTACAACTCTCAGATAACCAACTTTCACAACATGGAAACAAGGCATTTGACTCGAAACACAATACCCTTTGCACCAAGTCTAGGAAAACCTTGTACCTTGTCATCAACCATCTTGGAACTTTGACGAAACCCATTCCAACGGATGACATTTCGACCAGCCTCACATCCTCCACTCACTTCTTCCTATTTTTTGTTCAGTCTGGATTTGTCGCCTGACAAATCCACCCTTTAACACAGAGACGTGCCTCTCACCTCAGATATATTTAATAATAGTCCTCCTTTACATCAATATTATATCCTTATAGTTGTTATAATATTCCTAAATTAAATAATATTGAACTTTGAACAGTATTTTTCTTCATATTTTTGATGCAAGACTTTTCAAATCCAAAGGAGTTAGGTGCAACCTTTTTTAATTATTTATTTTTGTTTTAAAAATTAAGTCTTCTGGGTCACAAATGTTGAATTATATTATAACAACTAGTTAAAATGTTTGGAACAAAAATAACTAATCAATGCATCAGAAAAAAAAAAAATAGTTCCAAAATACAATATAATTTATTAGGAAAAAGATATAAGGGGGGGGGGGGAATTCTATGTGATATTTTGAAAAGGATAAAATAAACGAAAGCCGATTTTCCTAATGATAAAAACAAAACAAAAACAGTTAACAGCATTCATTCATATCTTAAAGTAGCGCAACTTGGCATTCAATAAAAAAAAAATGAAATTATGAATTTGATCACGTGACTACGATGTAATAAAACGTACCGAAGAAAATCAAATTTAAATCTTCCATTCGGGTTTATTTTATTTTAATTCAAAATTCGTTTTCTGTTGTAAGAAAAACCTTTCGTTATTTTGTTTGGCACAACTTAACGAAGGTGGTCCCGATTGAAATTTTGCTGACGTCATGTAACGTGCAGGAGTATGAAAATTTCACACCCGCGCCCACTCGATGTTAAAAATGGCTCATGAATAAAAAAAGGAAATAAGAGAATTCATGAAAGAAAAACAGGACATCGTGGAGTTAAGCCATATTTTCACAAACATCTAGAAATATCTATTATCTAAGGAAGTTTAGCGTCCCAAATTAAATATCTAAAAACATCTGGAATCTTTGGCGTCCGAAATACTGCGACACAAGTAAATGATTTTAATAATAACAATGTGTATTCACCTCAGTTGAGGTCATTTCTGAATTTAAAGGTTTTTAATGTAAATGTTTTTAGTTTAAATTTACGAAAGGGCTCGATTAATACAATTAGTTACCTTAATTGCGGCCAGGTTTTTAATTGAAATTTACGAAAGGGCACTAATAGAGAGTAAACGAAATAAACGAAACAAACTTTGATTTTTAAATGTTCAATTTATTTCGAAATTGACGTTACGGTTAGTGTTGCATTTGATTTTTTTAATTTATACCAAATACATATAGGTATCTGTTCTTACATTAGAGTCATGCACAATAATTTGGGACGCTGAACTACACTTCCCCCAATCTGGATTCTAGATATTTTTGAAAACATGGCTTAACTCCAAGATGTCCCAAAAAACAGAAGTAAATACATAAATTATACAACAGTATAATTTATGTATTTACTTCTGTTTTCGGCAGATCACATATCTGCGTGACGCTCAATCAACTTTTTCGCTGTTGTACCCCCCCCCCCCACCATTTTTACTTATTTCCGTAAAGAAACACAGGAAATATTTGTTTTTTAAAAAAAATGTTTTTTCTAAAGAAAATCGCAATAACTGATTACTTGGAACGTTTGTACAATAATTTTAAAAATAATTTATTGTTAACTATACCAGATTTGGTTAAGATTCGGTTTAGCAAACCAGTGTATTTTTGTGGGAAAATATATTTTCCCCATGTAAATTGATTTTCTTTGACTGAATCAGGCCTTCATTTCTTTCGGAAAAGAATGATTTTAGAGAAAAATTAAGTTTTGAAGTGGAAGCGAGTGAATTGGCTATAAAATGGGGGTTTAAAAACGAAACGCGGTCGAAGTGTCCATATTTGAAATTATTGGCGGCCGACTTGTCCGTGGTCGAACTGTCCGGTCGAATTCCTGCAATATGATGAAAGTTTCCACAGAAAAGGGTGTTAAAACAAATTCATATTAATATTTACGTCCTCTGTTTATTTGTTGTAATCAACTATGTTACCTTGCGTTTGTTTTTGACTATTTTGAAATATTGGCGGCCGAGTTGTCCGGGGCCGAATTGTCCTCGGTTAACCGATTGAACCAACTCAAAAAATATTTTCGCGCTAGTTTGACTGCAAAAAAGCGCTAAACTTTTTTTAAATAGCCAGAAATGGCCAAAACCCACCAGAAAGACGCTAAAAATGGTAAAAGAATAGCCAGAAATGGTCAGAATGTTTTAGGCGAAAACGCGCTAATTTAGCGCTTTTTGCACTGCGAAAACAAGAGTCGCGCTAAATCTAGCGCGAAACGTGCTAATTGGCCACACTTGATTGAACACATCAAACTACATAGGAAAAATACATTTTTATAAAAAATGATTAAAAACCGAATCTTGACCCTAGATGTTTTTTTTGTTGTAGGAGAAAAAGTCATGGGAAAAGGTTATAGGAAAAACTTTTTGAATAAAATAAGTGATATTTTAATTTATATAGTAATAAAATAACTTATGTTATTAAAAATATTACTTAAGTAATATTTTAATTTGATTGAGTAATAAAAATATTTTTTAAAATAAAATAAGTAATATC
>VCCN01001597.1:445222-459074 GCA_006491835.1 Architeuthis dux
ATTTTAGTCATATTTTTCCCCCCAAGACACTTTTCATTTTGTCATTTTTTTTTTTTTTTCCAATATATGTTTCATTTTGGGTGATATTTTTTTTTTTCCCCCATACCCGTTTTTCATTGTGGGTCATATTAAAGTACATGCATAAAAATACCCTAGGGGGATTTACATTTCCATTTCGATCCAAAAACAGATTTCATTTTCATGACTGTGTTAACACGTGATGTTCTGAAAAAGCACAAAATGTGAAAACAAATATATCTGGGATAATCTGTTATGGGGTTAAGCCCAGTATGTTGTTAACATCAAAGTTTAGCAATGTTGAACAGCACTGAACATTAAGAATTCCTGGTGCTGAAAGCAAAAAACTTATCTGTTCTTGTAGAACAGGCTACATTAAAAAAATAATGTGAAGATAATGTATGTAAATTATATACATTTTATATTAATAAATGATTCATTTTTCAATCATGTATAGATTTTATTTAAAATACACATCTGTAAATAATACATGATAGGCTTGAATGGATGTTTCATGGTTGAGGTAGTTGCATATTTCCCAGTGGTCAGTGTTCAACCCCAAGTAAAAGCCAGTATTTCAAATGCTGATTTTTATGGTTGGCCCTCCCCATTTGGAAGATGCAACACAATCTTCCTACCCTCTTCCCTCCCTTACTAAGCTAAACTTAGTAAATATCTATATTGTATATATTTCTTATCCATTTTCATGAAATAAAATTTTGATATGCAGTCAGCTCTTTGTTTCTGTAAAATTCCCAAGACGACAATCCCGAAAGATCAAAAATCCGAAAGGCTAAATCCTAAAAACCGCAATTACCATTGCCAAACGGCTAAATAAAAGAAGTAGCTGCTCTGGTTGTTTATAGAGATCATTCTTTGCTTGTTACTGTATTGAGGATTTTTGACTTTTTTTATGTCATTCTTTTTTTTTGTATTACTGTAGGGTTAGGGTTTAGTGTTTTTTAATCACCACTACCCACAACAGATCGGTTTAAACACTGTTGCTGGGTTTAGGTTATTCATTTATTTTTATTTTCTATAGTTTTGAGAAGGATCATTAATAGTCAAATGGTTCTTCGGACGGTTGAACGGCTTCTTGTTGTTTGTGTTGTAAACACAATGTTTCATCCAATCCAATCTTCAGCCTTCTTCAGGTGTAAAATCCGAGTGTAATGGCTTACCACCTTTAATCATAACTTCTGTTTAACTCCTCACACTCGGATTTTACACCCGAAGAAGGCCGAAGAATGGATTGGCTGAAATGTGTTTACAACACAAACAACAAGGCGTTCAATCGTCCAAAGACCCATTTGAATTTTTTATTTTGTTTTTTTTTTAAATTCCTCCCCATAATAGGTTTTTAGTGGGGGATTCAATTTTCAATGTAAGTTTATCCTAAATTGATCCTTTAGTTTGTGTCCAGGGGCATTCATGCTTGCTTTTTGAAACTTTTTTAGTGATAACTGCCCAACAAAATGCGATAGAAGTAACTCATTCATTGATCACCCCTTTTTCCAATTTTTGGATTGATTATCCCCAACACAGCATACTGCATAAAGACATTGGTCACATAACAGTTTTTATTGAGTGACTAACCATACCCGTTTTTTGTTTTTTTTAAATCCTGAATTTATGGTTCAAGCCATACTGGTAGCATTTTCATCAAGGTAATTTAATTTTACCACCACCACTGCTTAATTTAAGAGGTAAAAAGAAGCATATATAGGTGGTGGTGGTTCATAATTTCACTTGGAATGCTAGTTTTATATATTTTTATGTTTCTCAAATAAACCACCTTTTAAAATGGAAAATACATGTCTTTTAAGAACATTTCATAAATATTTTTTCCCTGAATTATATTTTCAGGATTTTGACTTTTTGGGATTGTGGTTTTGGCGATTTCAACCTTTAGGGATTTCAATCTTTCAGGATTATGGCGTTTAGAATTGTGTCTTTTGTGATTATGACCTAAACCCTTTAACCATGGTGTGATAAAGTGATTTTGTACCTCATAACTTAGAATTCTGACCAAATGTGCCTTTCAAATGCTTATGCACAAATTAATGGCACAAATTTTACGCATTGTTTTTAACTGAAATTTCAAATCAATCAACCAATAAATAACTAAATGAGACTTTTTGCATTTAATTTTTATTTATCTATAAAAAAATCTCTCATTCTTCATCTTTCTTATCACTTTGCTGTCTTCTGTGTGCGTTCTTATGTCCTCAGTGAAATGCCACTTTCCATCCTGCTGGTTATTGTGGTTGCCTCCCCTACATCACAGTCTTTGCACCTGGAGGCAATAGAGCAGTAAGTTTGTTTGAATAAGTTTTTGTCTTGCGTCATCTCAAAGACAGCAACCTTTGATTTAGATCTCTGCACTCCCACACCACTCGTTTTTTTTACCATTTGTGCTGTGCGTTACTACGTTCCCATGCTTTTTCACACCCTGCCGTTAATTTCTAAATTCTCTTGAAATAAAAAGTCTGGAATTCAGGTCTAAAAATAACATTATTTTTCTTCTGTCAAGCAGTTGGTGTTTTCAATGTATTCTTCAAAAAGGCACATTGAAATTGAATTATAAAAGATTAAAAATTAAACAAACTTTTTTTTATTGCGATAAATTATTTTTAAAAAAAATCAAATTTTAAGAAAAATTAAATAAAAATATTGCCAGCTCTGCCTAAAAATGAGTCACTGTAACTTAGTTGCTTCATTTTTGTCACAATACCCCACTCTGAACGATTATCTCTCTGTCACCCTAGATTTTACAAACCCATCTATTGCCCCTCTACTTGGCTTGGCGAGATCAAATGCGTAGACATGCAACTGACTGGCATTATCAGTTTCATACGGATACAACAAAACAGGATGTAATTTTTATTTTTAAAAATTAAACCATATACTTTCTCCCTCTCACTCTCATTCCAATCAAGCTTTTCCACAAATGCCTAAACGTCATAATGCTACGTCATGGCGGTGGCAAAAAAAATGTGTTCATTTCAAGATGGATTATTTTTAGAAGGTGGTGACTAGAGTACACATGTAAATTTTCAAGACTCTGTCAAAAAATGTGACCCGGAGCACTGACACAGACAGACAGACGAGTGAAAAGGGAAGAATACCTAGCCACCATATTTTTTGTTGTTTGGTCGGATTGGTAATCATGGCTCCTGTGATTCAATAAAAGATCAGGTACTTTACAATCAATATGATAATCTTCTTGTTCTTTATTTTGTTCTTGTATGTGTACATTACACTTTCATTATATCTTCCAATGTCTAATCTACTGAGTGGTAGACAGGCCCCTATATATTCTCATTGTTTGTACATAATGTTACGCTCTTCCATCTTGGAGAGTCGCTTCACAGCCTTTTGGCTGAGATCAAAGTGTAGTATCTGTTCTTCGAAACCGTCATGGCCTCAAAGTTCAGAGAACCACAGCCCTTCGGGGGTCCTTGTGGCATGCTCAGGTATCGTCCTGGGAGAAGTTGCACAGGATATCTGGGCCAGCTTAGCATGCTCAGGATTCGTCCTGAGAAGCTTTTGGGATCCCCCCCCCCCTTTATCCTGGTCCTCGTGGCATTTGTCTCAGTGACAGGGATTTGGAATTCTCCCCCCTCAAATCTCTAGTTACGGGGACATGGGATTCCCCTCCCCCTACCGAATCCGGCACTAAATGACCCACCAAGGGTCGATGTGCCATTAAACAAGACAAACAAATCCATCTTGGATTAGTGTATGCTGATTAGTGGAGAAGACACCAATCAGCAGAGAGGGAACTTTGGAATGCGAGAATTTGAATGAGGACCAGTCGAGAAGCAGATGATAGATGCGTCAAGAAGCTAAGATAGTAGCATCCAGATATTGAAAGCGAGCGGACACATGATTTTTCCTCTCAGTGAAGAATTGGACGTGTCAAAATGCCTGCTACTGTAAAAAAGGAAAAGAAAGGCTAGTGCTGGAAAGCTGTTCCACAGGGGGCTGTTCCCGCCCTATGTATAGGCTTACCCTAATTTTCAGAGTTGAAACTGGGACCAATGGGAGTATCAGTGTTGCCAACTCAAATTTGATTTTTTTTTGCTAAAACTACTTTAAAAAATGGCTAAAATTGGCTAAATTTATTCCATTCTGGCCAACTATATAAGTAAAAATCTTATGTATATATATATAATATAAAACCAGGATAAAAATCATAAAATAGAAAATATTTTCAGATTTCCGAAAAACCAGGACAGAATTACAAACAGGCCGGGACAATGTTGATAAACTGGGAAAATCCTGGTCAAACGGGGACGTATGGTACCCATACCTATGTATGAACTAAAGTATGTGTTCCCACTGACTTTCTACTTGTTTGATGCGCAAAGAACTTTGTTTTGAGAAACAGACTTTTTTCGTTTGTTTCTTCAGATTTGTTACTTTATAGAAGACTTTCGTGATCGCTGATGTCACTAATCCGATATTGGGTTTTCACTTCTTAAACAAGTTTGCTTATCCATAGATTGTAAGAATATTCCTGTCCATGATAACCCCACAGAAAGAAAAGTAAATGTAAATATATCAACATCTTCAGTTAACCTTGTAATCGTCTTATATTTGTACAGGAATTAATAAATAAGTACCCAACCATTACATTCCCCCATGATTGTACAAATGGAAAATACTGTGGAGTTTACCACAGAATAGATAGAGGAAGCCATGCTCCAGTTTTTGCCAAGTCTAGACAACTTTCAGAAGAAAAACTTAAAATAATGCAAGCTGAATTTAAAAAGCTCCAAAATACAGTAGTAATATCTCCTTCAGAGAGTGGACATACCCACTCCATATGGTTTCAAAAACAGACAGTATCTTTCAAGCTTGTGGTGATTTCCACTCCCTTAATAATATCTAGAAAAGTGACCGTTACCTGATCCCGATTCCTTTTCCTTGAAACTAGCCAATAAGCGTTGCTTTTGCAAACATCGACTTCGGGAAAAGGTTGATATGCCGCTAAACCCACCAAACCAAACCAAACCAAACCAAACATCGACCTAACTTTTGCATACTATCAAATAGAAGTACACCCTGATGATGTACCTAAAACAGCTGAAATGACCCCATTTGAGTTGTTCGAATTTAATGTCTTTCAGACTGAAAAATGCTGCAACTGTCTTTCAACTGGATAAAATATTTTTTTAATATAGACTGCATGTTTGTTTATGTAGATGATATTCTAGTATTTAGTGATAATGAAAAAGACCATGAAAGAAATTTAGATAGACTATTTAGCATATTAAATGATAATAATTTAAAAATGTTCTTATTATAATGCACCTTCAACGTTACAAATTTTCTAGGACTTCTAGGATTTAATGTGAGTTCAGAAGGTATTAACCACTAAAAGAAAACTTAAAAACTTAATTCATTTCCCTACTCTAAAGACTCTAAGAGTCTGCGCAGATCTCTGGGTATGATAGGGATGAGTTTACAGTAAAGACCTAATTACGCAAACATTGTGCTGCACCTATCAGAACGTATGAGATTATTTCCTAAATGTTCCTTCAAATTATCAGAAATTGAAAAACAATCCTCCAACCATATTGTGCAGCAACTCTCCGACATAATTGCTCTGGCACACCCACAATCTGAAATTACCAATTATTCAACGACAGTAGTTAATACAGTGTTTGTGCAGCATTAGATCAAGTGTTTGATGGAAATCCTATCCCTATATGATTCTTTTCAAAGAAATTATCACAGGCACAGACTAAGTACTCCACGTTTGACAGAGAGTTACTGGCAGCTTACCTAGCAGTGATTCACTATCGCAACGTCATTGAAAGTTGCTAGGTGATGTTACTGACTGTTCACAAGCTATTATGCAGAGCTTTCTGCAGTTTAAATCATTTGAAATCACAAAGCCAGCAATACTGATATTTCACACATAAAAAGTGACCATGATGTTGTAATAGATGGTATGTCGTGGCCAGCAATGGCAGTTAGACTTTTCTAGATATTATTAAGGGAGCAGAAATCACCACAAGCTTGAAAGATACTGTCTGTTTTTGAAACCATATGGAGTGGGGATGTCCACTCTCTGAAGGAGATATTACTACTGTATTTTGGAGCTTTTTAAATTCAGCTTGCAGTATAGATAGATGTCTGTGATTTGCCGGAAATTGTTGAAGCACAATCTAAGGATGAAGAAATAAAATCTTGTCTCAACCTTAGAGAATTCAGACTACTAAACAACAAATCCGAAATACTTTTTGATATTTCCACCCCGTACTCCAAAGCATTTCATACCAGAAATTTTGACAAAATCCATTTTTGACAGTCTTCACTTACTGTCTCACCCTGATATTCAGGGAACGCGGAAATTAATTGCATCCAGGTATTACTGGCCAAACATGAAATAATCTATGAAACAATTCTGTAAAGAATGTGTGTTTTGCCAATAGGCAAAAATTCATAAACACACTAAATCCCCTGTTGGACCCCTGCCTGCAGTCCGTAATAATTCGGACCCCTACTTAAATCCCTACAAGTATCTTCTAACCTGTATAGACCACTCAACTCGGTGGATCAAGTCTCACCAGTGTAATGTTCTTATTGTATTTATGCGTCTTCGTTGTTCTATCTGTAGTAGCTATGTTAGATTAGAATGCGTTTTGATTCGTAATCGTGTTTAAGCGTGTTAAGAAAGGATAAACAAAAGAACACATGTTGATAAGAGCTATGCTTGAGCTGAACTGCGCCTTCCCTGTTCCTACTTCCGGTCCCGCTTCTGGGACTGGAAACGGAATGGGGGCTGCTGGGTGCTTGCTTAGGCATGTTTATTTATTTAACATAACATACATGTGTATAAACATTATAACCAGTAACCGAGATCACCGCTCAATCCATAGCGGTAGCTTTCGTGAAAACATAGATTGCAAGATTCAGAGTCCCTCCCCATATTATCACAGACAGGGGAAGTCAATTTGAGAGCAAGTTGTTCTTGGAGCTATCGAAGATCATTGGCTTTTATAGACTAAGAACAACTGCATACCATCCACAATGGCAATGGCTTAGTAGAGAGAGCACACAGGACACTCAAAACAGCAATCATTGCTAGAAACGAGTCCTGGCTCTGGCATTACCCATCGTACTGTTGGGCATACGCAGTACGCCTAACAAATCGGGGTTCTCACCCTTTTGCACAGCAACTGGTTCCTCAATACCATGTTACAGTTCGATTTGAACGATTTTCTGAAGGGAAATTCTCATACTTACCCCAAACTTTATGTCCCCGGAGAACTTATGTCATGTAGCAAAGTTTGACATCGGGTGGATCATGTTAGGAAATCTTTGGAAGCGCCTTATAGCAGGGCCTACAATTTTCTGAAACAATCACTGAAGCATTTCCTAATTGAAAGGAACAGTGAGATACATACCCAGGTATCTGTGGATAGTCTCAGATCCTATATTTAACCATCCAGTAATAAAAGTACCCCTAAACATCTGGAGGATGCTAGTTCTAACAAAATAGTTATCAAGGAAAGCATTACTAGTGAAGAGGATTTAACTATTTGATTGATTGATTGTTTTGATTAACGACACATCGACCCTTGGTGGGTCATTTAGTGTCAAATTCAGTAGGGGGGGGCGGAGATCCCATGTCCTTGTCACTGAGACAAATGCCATGAGGACCGGGATAAGCTGGTCAGTGGCCATGGCGGTTTCGAAGCACAGATACTCCACTTTGATTCTAGCTAAAGGCTTTGATATCCTGTGCAACTTCTCCCAGGATGATACCTGAGCATGCCATAAAGGACCCTGTGGTTCTCTGAACTTCGAGGCCATGGCGGTTTCGAGGAACATATACTACATTTTAATCTTAGCCAAAAGGCTGAGTTTATTCAACCAGAGGTATCTTATCTATTAGAGATCGTAGTGATGACAGCAGGAAAAAACAAATAAGTCGTCTTCAGGTAGATGAATAACTGGAAAAAAGCATGACAAGCTTTTCTACTTTTGAATTTTAAATAATCTGCTCCGCATTTTGTGCAGGGATTTTATGGCGAACAACTCAAACTTTGAGCAAAGATAATATTCACAACCTAAGGATACCTTAAAGATACAGGTCCCTTTGATTCCTTAATGCCCTTTTAAGTAGATAAAAATCCACAACCTGGGAAAGTCTTAAAGAGATAAAGATCTCTTTGACTTTCCCCTAACGACTTGCCAGGGAAATCCCTGATGAGAAACAAGTGCTGGTATTTCCGGGCAAAATTCCCCAGATAATATTCTGATTAAGGACCGGAAAAGCATCTCATCTAATTAGGAACACTGGCTAAGGAAGAATTGATGGAATTTTGGGGTAGATCCAAGGATTTTTTTTTCGATTGAGAGGAAAATAATTCCAGGATCTGTCCAAAAATTCTTAATAAAAGAATATCTCTCGATCAAAAAAAATCCCTGGATCCACCCCAAAATTTCATCAGTTTTTCCTTAGCCCATGGCCAACCATTCCACAACTTTTGGAGATATTGTTGGGACACAACTGATTTTAGACCAAAGTGCTGCACCCTGCAAATTCCAGAAATTCCAGCTTTTGCCTTCTTCATTTCCCGGAAGTCTGCAGAACATGCATCAGTATTTTCAGGATGCCATGGCAATTGCAGTAAAATATGATAAACCAGACCTTTCTTTTAACCTATACATGCAATCCGAGATACCCCAAAATTATCAGTAACTTGTAGCAAAATGAAGCCATGGAAAATTGTTCAGACCTAATTGCAAGTGTGTATAATCTCATCTTACTGAATTCCTAAAAAGATTCCTAAACCAATCAATGTGGCTCACTGGTAGAATACTTGTCTCAGGTTTGGTAGGTCGCAGGTTCAATCATTGACCGAGTTATACCAAAGACTTTCAAAATGGTATTCAAGCTAAGCATAAAAGTAGGATTGAGGAAACCTGGAGAGGGATGGGCTATCTCGCCTTTGAGACACACCCGTGAAAACATGGGTGCCACTATGACATCGTACAGGGGACCGAAAACCCTGTACCGAGTTACGTGACTATGGACTATAATGTTCATCTTACTGAATTCCTAACAGATTTAAAGGAGAGTCAGTTGCTCCTGTACACGTTATCAAGTTTTAAAAAATGAGGTGTCCTAGCTCTGTAATGAGTTATGGCCCTTTGTATGTGCATGTGCGCTAATGGACATTCAGTTGGTAGTATCCAACGATTGGACGTGTGTGGTTAGGCTTCCTAGTTGGAATAACACTACGTGTTTGTGTGGCCTGACCACGTGTGGACCTCGAGTCCATATACAGACAGGAACAAGAACATTACAAGGATTTCCTCACTGTCATATGTTGATTATGTTTAGGGATGAAAACAAGATTTTCAAGAAGTGGCTCTGCTTAATGTAAATGGTTATCCAGAATAATGAAGACGTGATAATTGGACATCATTTTGTTGATAATCGCAGTGTAGGCTGGATCCAGGGAGTCTTCCAAGGTCTTCTGGAATTTTTCCGAAAATTTTTATTTATACTGTTTTCTGAGCGTCTTCTGAGTTTAAAATCTTTTCATTTCAACACACGGCAACCTTCAGACCTTAAAGTTTTTCCGAAATTTTTTTATTTATCCTCTTTTCAGTAGCTGATATGCCTTGGAAGGCAATTTTAGCCAATTTTGGATACATAATTTTCAAAATTTTCTGCGGGAACATAACCCCTTACAGCCCTCACCCCCCACTTTGGAAGATGGTCAGTTCAACAAGCTGGAACCACCCTATGTGTAGTGCCATACAATGCATTCTTGCTGACAAAGTTCCGTACTCATATTAATCTGGAAATATGTTCAGCTGTTAAAATCATAAAGTAAATTTTTAAATATGTTTACAAAGGTCATG
The DNA here is from genome assembly GCA_006491835.1 of Architeuthis dux. Taxonomy (NCBI): domain Eukaryota; kingdom Metazoa; phylum Mollusca; class Cephalopoda; order Oegopsida; family Architeuthidae; genus Architeuthis; species Architeuthis dux. The sequence continues at coordinate 455,135 of VCCN01001597.1, forward strand.
ACTGCACTTCTTTTGAAATAACTGGTTGGCAAATGGTCTTAATAGCTTCAAGACTTTCACACTTGGGCTGCTATGCCTGGGCACTTAGTATCGAGGAAGTGTCATGGCCAAGTTCCACTTCCCTCCTCTTAACCATGCTGAAGGCTTCTAAAGAAAAGAGGTGCTCAATATGTTTGGAGATCAGCAGGGATGCAGGGTGTAATGATTATATATGTATGTATATATGTGTTTAATATCAATAAACATTCCGAAGCGGAAGCTACCCAACAGGCCCATAACTAACCTTGTTTTCAATACCGGAAGTGAGGGCCTGCAACTGGGAGCTGGGAAGAGCCTCTTTGACCAGCGGCTATCAACCTGAACACATTGTGTCTTTTGTTTCTCCCTTCTTTTTCTAAACATAGCTAAATACAATTCTAACCAAACACGTTTAACCTACACAGCTAAACACAGAAAATAACAACCAACCAACAAAGAACACAAAGACATAATACAAAGGATGACGATGTGATGCAGCATCTCTCCATCAACAGATTTCGGCTCCCTCCTTCATCAGGTTTTACTCCTTTACTGCTTACAGCACCTGGTATTCCCAGATAATCACCCATCCAGGAACTGACCAGGCTCGACCTTGCTTGACCTTGCTTAACTTTGGTGATTGTTTGAGAACCAGTGTGTCCAATGCGATTTGGCCGTAACTTGAAATAACTAACAATGCCACTACTAACGGACAGCAGATTCAGCAAGCTCAACATGATGAAATCAAATCTTACCTTGCATACAGATATGTCTCAGCCCCTGAAGCTATGTGGAGGCTATCTCAGTATGAAATGTACAATTGTTGGATAGCGGGGTGAATGTCCTGGACTTGGATAGAAAGGAAACTCGAAGACTTGCTTGTAAAAATATCTGGACATAGTTTTATTTCATAGTATACACAGCATACACTTCGTCGGCCGGAGGATGAAGAGTGGGAGAGAGATGATGGGTGCCGAGAGACTGTTCCCAACAGGGGAACTTGGTCTTAGGTCTTCCCAGCCCTAGGCGGTCTGCCTCCTGGCTGCTTGGGTCTATGAGTTTTATGTCCGCATCTCTCTTGTCTGTCCCCAACAGGGACAGCGGTCTCAGGCCTTCCGGCTCCGCTGATGTCTGTCTCTTCTTTTAGTGCAGAGATTTATGTTTGCTGTTCGGGTCTGCTTTATAGGTTTCTTGAATGCTTACGCAGGTGTCATTCACATCCTGTTTGTTGGACACCTACACAATATGCTTATTTCCTAAGGTGACCGGGGCCACTTACATTTCCGCACAGGTGTCTGACCCCGGAATAACCTTTTCATGGTAGGATATCATAACACAATGTCATACAGTTTATAGACTGGCCATTATTTTCATAGAGGACATGCTCTTTAAGCAACAACAGCTCAAAGTGATCAAGACACAAATCTCATTGCATGGCTCAAACTCAAAGCTGAAAATGCATGTAATTACATGTATTGTGAAATCCTTACTCATTATGTGTTCAATGAACGTGACAGAAAATGGACAATCAGAAGAAGATATCAAAATATTATTAGCTGCATGTATTCAATGAGTCCAAGAGATGTTGAAAATTTGGCAAAGTTAGTTGACTTAACCGTCAAAAAATGGATTGCATCATGAGAACTGATTTGACCGATCACTGCTAAAGAAGCTAACATTTTTTTACTTTCGTACTAAGCTGCCACGGCAATGACTGTTTGAGTTTTAGTAAAAAACGATTATTTTTTAAAACCAAAAAAATTTTTTTTTTTATTAAATCAATATAAACCATTTTATTAATTTTTGTCTGCTATTTACCCTCATCTTAATTTTTAGTAGATTTAAAAAAATCATAATGTATATAATGGTTTACAATAAACGAATAATAATAGCGTTTTTAGTAAAACCAAGTTTAATTGTAATTAAAAAAACAACTAAAAGTTAAAATGAAGGTAAATAGTAGTTAAAAATGAATAAAAATGGTTTACAATACTCTAAATAAAAATAAAATAATAAAATAATTGCTTTTTTTACTAAAACCAAACAATAACACTACCGTGCCAGCCTTACTGAAATTGTGATTTAACTAAAAATTAGGATAAATGTAAATAGTAGTCAAAAATTAATAAAAATGATTTACAATACTTGATTTAATAAAAAAATAAAATAAAATAATAGTTTTTTTACTAAAACTCAAACAGTCATTGCCGTGTCGGATTAGTACTCAAGTAAATAGAAATACTGTGTAAGTAGAAACTAAAAAATGTTAGCTTCTTTAGTGATGATCGGTCAAGTCAGTCCTTATGATCAGCAGGGACATCTTTTCTGATTGATTTCACAAACATCTGTACCAGTGGCTTGTGTTCACTGCAGGGAAACTAGTTTGGATAATGACTGCAAAATCTTGTTATTCCTCGACAACTGTTCTGCTCATCCACCAGCTGAAATTCACATTAAAAATAATGTTGATGCCATGTACTTTCCCCCAAATATGACTTCATTAATTCAGCCAAGGTAACCTTAGATCAATGAAGAGTAAATATAAAAACGGTTTCTTGAACACCATGCTTGCAGCAGAGAACAAAAGGAGATTACTGATACTATTGTTCGGACTGAGATCCTCATCTTGGTTGTCATTTCCACAACGTTTCGGCCGATGTACCCTCCGGCCTTCTTCAGGTGTCAAGTTTTGTCGGTAACTTACCGGAACTATTGAACTGAACCCTTTATTTGATCCAATAGTATCAGTAATACTAACACCTCATCTCAGAAATACCGAACTCAGTTAAAAGGAGATTAGCGTGAACAATGTCATATATGCTTTTTTTCCATAGTTTTGAGAAGGGTCATTAATATTGAAATGGTTCTTCGGACGATTGAACTCCTTCTTGTTTTTTGTGTTGTAAACACGACGTTTCGGCCGATTCATTCTTCGGCCTTCTTCAGGTGTAAAATCCGAGTGTGATGGGTTAAACAGAAATTATGTTTAAAGGAGGGTAGCCCTTATAGCGCATGGCCCTGGTGTTTCTGTGTCTTTGTCCTGTCGGGTTTAGATTTGTTGAGATGTGGCTTCCACTTCCAAATAACAAGGAGTTCAATTGTCCGAAGAACCATTTCAATGTCATATATGCTGTTGTCAAAGCTTGGAACACAGTGACTAAAGACACAGTTGTACATGCCTGGCACAACCTCTGGCCTGAATCTATGTTCAGTGATGTTGGCGATGAACAAGATAGTGATTTTAAAGGATTCCGTATATCAAATGAGAAAAAAATGATGTCTGACCTTACAAATGCAAAAAATATACCTTCAAAGTCAGTAAGCCGGAAGAAGTGGATATCAAAGAAGTTTTTTGTTAAGTATCTTGTGTTATCCCTCTTAGGCATGAGGGCACTTCCCAACTTCTGGTAAGGGGGTGCTGTTTTACGTTCTGGTGAACGAGCAGCCATATTGTTATTGTATTTAGTAGATCAGAGAGCTCAAGAAGACACGTGTGTGAATCGTTGTCCGCGGTCATTGTATGAATAAAGGATCTGTGAGTACGTCTTTTGTTGCATTTTTAATCTGTTAATATCTGTCATTATAACATCGATAATGAGGCTCCAGATGTTCATTCACTGACTGATGGTGAAATAGCTGGTTTAGTTTTGAATCAAGCTGATCATGATAATACTGACGACAAAGATGATGTTGTTAATGCCACAGAAAAAGTCCTTATAGACGACCTGGTGAAAATGCGTGATGGACTTATTGAAGGACTAGAGCAGCTGCGTGCATTCATAACGGAACAAAAACCATTGTTAATGAGGCAGATAACTCTGGAGGAAATGTTTGAAAAAGACATCCAGCTGAATGCTTACTCATCCCTAGAGGACCCACTTCCAGGTCCCTCAACTGCTCCTGATGTTTCTTCTCACAATGA
>VCCN01001597.1:512615-522642 GCA_006491835.1 Architeuthis dux
TCGAAGAAAAAAAGTGTTGAAATTAAATCATCCACGAGTAACTTACCGTACCTCCCCACCAAAACACACACGCACACAAAACTGAGCTTCAAATTCATCGAGTTTCAAAGAGGTGTCTGCGGACCCCCTGCCCCCAAATCACCTCTTTTACTATTTCCATGGGCTTACATGACTCATATAGCACATCATAGTTTAAGCACGTTTTTATTGAAGACGACAGACATGGATTATTTTAGCATTTAAAAAAAAAACTCTCCTGTTTTCGGTAACGAATATTTGGATCAAGTGTGTGTAAGAATTACCGTATTTTCCGTCGTATAAGACGCGCTTTTTGTCTCGGGAAGCGAACGCTTTATCAGTTCAAATGGTTCTTCGGACGATTGGACTCCTTCTTGTTATTTGTGTTGTAAACACGACGTTTCGACCGATCCATTCTTCGGCCTTCTTCAGGTGTAAAATCCGAGTGTGATGAATCGTCCGTAGAACCATTTGAATATTAATGACCCTTCTCAAAACTATAGGAAATAGCTTCATCAGTTGTTTACTAACGTTACTGCGCTATGCAAATAACGTAAACAGCCAGCCACTGTGGATGAGGTTAATATAGATATGAATAGATAAGAACATTAGAATAACCCGATAGTGTGGAGGGCTATGACGATCAGGGGAAAGGAGGGGGTTTTATTCTATTTTTTCGAGAATATGCCTACAACAATTGAGGTGCGTCTTATATGACGGTGCGTCTTATATGCAGGGAAATACGGTATCCATAATGATGATTCCTAGCGTTTACAACCAATTTCTGGTCATTATCCAGAACATGAAATATAGATCAAATATAAATCCGACAAGACAAAGACACAGAAACAACAAGACAAAGACACAGAAACACCCGGGCCATGCGCTATAAGGGCTACCCCCCATTTAAACATAACTTCTGTTTAACCCATCACACTCAGATTTTACACATGAAGAAGGCTGAAAAATGGAACGGCCGAAACGTCGTGTTCACAACACAAATAACAAGAAGGAGTTCAGTCGTCCGAAGGACCATTTGAATATTAATGACTCTTCTCAAAACTATAGACAATATGAAATAGGACGTTATAAGTTTTAAATCCAAAACATGTACGTAATATTATTTGTTTTATACTGGGCGTTTGTTGTTAAGAACTGTAATTTCTTCATATTCGTTGCGTTGTACGAAAACAGGAGACATTTACTAAAGAATTGATAAAACAATCCTTGTCTGTCGTCTGCAATAAAACCTGCTTAAATGAAAAATGGCTGCCTAAGTGTACATTATTCAAATCATAGTTATATATACAGAGACACGGAAGAAGTAAATAGACACCCTTAGTTTTATGTTGAAAACAACTCTCGTTTAAAAGCTTTAGAAGTGGCAGAAAGAATTCAAATTAGCCGAAGAACAGCAGAAAATTATCTTCATCAACTTGGTTATTATAGACGAGAAGCTAGGAGGAAGCCTCCCTTTAACCAGGACTAATATTAAGAAGAGGAATGGGTGGGCAATCGAGATGAGTGGTAAACCCTTAGCTTTTTGGCACAGCATATTTTTTTCTGACGAATCAAGATTTGCTCAATTTTCAGACACTGCATCAAATGACTTCCTTGGCCAAGTCAGATATGAATCCCATTGAATCCTTATGGGTAATATTAGATGAGAACTTACGTAAGATGTCTAAAAAGCCAGCAACGCGTTCATATTTGCTGAATCTCTTACGCCAAACATGGTCTGAAATACCTCAAACTGCTATTTCAGAACTTATTAATCTTATGCCGACGAGTTGGTACTAAGACGAGTTGTTACTCTTAAAACGCCTAAAGGAAAGTCAAGACTTCATGTTGTACTGTAAATGCTTGAATAAAGTTAAAGCAAAACTGTTGGTGTCTAATTGTTTTGTTTTGTGAACGTTTTGATAAAGATGAAACTGCTTATGTGGCTAAAAAGAAAAGAAGAATTTGCTTCCGCCAATGTAGTTTCTAGTAATGGAACCAAAAGTTCGAGGTTCGATACCAGCAACAGTCGGCTACTTTTACTTTCCAGGCAAGACTCACCCATAGATACTTCTCTCCTCGACCCAACACACACACATATAATGACCCAGGACTTAAGGAGCAACATTCAAGGAAGACACATGAATATGAATTGCAATTAGAGCATTTTGGCTTTCTGAGCATTGATGACGAATTAGTCCCTGATTAGATATTGTGTAAATTTGGCCTTGTGTCACATGACCATAACTGCTTAAACTAATACACGAGTAGTTATTATGGGGCATCGACTATAATATAATTTCAAGCATAAATATTCTTTTTTGCTAAAGTTTTCAAATTTTCTGAACGCTAAATACAAGGCGAACAAGACTGTCCCGTAGCCGTCGGTCAATAATCTGCTGATAAAATTGTTTTGTATCAACGGACAAGAAACAAACGAGCAAAGTCTATGTAAAAAGATGACAAAGTTAATTGAAAATTACAAAGGAAAGAAAGAAGAAAAGAAAGTCATTGTATGTAGTTAATTTGGACTAATTTCATCTGGTGAGCTTCGACGTCGTGAGCCTGTTCACCAATGTCTCTACGGATGAGACCATGTCAGTTGTTCGAGGAAAACTTGAATTCGACCTAAAACTTGGGAACGTATCAGAACATCCCGATAGGCAATCTAATGAAGACGCAGACATTTTGCTTGCAAACAACATACTTTCAATTGGTTTCTGAAATATATCGATTGGAAGAAAGTATGGATATAGTACGCTTTCCATACAATATAATCAGCTCTACAAATGTATTAATACAGTTCTGGATACTTGAAAAAGATATTTTAAAATACCATGCCTTTTAAACATATAACAACGGATTTCTTTTAATCTTACATACATCCTGGAGTTAAGTATTTCCTGTTTGTGTTAATTCCGTTTTTCTAATGTGTGAAGCCGGCTAATTCAGAATTGTGTTGTATCTCGTTTTTTGAAAATGTGGGACAGATCCTTAAACAGACTGGGTCTTTGTGTGCGAGTTCATTTCCCAATCGAATGGCCCATTGTTGGAAGAGCTTTTGGGTATCCGGGAGTGTTCTGCCGGACATATAAAACAGGAAATTTTGAATGCCATAGATACGGGCCTCGCTTTCCGATTCCTGATAACCACCTTTTGTCAGATTCGACTTTGCGAAGCCCTTCTGGTTTCCCACCACCATTAGTCGCCTAAACGTGGTTATACGTGTGGGAATCCTTTCAACATTTCTGATCAATTAAAAAAAGAAAAATCACCAGAGACTGTATTTATTGGCACAAGGTCGGTTTAATGTTTGGCTCCACAAACGTGTGGGAAGTGCGGGGTGGCCTAACAGTTAACGACACGGCGAATGGAATAGGCGAACCGAGTTCAAACTCCGACTGGGACAGTTCGCGTTCACTTTGCACTAATGCCCTTGGTAAAGGCATGAATCTTCTATATTTCTTCTCTCCCTCCCGCCAGCTATGGTTATGTAATAAGGCAGTTGGAGCCCTTTATAAGGCAGTCCATCTTGGGCGTCGGGCTAACACCCGGGCCCCATAAAAAGCCACAGTTACTAAAAATAATGATTGGGTCTCCACAGATCTTTCGAAGTCAAAACCATTGCCTCATGTGTCGTGGCAATCAACATTGCGTGTGTGTGTGTGTCGGGGGGGGGGGGGGGTAGTGGAAAAATTACCCTAATCTTTTTGATCACTAAAAAAAAGTCTGAATTTAAAAAACAAGCGGTAGTTATCAATTTAGCATAAACTTAGATTGCCAATTGAACTCTCCACTAAAAACCTATTTAGGGGTGAATTTTCCAAAAAAAATAATAAGTTTTTTCTAAATTACCCTAATCCAACCGGACTTTGCTGCAGGCACCAAGGCGTACCCCTGCCTTATCCCTACTACGTTAGTGCAATGGGGAGGTGCAGCTTGGTTTGTGGTTCACGAATGACCGGCAACCAGAGATATCCATGATGTAGATCCGAAAATATTATCTTCGTTTTATTGTTTAACAATATTTTACAAGAAGCCTCTTTTAATTCGGTTTAGTTCCATAAAACAACCACAAACGGGCCGTATTAATAACACAGGCCTACAAAATGTAATGACCTGACTGTTGTTTTCATTCTGATACCTGTTTTTAAACTATTTTTAGGTCCTGATTTCAAAAATCGCATCGGTTTATGTCCATCAGGTTTTTCTATAGCATATCAGTATTTTTACTAAAAATTGGTAATTTTGTCGTTATTTAAAGTTATTTTCACAAATTACATGTACGTTTACTTAAAACAACAATGTCAAACATGGCTTACATCCATTAGATAATGATTTATATGTAAAATAATGTGTTTTAGATCACATTTGGAACAAACACTTTTGTAAAAATGCAATTAACATTCAAAATGCTATAGAAAAAAAAACCGATGCGATTTTTTAAAATCAGCACCAAAAACTAGTTTAAAAACAGGTATCAGAATGAAAACAACAGTCCGGTCATATAATTTTGTAGGCCTGTGTAATTAATGTAGACATTTGCTAAGATTAGTCACGAGATTGAGGCACCCGGCGAGAATCGAACTCACGAGACAAAAGAATTGTTCGTAAGATAAACCTGCAGGCTAATGCTCCAATGTAGACGTTTGTATTAAAACCCAATGTAATTCTTTTTTACTCAATGTCGCATGCACATTCAAGTTCGTTTGAAATGAAACCTAAGACTGATTTAATATATGGCATTTAGTTACTTAGAACACATTTTGCTAATTACTTTTAAAGAACCCGGAGCAAAGTAATTATTTTAGTACTCGTTTTTATTAGTAGATAAGTGTTGTAAACCCATTTTATTAATTTTGACTACTATTTATGTTCATCTGATCCCATAATAACTCAAACCCATTTCTACTTGAAGGAACATTATGTGGGATTCTGGGTAGGCAAATTGACACACAGTCACGTGGCCGCACCAGGATGTTCACTAGATGTCCCTTAGTACACTTCATGAGTTAAAATCAAGGATAAAATATAATATTATATAAGAGACTGTGCAGATCAATTAAATTGTATGGGACACTTAGTACACTTCATGAGTTAAAATCAAGGATAAAATATAATATTATATAAGAAACTGCGCAGATCAATTACATTGTATGTGGCACCAGTGTCACAGTTTTGTTCTTTGTGGGTTAATTAAAAAAAATCATTTTTTCAAGATGAAAATTAAGATGAAGGTAAATAATAGTCAAAACAGGCCTGGTTAGTCACTAAATAGAAACCGTCGCGTGACCAACGTCTTTTGGCAGCATGTCATGTTAGGGGTGATCAATTAAAACATTGGAAAAAGGGGTGATCAATGAATAAGTTACTTCTCTCGCATTTTGTTGGGTAGTGATCACTAAAAAAGTCTGAATTTTCAACAAAAAAAACAAACAAGCGGACACAAACTAGTGATCAATTTAGCATAAACTTACATTGCAAATTGAACTCCCCACTAAAAACCTATTTATGGGGTGAATTTTCCACAAAAAAAGAGAAGTTCTTTCTAGATATAATAAGGAGTATATATTGAAATTTCCAACCCTCTAGCTCCATTGGTGCGGCCTGTACGCGTCATACATACATACATAGCCAGCCAGCCAGCCAGCCAGCCAGCCAGGCAGGCAGACCAACTTGAAAACCGATAGAAACCTATTTTTTATAGTTTTGAGAAGGATCATTAATATTCAAATTGTTCTTCGAACGATTGAACTCCTTCTTGTTGTTTGTGTTGTAAACACGACGTTTCGGCCGATCCATTCTTCGGCCTTCTTCAGGTGTAAAATCTGAGTGTGATGGGTTAAACAGAAGTTATGTTTAAAGGGGGTAACCCTTATAGTGGCAGCTTTGATTGACGGTTTCTAATTAACATAATGGGTCACAATACTTCATCTAATAATAAAAATAAATGATAAATATAATTGCTTTAATGGCACTACTAGTACAAAAACAAAGAAAACAATAAACATGGCGCAGATATTCGTAGTAAAGGGTAGGTTTAAAAGCTAAGATTTAGGCTTCTGCTAGCCATGAAGTTCCTGTAGCTAAGCGGTAAAGCAGCTGGTCGTAAACCAGGCTTCCCTGTTGATTTCAAATCTCACTTAATATTCATTTCCAATCCTTGCTGTTTGGTCGCTGCCGTAGATTAACGGCCCGAGTTTAGTTGCGATAAAAACAACTAAAAAATTAAGATGTAGGTAAATAGTAGTCAAAATTAGTAGAATGAGTTACAATACTTCATCTACTAATGAAAATAAATAATAAAATAACTGGAGCAAAGTGTTTGAAAAAAAAAAATGGCCGCCTTTTAGTCAAGAGAAGTCACTGACATACATTTGTTAGACAAACAGTGTAGATACCGGTTGGTTGAGTAATGTTGAACAGTTTATCAATAATGAAGTGATTAATCTATATTGAGAGTTTCAAGTGAGAAAACACAGAAGTGGACTTCGGCTACCGGGGTGAGCGGGGAAAGGGACATAGTATATATTGTACTGCTTGTGTTAACAAACTACATCCTTTGCGAGGTCATCTGTACTTTTCGTGCGAGCATGTATAGCAGGATTTCCCAACCTGGGCGATATCACCCACTGGTGGGCGATTTCAACTGTTGGGTGGGCGATGAGCAACTGAACAGAAAATGGTGGGCGAGGGGAAATTTTGGTAGGCGATATAGGATTTTGAGTATTAAGAAGGTATTTCAACATATGCTACCCGAAAAAAACATTCAAAGAAGATATGCAAAGAACCTGTATAAAAAGGTCAGCGTTATTTGTTACCTCCCTTTGGTATTTTTACTACATCATAAAAAGTCAGTTTACGAACCAGTAACCAAACATTTTTGGTATGCTTTTGAATATTTACTATACAAGTGGGCGGTGGAAAAATTTTCCATGTGAAAGTGGGCGGTGACGCAAAAAAAGGTTGGGAACCCCTGATATCACCCCACGCGACTGTTCGAACAACAACAAAAAAAACTAAACTTTTTTTTCTTTAAAAAAATATGAACGAGATTTTGAAATCGATTTTGTATAGGTATTTAGTAAACTTGACTTAGTACGGCAAGAAAAAGCCGAAAGTGTGGTGTCACACAGTGAGGACCGAACTCAATATAGTAGCAATAGTCTGCGGGACAATCTTGTTAGCCACTATTTCAATGGGGAGCAGAGGCATAGCTAGAGATTTTGGGGCCCAGTGGGCTTGGCTCTGTGAGTGGCCCTCTCCAACATTTAGTGAGATTTGATGAAAAAGGAAAATTTTCTATAAACAGACATGCACTATCACTTAATTGGTGAAAAACAACCCCAAAGGTTGACCCAATTCATATATGTATAAATATATCTTTGTTATTTTATAATGTCAGTAGAAATGCAGTAGGTGAACTACTATTTATAAAGCTTTTGGGGGGGTTCACCTCCATTGGGGGACCAGGAGGGACGTTTTCAAATAGCCCCCTCCTCACCCTTAGCTACTCCTATGCAGAGAAGCTTCCCAAAACGATTTTTATAAACCTTAAAAACCGAGAAATTAAATATTTAATTAGAACAACTTATGGAAGTATTTTTAGACGGACTATTTTATCTCTTTCGTTACTTACAAAATAGAGAGTTCCTGCAAATTGCAAGCCTCCTACATGGCCAAAATGAAGAGTGTTCTTGTAAATCCACAACCGAATATATACTTATTAGGGTGTATTAAAAGTATTTTCCTCTTTTTACAGACCTTTACAGAACTTTATTTTATTTATACATCTACAGACTATCTACGACTCCACTATATTATTAATACTATAATTATATATATCATATCATTATCAATACTAATCAGCTGTACCCTTTGTTTCAGATTCTGGCAATTTTGAGGCATTATCTTAAAATGGACCTCAAAGCCGCTGAGAAATGAAACGTATCTGACCGTACTACCCAGAACGGGCTTAAGCGTTTTTAGCGCAATGACTTGTCCCTTAAAAAAAGCCCAGAAGAGGACGACCATCTGGTGTATATTATGATGGTTTAAAACGCAAGGTAAGTACCACCAGCACTCGAAAACTTTCAGAAGAGCTAGGATCATCGAAATATATCATATAAAAAAAACATTACATAAGCTTATAGAATAGAATACAGTTGATTAAAAAAATTAATATACTTTAGATGCACCCTAATATTTCACGATTTCATGGTAACCGACGGACACATTTTCCAACATTTTCTCAGAACTTACGACCTAAATAAATTTGTTTGCTCTGAGTTCAATATTGGGAAGTACAAACATTAAAAAGATTAGTTAGTAGGGAAAAAAGTTGTTTCTGTGAAGTACAAACGCAATTTTGTAATTTTTATGGATGAAAAATTTTGTGATATGTAAAGGCTTTAATCAGCGCCCAGATGTCTTTCTGATATTTTCACAGGCAAAACGAATGCACGGTCGTTTTACGCTGAACAGTAAAAATAGAAATCAGCAGGCGATACCTTCAAACCGGCAGCAGACGACACACAATATAGGCCACAGCGTTGCAAATGTCTTTATATGGTCATGTTTTCTGTTGTTTAAATTTCTAGCCAAGGGATTGGTCATTTTATGAGCGTTAAGGAGAGACAGATATTTCAGTTGTGGATACCGGAAAAGGCATCAATTATGGTAGGGAAAAGTGGGGGCGGTTTAATATTGCTGGATCATTTAAATTGCTTCGAAATTGATTTGGACGAAAGAAAACAATACTAAATATGCCTATTATTTGAGTGCATTCTTTTTGTCATCTGGGTATGTTTTGTGGCAGCCAGAAGATGGCCATATATGGTATGCGGGTTATAAGGCTTTGTCCTAACGAGAATCTTATAGGTTTTAAGTATTTTGGGATTGTTGGGAGGGAAGATGCACTTTAGGAAAAGAGCACTTAATGATTCAAAGGAAAGGATTAATAATGAAAATAAAACTCTCCTTAAGAATTTAATTACCGCAAGCAACAATGTTCTTTGCATTGAACAACCGAAACTTTGTATCTCGATGTATCCGTAAAGATTAAATGTGATTCCGAAAAACATACTCATACCGTTTTTTTTAAATATTGCATGCATTTTTCCAAGGGTTAAGTAGAGTTTTCTTTAGTGATATTTAGTGAATTTTGTTCGTATCTGTGCTAGTTTGTTCGTATCTGACGTGTGAAGTGATGGTGTCTATGCGATCTCAAGGATGCTGTGAATATTTTCATAGTTTACAACATACTGTGAGGCGTTTATAATAGGGGCCCCCAACCCTTTTTGCACCGCGGACCGGTTTAATATTGACAATATTCTTGCGGACCGGCCGATGGTGGTGGGGGTGTTAATCACAACCGGAATATACAGTGTCGCTCATAAATAAGTACACCCCTACCACTTTTTTTTATATAGAAAGTTTATTTTCTTCTAAACCAAACATGCAGGATTTTATTATTTCTAATGGAACATCTGTGCCAGCCTGTTTGTATCTGTAACAGTCTGTTTGTATCTATGCTAGTCTGTTCGTATCTGTGCCAGTTTGTTCGTATCTGCTGGTCTGTTTGTATATGTGCTAGTCTGTTTGTATCTCTGCTAGTCTGTTTGTATCTGTGTCAGTCTGTATCTCTGCTAGTCTGTTTGTATCTCTGCTAGTCTGTTTGTATTTGTGTCAGTCTGTTTGTATCTCTGCTAGTCTGTTTGTATTTGTGTCAGTCTGTTTGAATCTCTACTAGTCTGTTTGTATCTCTGCTAGTCCGTTTGTATCTGTGTCGGTCTGTTTGTATCTCTGCTAGTTTGTTCGTATCTGTGTCAGTCTGTTTGTATCTGTGTCAGTCTGTTTGTATCTTTGCTAGTCTGTTTGTATCTCTGCTAGTCTGTTTGTATCTGTGCCAGTTTGTTCGTATCTATGCTGGTCTGTTTGTATCCGTGCTAGTACACCCCTAGCACATTTCTTTTTATAGAAAGTTCATTTTCTTTTAAACCAAACATAG
>VCCN01001597.1:655972-668438 GCA_006491835.1 Architeuthis dux
AAAAAATCATAGATATATTTGAATTTCTATGAGATGATTTTCTGGAGAAAAGAAACTACTTAACTCAAGTGGAAGAGTCCATTGGTCTAAATGGTAGGTAGAAGATATTTTTATCAGCAAAATTGTTACCTTTAAGTGGAAGAGTCCATTGTTATCGACAGAGAAACAAACAGAAAAAGTTATACTTTTCATTATATAAATAGATTTTTTTTTGTATGTCCTTTCAAGAATATTTCACAAAGTGTGACAGAGCAACTTGGAACAAATTCTGGACAAGGTAAATAAATTTTGAAGAACTCCAAAATAAATACTCAAGAAGACATATACATACTTTTTGTACTTTCTTGCCTGGCCTTTTCCCTCCTTATTGTAGACATGGAATTGGTCTAATAATCTTCCTGAGAATTGTTTTTTTTATATCTGCAAAATGTCACAGACTTCTAAGTGTCCAGTTTTGTCTTGTCTTTTAGGGTTTTTCCCCACGGGTCTTCCCTTGTGATCTTGGCCCCTATTATTCCAGCCACAGGCTGGTTATTTTTTCTCCCTTATACTAATGACATAAGGAATCACCATTCCTCCATCACTTAGTTTGTGCTACTTAGAGAAGTGGATGTGTGGTTCGGCACCCAGGTAGGGGTGGGTAAGAAAGTTAAGAATGTGGCTAATATTCTCCTGCTATTCTACATGGGATTGTGTCCCTACCATAGCCTAAACGGGTGCGTGTGTATGTATGTGTGTATCAACAGTTATACCGTTTTTCTGACAGTCAAGCCTGCAATATAGATAGGGTGATTGCATATTTCTTTTTTTGGCTCAGTCGTTTGTCGGGGTCCACTGATCAAAAATGAGGGAGAGGGATTAAAATATACAGGTATACTTTGATTAGTGCAATTGATTTGTTCCAAAATTTTCCGTTCTATTCAAAACCTTAGTTCAAAATTTTATTATTTAATGTTTTTTTTTTCAGCTCATATACTTATAGTTAATATGATAATTATAAAGACATTTATTAATTGGGAACCTATAATAGCCCGGCACCGGTGTTTGCGATTGATAAACGAGCGGCCTAGATCATGTAAATAAATAAAGAGATGAGTGCTGTGTGGGGATCGAACCTGCTTGTCTCTTTATTTATTTACACAATCTAGGCTGCTTGTTTATCAATCGCTAACACCGGTGCCGGGCTAATATAGGTTCCTAATTAATGTCTTTATAATTATTATATTCTGTCGGATATAAAATTATTCATTCTTTGTTATAGTTATAATAATTTATACAGCAATACCATAACCGTACTACATCAAAACCCACACTAATCAAAACTGCGCTATTCAAGGAATTGCTGTATATGCAGGTGAAAATGATCGGATAGTGAAGAATATAAGTTCTTAACCGGAGAGACAATGTCGTTGGTCATCAAAACTGGATAAACAAATACATTAAAGTATTTACATGTTTGTTTCTTTGTATTATCACTTTATCCCCTGATCAGCACATGAGACACATACAGTATCGCAGGATTTTATTATTTCTAGTGGAACATTACACAATCAAAACAGATATTATCTATGACCAAACTCTACAGCATTGAAAATATTTTTTGTAGTGGTGTACTCATCTTTGGACGGCAACATATTTATATTTTTGGCAACAGTTTCAATACTGTAGATTTTGGTCATAAATAATATCTGATAATATCCGTTTTGATTGTGTAATGTTCCACTAGAAATAATAAAACCCTGCTATGTTTGGTTTAGAAGAAAATTAAATTTTTATAAAAGAGTGGTAGGGATGTACTTATTTATGGGCAACACTGTATATAGTTGTTATTTATTTACCTCAGCCAATGAATTTGGAAGAGTTATATGTATTCATTTGTATCTGTCTGTTGTTTGTTCACACAATATCTCTAAAAGTTCTCAATGAATTCGAATGGAAATTTCTGTAAGGATAGGCCATGGGGTAAGGAAGAATTGATTACATTTTGGGGGTGGATCCAGGGATTTTATTTTTGATTGAGAGATATTTTAAAATATTTTTTCATGCATTTATGTATTCACTCATCTTTGTCCACACAATATCTCCAAAGTTCTCAATGAATTTCGAAGACATTTTGTAGAAGTTGGGCCATGGGCTAAGGCAGAATTGATTAAATTTTAGGACGGATCCAGAAATTTATTTGACAGTTATCTCCCTTGCATCGTAGGTATGAACTGATTTTCATTCAGTTTTTAGTGACAATGACAATGGCATTGGAAGAGGTATGCATGATAATCCCTGGTTTGATTCTGCCAAATTTTAGGTTGGTTATAAAAATTTCCGGTTTTAACATAAAAAGAAAATATTAATTGTAAATTGTAAACTTGATGTTTGCTGTTTTTAACACCAAGTGAGCAAGTGTGTGGAACTACAATTAATATTGCATTTAATTAAGAGCGTGTGGAAATTTCATGAAAGTAAAACAGAAGTCAATACATAAATTATATTGGGTAATCCACACACTCACTCAGTCGATGTTAAAAGACGGTGCACAAAAGTTGAGTGCCGTTTTTAACATCAAGTGAGTGAGTGTGTTGAACTTTACAATTTACAATCGGGGTAGCCATTTTATAGCCATTTGCAGTTGGGGTAGCAATTTTATAGCCATTTACAATCAGGGTAGCCATTTTATAGCCATTTACAGTCAGGGTAGCCATTTTATATCCATTTACAATCGGGGTAGCCATTTTATAGCCATTTACAGTTGGGGTAGCCATTTTATAGCCATTTACAATCGGGTAGCCATTTTATATCCATTTACAATCGGGGTAGCCATTTTATATCCATTTACAGTTGGGGTAGCCATTTTATAGCCATTTACAATCGGGGTAGCCATTTTATAGCCATTTACAATCGGTTAGCAATTTTATAGCCATTTACAATCGGGTAGCCATTTTATAGCCAACCAAAAAGCTCTTTGAATTAACCACCATACAATTGAACAAAAAAAGTTATAACATTTCCTAAAGTAAACGTTTTATAGCCAAATGAAATTTGGCTGTATGCGCTCTCTGAGTGCAACTAGTTCTTGTTGTTTGTCTCTTTGTATCATCACTTCTACCCCTGAGCTCTCAGCACATATTCATAAATATAATTGCTATTTATTCTAACTATTTGCCATGAATTGTAAACACCTCCAAGCCATTGAAGGGGGAAAGCTAATCTTTTAGTTCCTCCTTCAAAAACAACTGTTTTCTGTGTTGTCTCGGATTACTGGTACTTGTGGGGAAGTGGGTAAAAGTCTGGTCTGCAGTATTTTAAAAGGCAACAAAGGATTATATTGGTTAACAACAAATTTCCATCAGAATTGTGTTGGGGTGTACTTTTATGTAGTTTTGGATGCTGATTCCAAACATGTAATTCATTCTCTTGTATCTCATCTAGTTTTTATGAAGAGATAAAAGCTGTATTTTAACATATAACCCAATAGGGGGGGTCCAAAGCTCAACGTATTTAGCTTGTCCTTCTACATAGTATCTTCTTTGTATATATCTTATAAATAGTAATTTTGATTTTCTGCATTGAAATTTCTGACTGATACAAATCTTGTTTTCATTTAATCATTGCCTATATTACCTCATGTAAAGTAGAACTGGAAACAGAACATGTCTGTGGCAGAAATATGAGACTTGTTAGAGTGAAACGGACTCTAGATTTGTAATCTGCATTGAAAACTGGTCTGAAAAAGTTGTACTGTAACCATGATGAGAAAAAATAGTTCAATTTTGTTGACTAGTGTTATCAAAATTTATATTGAATGTTCATGCCTTTTAGTTTCAGGTCACCATTTGGCTAGCTGAGGCGAATGTCACTTTTCTTTTTGCTAAGATAACCATTGGGAGATGTGGGTCTCCTAGCAGTTAATGGCATGGAGAATGCAATCAGGGAACTCAAACCTCTGCTGGAACAGTTTGTGTTCAATTTGCATTAATGCCCTTAGGAAAGGCATGAACTCACTTCTCTCTCTCTAGCTATAGGTAATTAGCAGGGCAGTTGGAGCTATTTTGCCCTGTAAGGCAGTTCATCTTGGGTGTCGGCCTAGCACCTCTGTCCCTTAAAAAAACACTCACAATTGTTACAGAAACAATGATTGGGTCTCCATTGCTTGTTCAAGAAATGGAGATAAATTCATTGCCTCATGAAAAGGCAAGAATCAAGTCTGAGTAAGAGAACCATGTAAGACATTGAGTTATTCAACTCTTAGATCCATAGACCGCTTGTAACCGCTGTAGAACTCTTCAATGAGTAGGATTTAAGGATCATGTTCCCATCGAGCACCCTAAATCTTTGCAAATCTAAAAGGATGGTGCTCGATGGGAACATGATCCGGATTTATGGAACTCTTTTATGAATTGAATTAAAGAAAAATAAAACAAATTACCAAAAAGTGCAAGGGAAGTAACTCTAATTGGTAGTTACATCCCTTCAATTACTATTTGAATTCTCCAGTATGAATTTAAGAGTTAAAAAAAATGAAATATCACTAGTTATTAAACTATTAGTTTTGGAGAATATTTCCTTATAGTTACTAAGCTTTTCTGACAAACTATTGAGGGTGAGTTTGATCATCACTGAGTTCTCTGGAAACGTGTGCTTGTGCTAAAATTGTCCTAGTTTACAGTAGCGTCACTAGGGTTGGTGTCAGCTAGTGTCCCGATGAACCTCCACCTGTAGCAGACTGCTCAGATTCCATAGCATTGTTTTTTATACTAATGTTACTCGTAAATCACAAGAAGGAAGACAAACAAATGTTCAAATGAAGCCCGTTGGCTTTTCCCTTTCAAATATTTGTTTATTGCAGTGTTTCCCAAACTTTGCGGCCTACTGCCCCCTTTTAGAGCATATACGAGGGATGTCCGAAAAGTAAGGTACGCACATTTACTAATCAACATGTTTATTACTATACAAATAAAACATTGTGCATATGTTACCAGCACAACTATGCTACTTTTCCACATTAGTCACCATCGAGATTGGTGCACGAGTGTATAAATACCCTCCTCGAAGAAGGTGGCATCAAGCGAATGGAGCCACCCTTGCACCTCCAGCAACAAGCATCATCTGAGTGGAACCACTTCCCGGATAAATGTCTTTTGAGGGGCCCAAACAGATGATAGTCCTGACTTGGCTCCTTCAGATTATGTGGTGGATGCGGTAAAACATCCCAACCATAATCGCTGGAGCCACACTTTTGTCAGGTTGGCCATGTGTGGGTTGGCGTTGTTGTGCAGCAGGATGACACCCTTACGCAAATGTGATGCACCCAGATCTCATCAACTGTGATCATGTGCTCCAGAAAGTCCCCATCAGCTCCCCTATACCATTCCAAATTCTGAAAAGAAATTGCAGGGGTGCAAAGGTGGCTCCAGTTGCTTGACGCTATGTTCGAGGGTATTTATGCACTCGTGCACCGATGGGACAAGTGCATCAATCTTGATGGCGACTATGTGGGGAAGTAGCATAGTAGTGCTGGTAACATGCACAATGTTTTATTTGGATTAGTAAATGTTTGATACCTTACTTTTCGGACATCCCTCGTATATGCTCTAAAACGGGGCGATAGTTTGTAAAGTTTGGGAAACACTGCAATAAACAAACATTTGAAAGGGAAAAGCAAGGGAGCTGCATTTCAGTGCCCCTTGTTGGTAAAAACTTATTCATTGAAAATTAAATTTGAATAAAAAGATTTTTTTTCATTGAAGCATTTATTTTAGAACCAAAAATATAATTGTACAAAGGTACCTAAATGTACTTGATTAATTAATATACAAATAACTAATGTGAAGGATGTGCCTGATGTGATGTCCATTGCCCCCTTTACAACTCTATCGCCCCCCTACCACCCCTTGTAATATCCGAATGTGATAGGGTAAACAGAAGTTTTTAATTTCAAACTTCTGTTTACCCTATCACATTTGGATATTACACCTGAGGAAGGCTGAAGAACGGATTGGCCGAAATGTTGTGCTCACAACACAAACAATTGTTCGAAGAACTATTTGATTGATTGCTCGATTGTTTTGTTTAACGGCACATCAACCCTTGGTGGGTCATTTAGTGCCGAATTCAGGAGGGGGAGGGGGGATCCCAAATCCCTGTCACTGAGACAAATGCCACAAGGACCAGGATAAAGGGGGGGGTGGAGATCCCAAAAGCTTCTCAGGATGATCGTCTCCCGATTAGCTGGCCAAGATATACTGTGCAACTTCTTCCAGGATACCCGAGCATGTCACAAGGACCTCCTGAAGGGCCATGGTTCTCTGAACTTCTAGGCCATGGCGGTTTCGAAGCATAGATACTCCACTTTGATCCTAGCCACAGCCAAGATATCCTGCACAACTTCTCCCAGGATGATACCCGAGCATGCCACAAGGACCCCCGAAGGGCCGTGGTTCTCTGAACTTCGAGGCCATGGCACTTTTGAAGAACAGATACTACACTTTGATCTTAGCCAAAAGGCTGCGAAACGATCAGAACTATTTGAGTATCTAAACGTGTTTGATTGATTAATATAAAAATAATTAATGTGTAGGATGGACCTATCTCTCACTCTCTCTCCTTTTCTCTGTCTGTCTCTGTCGCTACTCCTTGTCCTCCAATGCATCCCTACTGCCCTGTTGCCTACCAGCGTTCCCCCTCGAGTCTCCTAGCCCCACCACTTCTTGACTCTTCTAGTGCTCCCAAGGGGGTGGTGGTGCCAACTTTGGGAATCACTGGTTTATTGTCTTCTCTGCCACAATATCCCATCTTTAAATACACATTAATCTAAACATCATCAACTTACTCGTTTGTGACATTTCAACCGACAACAGAGCCTACCAGTAATTGGTAAGGTAAACATTAGATGGAAGTTTGTACAGGTTATTCAGATGTATATTAGAAACTGTCAACATAGGTTTCTTCAGTTTTTAAGTTGGTCTGGCTGGCTATGTATCTATCATGTGTACAGGTTGTACCAATGGAGCTAGAAGGCTGAAAATTTGAACATTTAATCCTAATGTCTAGAAAAAAATTTTTTTTTGTTTTTTGAAAATTCCCTCCCTAAATGTTTTTTTAGTGAGGGAGGGGGAGGTGTTCAATTTGAAATGTAAGTTTATGCTAAATTGGTCCCTTAGTTTGTGTCCAGCAGCATCTACACACGCTTTTGGAAAATTCAGACTTTTTTTAGTGATCACTGCCCAACAAAAGGCGAAGGAGGTAACTTAATCACCCTTTTTCCAATTTTTTGGTCTCGTGATGGTTTCTATTGAGGAACTAACCAGACCTTCCTTCCTTTGCATTGTGTTTTCACCTGTTGTTTTCACCCCCTCACTAAAAAATTCTTCAATCAAGAAATAGAGCTGTAGATAGGAATGATGGCACTCCTTTTCATTGTTCCTTCACAATCGCACATCCGTTTTTCTTTTCCTTGACAGTATATTAAATTGTGTGTTTGATAAAATATTATTTGCAAAATTTTTTTCAATGGAACATTCTTATCAAAATGATTAGTAAATTATTAAATACAACATTTTGCTGCTTTTTCCATCATTAGATGCGCTAAGCTTCTCCAGCAGTGATCGTTGTCACTGACTGAGTGACTATCTGACAACATATTGAATGTTTTTAATGACGTAATAAAAGAAAATTTGTTTGTTCTTTTTTTAAAAATCAATTCTCGAAATCAGACAGACGTACGGTTGAGTTCGTTTTTTAAGAAGCTAAGACATTTTTTTAACATAAGTATTTCTTTCTTTTGTCATTGGTTAAGTATTTCTTTCTTTTGTCATTGGTTAAGTATTTCTTTCTTTTGCCATGGGTTAAGTATTTCTTTCTTTTGTCATGGGTTAAGTATTTCTTTCTTTTGCCATGGGTTAAGTATTTCTTTCTTTTGCCATGGGTTAAGTATTTCTTTTTTACTTTATTTTTCATTTGTCAAGATTCACCTGGTCAATTGTACTTATACCGATCACTGTGCTTGCCTTCAGTTTGGTAGATCATGGTTCAATCCACTGCTGAATCATACAAAAGTACTCAATGCCTCTCTGCTAAGCACTCAGCACAAGGACTAGGATTGAGAAACCTCTCCCTGATGCTAAGGAGTTACAGCCAAAAATCATGTTGGATACATCGGTTTCTGTAAATCACCAAAATTAAGCAACGTTGAGCCTGGGGAATACCAGATGCTGTAAACTGAAGGGAGCTTTGACAAGCCTGAAGTGGGTCTTACCAACAATTACCTGTGTGTACCTAATCCTGCAATACCAGTGATAAGAATATGAGCAGAGAACGAGGATACATACATATAATTGTACTTATGTACTGAAATTGATACAATTTACCTCCATCTTTATTTCTCTGAATCCTTGTACCCAAACTTCTCTCTTGTATAGTGTCTATATGAAAGCTATATTAGTGTACTAGCTGAAAACCTGCCAGTAGGCCAGGTTTTTCAGCTAGTTCCTGTGGAAGGCCTAATTTTTGGACCAGATTTATATTATTCTGCTTGTTCCTACCTGAGAGAAGAGATCATGAATTTGAACTATGTATTTATTGAATCATACCTTATTTGAAAAATCATCACCATCATGAACTCACATTTAATTTAAATATCTGGGTGATAAAAGATCAAAACAATTTTTTGGGGAGATAATTGGATATTTTACCTCTGCCAAAGAAATTGGAAGAGGTATATGTATTCACTTGTGTCTGTCTATCCATTTGTCCACACAATATCTCCAAAGGTTCTCTGTGAATTCCAATAACAAGGAAGGGTGGGTCCTGTGCTAAGGAAGAAGTGATTACATTATCTTAATGAATTTCAGTGAAATTGGGGTGGATCCAATCATTTCTTCCAATTGATAGATATTTTTTCATACATTTTATGTATTCACTCATGTTTGTCCACACAATATATCCAAAAGTTCTCAATGAATTTCAGTGAAATTTTGTGAAAGGGCGAGCTGTAGGCTAAGAATGAATTGATTAAATGAACTGATTTATGATTAGCCCATGACCCACCCTTCCACAAATGTCATCAAAATTCATTGAAAACTTTTGGAGATATTGTATGGACGATGCGGCAGAGGTAAATTCCTGGATTTGCCCCAGATTTTGATCAATTCTTGCTCAACCCATGTCCCACCCTTCCACAACATGTTTGTCTGCTGTTAGAGGCATCTGTGGTGTGAGAGTAAACACCTGTGTATCGAGTGCAGACAATGTTACTTTTTTTGATTTATTACAATTTTCGTTGGTTGACTTGGAAGACAGTTTTAATGGGAGTTTTGAAACCAAATGGATAACATGACTTGATGTTTGCACTTAAAGTGAATGGATTCAAGAAAATAGATTATTGGCTTTCAGCTTTATTTATATGTTCACCCCTCCCCCCACCACACTTTTTCAGGATAATTTGCTATGTGTAGTGATATGGTGTGTGTGTATATATATATATATAAAATATAGTTGTAGATAATCAATATTCACTTAATAGACAATCAAATATTGATTTTCTAAAAGCATGCTTTTTTAGATCTACTTTCATCCTTGACATTTTAAAATGGTCTGATGGACAAGATTATATATGAATGACTTGGCTTCGTGAACAAAGATTTTTGGGGATGGTTTTCCACAGAATTAGGACCGTAGACGGTGGAGCCTGTGTGCGGATTAACCCTCCAGCCTGAACAATGAAGTTTTAAGTGAAGTGCGACTTGCCCAGGGTTGACCCCACCCTTTAAACCAAGGGATTATATCCTATAGACTACCGGAGTGGTGTGAATAGGAGCGGAGCCCATAGGTCATAGGTTTTACAGGAGTGTCCTCCTGACAGATGCCTGAGCTAGTTATGGGGGTCTGCCGCCACTTTGCGGGTATGTTCCGACATTAAGGCTGAACTGTGGTTAGACCACAGGACGTGAACATCCTGTAGTTGGTAGATCCCTGAGCTGGCTATAGAGTTCTACCAGCCCTTTGAAGGAGAATCGGGATGGAAAGGCTGCCTGCAACTTTGGTCACAGATTATCATGATAGTGCAGCTGTCTGCAACTGTAGGCGCAGATCCTCATGACAGTGTGTGTGTGTATATATGTATATGTGTATATATATACATGTGTATATGTATGTATATATGAATCAATTTTAATGGTTCATTACAAGCGGTACTGCTGCTTTTCATAGTGAACCTATATATAGTATTTGAAACTTTGCACTTTTATGTTTTTAAGGTGTTGTTTAAAGTTAAGTGTGTGTGTGTGTGTGTGTTGGGTTATCCATCATGGGTGCTGAGAACCAAGACTGTTAAATTTATGGATTATTCATGTATACACACATTATATCTCTTCTCAGTCATTAGATATTGTGGCATGCCAGTGATAAGAATGACTGGTGATGGGACTTGGTGCATTCATCACAGGAATTCAGTCTTGATATTTTCCCTTCCTATTTTCCAAGTATCCACCATCGATCCATCTTTCCATGTGATTTATGCCCACTTTATCTATTAAACTAACAGCTGTGCTTATTTTATTACCTGAAAGATAAATACTTCCATATCTAGAAAGCACTCAGAGGCTGTGTACCTCGGTCAATGCCATTTCACTAGAAACTGAATGAAAATCAGTTCATATATAGCTATGATGCAGAGTTAATTGTAAAATATACCTGGATCTGCCCCAAAATTCAATCAATTCTTCCTCAGTCCATGGCCCACCCTTCCACAAAATATCACTGAAATTCATTGAGAACTGACGCTCATTGTTACCCAGCCTACCGAGTCAGTCTACCAATAGGCTTTGTGCTATATTCTTGTATTATGCAGGGTTTTGTGATGTTGTGTGAGAACAGCTCTGCGATCTGCATCAAATTTTGCGTGAAGCTTGGCAAATCTGCTACCGAGACTCTCAAAATGCTCTGTCAGGTTTTTTACAAAACGTTCTTTAGGTCGAACACAGGTCTTTTAGTAGCATGCATGTTTTGAGGTTGGTCGAGTGTCGCTTCAAGATTACTATAATTCACAAAATGTTTTTTTTTTCTCTCATCACATAATTCAAGGACGGCTAGAACTATGGCCACCAAAGTTTATGGGGATACTAATGGGAATGCGGGGGCATGTTTTAGCATATTCATCTTTTGAAAATTCCCAATTTCTTTTTGGCCTAGTCCGGGAACTTTCCAATCACTCTTTGTAAGTCCAACGACAGACGTTAAAAGGCTGCTGATGAATTGATCTAAATTGTATTGGCGTGATATTCATTTTGTCTGTTAATAGCAGCTCTGGTTGAAATTCAATTAAATACTTTCACAATGGGGAAATAAATGTTACGATAAATAAACATCAAATAACATATTTCTTGGAATTGTGTGGTGAATCTCTTTGATTGGAAAAGAAGTCTGCACGAAAAATAATATGCACAATTTATCAACTTTTGTGAGATTCTTTTCTTTTTCTGAATATTATAAACATTTTGAATAAAGTGTGATTTAAACATAAACATCTCGTGCTGTTCTTTCTAAACCTTATTAGAAATTGTCAACCAAAACTGTCAATATAGGTTTCTTCAGTTTTTAAGTTGGTCTGGCTGGTTGTCTATGTATTATGTGTTCAGGTTGCACCAATGGTGCTAGAGTGGTGAAAATTTAAACATTTACTCCTTATTATGTCTAGAAAAAAAACAGGTTGTTTTTGTTTTTTTATCCCCCCCCCCCGATTTTCAGTGGGGAGAGGGGTCAATTTGCAATGTAGGTTTATGCTAAATTGATCCCTTAGTTGGTGTCTGGCAGCATTCAAGCTTGTTTTTTGAAAATTCAGATTTCTTTAGTGAACACTGCCCAACAAAAGGTGAGAGAAGTAACTTATTCATTGATAACCCCTTTTCCCAATTTTTTAATTGATCACCTCCAAAACGGCATGCTGCCAAGATGTTGGTCACGTGAAGTTTTCTGTTGAAACCAGAACTGTTATAACATTTATTATTCATTATTATGTGAGGGCTTAATTAACTTTCAGGTAATTAACTTCAACTCCACCTGTAATTATCTTGAGTAGGTATTAAGGTGGTATCGGGTGGGTATTGAGGTTTCTTTTAATTCTTTTGCTTCTGTGCATGTTCTGTTGATATTATCGGT
The DNA here is from genome assembly GCA_006491835.1 of Architeuthis dux. Taxonomy (NCBI): domain Eukaryota; kingdom Metazoa; phylum Mollusca; class Cephalopoda; order Oegopsida; family Architeuthidae; genus Architeuthis; species Architeuthis dux. Next base: position 668,120 of record VCCN01001597.1, read on the forward strand.
GTAATGTATGCTTTGCTGAGATATTTGATGCTATACACTGATGATATTTCAATAGCTGAAGTTGTAGTTGAATATATCATTGTCTAAGAATTCTTTATGAAGATTTGAAAACATTTTATAAAATGATTTGGTTTTTTGATTTTAACCCATTTGCCTGATGAATTGCATGTGGCAATGTAACAGATGACTACTGACACAGTGTTTCATGTGTAATACTATTCTTCAGACTAGTCTGAAGAATGTAATTACCAAAGAAACACTGTGTCACTAGTCATCGTTTTTCACTATTAGATATTAGCTCCAACTGATAATTTTAATT
>VCCN01001597.1:859330-870833 GCA_006491835.1 Architeuthis dux
TCACCTTTCTTGTGGAGTAGGATTACTATATATATATATATACAAGATTCTCTTGTGTTTTTTAATCTGTATTTGATTAGTAATATTTTTGTTGTTGTTATTGTCTCACTTTAGAATTTGATTGAAGAGATGTTGTTTTTGAAAGGAGAGTTTCACAAAGTGAAGAATATTTTTGATTCCAGCTGGGATTGGCACGAGAATGGCAGAGAACTTATTGTCTTCCTCTTTAGATCTGTATAAAAAGGAAAGAAAAAAACATGAGAAAACATTACACACACAAAAAAGCAAAATAAATTTAAGACTTCTGAAACTCTTGGGACATATATCACAAAGTTTCTATGACTGCTTGGCTATATATGTCCTATAGATCACTTTTAGAATTCTACAGTCACAAAAAATAAAGTGAATGAGATTTTCTCGGCTTTTACAACCACTTCAGTGATGTCATCATAGTATAAAACCTATGCAAACTTAGTTTGCATTACATGATTGAACAGGAAAGATGTGAAGTTGAAGTGATCAGCTAATTCTGTGTGTTTTTTTATCTGTCGTGTGATAAATGTCCAATTCCAAAAGTATCCCATCAGGATTTTGGTTCTTAAACATATGGAACATTTTTTATTTAATCCAAGAATAGTTTTCTTTAATCGTTACATAATAATAAATATGATACCCAAAACAAGCTGGATAGCATTCCAAGGGAAATTATGAATCACCATCACCCATATATGCTGTGTTGGGAGTGATCAATTAAAAAGTTGGAAAAAGGGTTGATCTATTTAATAAGTTACTTCTCTCACCTTTTGTTGGGTTGGGATCACTAAAAAAGGTCGGAATTTTCCAAAAGCAAGCAGGCACGAACTAGTGACCAATTTAGCATAAACCTACATTGCATATTGAACCTCCCTCTTCAAACCTATTTAGGAGGGGAATTTTCGAAAAAAACACTATTTTCCCTACTCATTGAGGGGAGTATGTGTGTGTGTGCAAAATTTCAAGTTTCTATTATTAACGGTTTGGGCTGGGCGAAGTCAGGATACATAGATGCATATAAATGTCAGAACACATGAATAACCTAAACCCAGCAACAGTATTTAAACCAGTGTTGTGGTAGCAGTGATTAATAGTGGAAAACAGAAAAATGAGACAAAGGACATTAATTCTTAAGTTCATTGACCGCTTGTAAGTGCTGTGGAACTCTTCAAATGAATAAGATAAAAAAGGAACTCTTTTGTGAATTGAATTAAAGAAAAAGAAAAGAAATTACCGAAAAGTGCAAGGGAAGCAACTAGAAGTTACTCCCATTGAATTACTATTTGAATTATCTTGTATGAATGTAAGAATTAATGACTGCTTTCATTTTACTAATATAAACACATTTTCATGTTCAGCACTAGTTTATGATGCTATGAACAGTGTCACCCTTGTGACTTATGAGTAATTGAATGTTCTCACTAGGTGTTTGAAAATTGTGGTTCTGTATAGATTAGATTTTACTCCAGCTCCTAGGACTTGTCCTTTCCACTCCTTTACTTAAGACGCTGGTTATCGTGGCGTCGTGGTTGTAATAAACGGCTTGATTCTTTCATAGCTCATCCATCCTTTCTCGGTGCTGTTACAATATCTTTAGGGAGGCTGTTCCAAATTGGAACTATGTTGCGCTGTGTGAAGCTGTTTCTTCTCAGCTCTGTTTTACATCTTTTCATCTTAAGTGATTTTTCGTTTCCCCTCGTCCTTGTCTGGTTTTCCTTTAACTCCAACTTTGGTGTACATGCTGTTCCGTACATTTTGCTTATGATTTTAAATGTTTCAATCATGTCTATCCACAATCTCCTGTTTTTGAGTGATGGTAAGTCCAATGATCTATTTCTTTCGATATCCCGGCATCATTTTTGTTGCTCTACTCTGGAGCTAGATGGCTGAAAATTTAAACATTTACTCCTTATCACCAGAGGCCCTGGTATAGGTTAATCTGGCCCTGCCAGCTGGCTATGTATGTATCTATCATGCATACAGGCTGCACCAATGGAGCTAGAGGGCTGAAAACTTTAACATTTACTCCTTATTACATTTCTAAAAAGTGTTTTTTTGTTTTTTGGAAATTACCCCAATACTAGGTTTTTAGTGTGGGGTTCAATTTGCAATGTAAGTTTTTGCTAAATTGATCTCTAATTTGTATCCAACAGCATTCAAGCTTGTTTTTTTTTTGTTGAAAATTCAGACTTTTTTAGTGATCGCTGCCCAACAAAATTTGAGAGAAGTAACTTATTCATGACCACCCCTTTTTCCAATTTATTTAATTGATCACCCCCAACATGACAGTTTCTATTGAGTGACTAACCAGGCATGTTTTAATACAATGAATGTTTCTGCTGTTGTATAAGGGACTGGTTAGTTCTCACCTCACTGATTCAATAGCATTGATCCTTTCCAGAACATAGCGGCTTCACACACTTACAGATGTTTCCAGGCGAGGACGAACGAGTCCCTTGTACAACAGCAGAAACATTTTCATCATCTAGGAACTTAAATGCCCTCCAGGTTGCACCGACCATGTTGTTGGCCCTCTTCTCTGTATATAAAGATAATTAGTGGGATTGCAAGCATGCTTGTTAAATTATAACTTTCTGAAAAGCCATTGGAAAAATAGAAGAAAAGCCACGGGGGAAAAGAAAGAGAATAAAGACTGTAATTTCTAAACCAATAATTATTTTATATATATCAAGTTGATACTAGGTTAGCTAAATATCAATTCAAAAACTAAAAAGCTTCTTCTAATTTTAGAAATTGCTGAAGCCACTGGTATTGAAAATAGACAAGAAAAGAGAGGATTGAACTGACATAGCATAATAATGAAGTGTATTGAAACAGATCTGGTTAGTTACTCAATAGAAACCGTCATGTGACTAATGTCTTTTGGCAGCATGTCATGTTGGGGGTGATCATGAATAAGTTACTTCTCTCAGATTTTGTTGGGCAGCAATCACTAAAAAAGTCTGAATTTTCAAAAAAACAAGCTTGAATGTTGTTGGACACAAATCAGTGATCAATTTAGCAAAAACACTAAAAACCTATTATGGGGGGAATTTCCAAAAACAAAAAAAAATGTTTTTTCTACACGTAATAAGGAGTAAATGTTAAAATTTTCAGCCCTCTAGCTCAATTGGTGCAGCCTGTATACATGATAGATAGATACATACATAGCCAGCTGGCAGGGCCAGATTAACCTGTAGGCTAAGAGGAATATGGGGCCCCCCATCTTGAACCATTCTCCCCCCGCCGTTTTGTGTATAATTTTAAGTAATGCGTTCTGTCAATTGTGTGAATAAAGTGGATTGTTATGTGCTAATGTGTAATATATGCATTCCATTTTTTAAAGAGATATTTGTTAGGACATTTTTATTAAGTTTTAAGATTATTATTAACACTATCTTAACAATTATAGTGAGCGCTCAGACTTCACATCAGGGAATGGTCTTATTTTGACAGTTTTATTGTTTAATTCATTTTCCCTGTAGTAGTAGCGATACATTTCTAAATTGCTATTTGTTTTAGGCCCTATGCCATAGCATAGTTTGCGTATAGGATAATCTGGCTATGGTCCTGTCAAAAATGAAATTAAGAAAAATATGAATATCCCAATAATTTTCTGGGCCCCTGTTAGCTACAGGGCCCTAGACTTAAGCTTACTCAGCTTTATAATATAATCCAGCCCTGCCAGCCGGACCAACTTGAAAACTGAAGAAACCTATGTTGACAATTTTGGTTGTCAGTTTCTGATGTACTCAAGTGATATAATCAAAAGAAAATCTGATGGTGCTAAATTTGTCAAGTAAGGACCATGCTCAACATCACATGGACAGATCACAAGACAGCAAATTATATTAGAGAGCAAACAGGAGTCAGAGATATCAAAAACCATTAGAAAACTCAAATTGCAATGGGCAAATCCGCCCCAAAATTTAATTACTTCTCCCTTAGCCCTTCCACTTTTGGGGATAAAATGGAAAAATGTCTCTGAATCGAAAATAAACCCCTGGATCCACCCCAAAATTGTATCATTTCTTTCTTACCTCATAGCCCATACTTCCACAAAATTTAATTGAAATTCATTGAGAGCTTTTGGGGATATCTTGTGGACAGACAGACATACGGAAGAACAGAAGGAAAGACATTGGGTCTTTTGGTAGCATGTCGTGTTGGGGGTGATCAATTAAAAAAATAGGAAAAGGGGTGATCAATGACTAAGTTACATCTCTTACCTTTTATTGGGCTGTCAAAAAGCAAGTGTAAATGCTGCTGGACACAAACTTGTGCTCAATTTAGCATGAATTTACATTGCAAATCTTTTTTTGCTTTTTTAAAATTTCCCCCCTAAATAGGTTTTTAGTAGGTTTTACTAAAACCTATTTAGGGGGGAAATTTTAAAAAAGAAAAAAAAAATTTTTCTAGTCATAATAATGAGTAAATGTTGAAATTTTCATATATCTCATATTTTCATATATCTCATATTTTCATATATCTCATATTTTCATATATCTCATAAATCCTGTTGAGTACAGCTGGGAAATTGTTTTACATAAACCTTCAGTTAGATGGTCAAGTTGCGGGCAATAAAGTTCTGCATTAAAGCTTTTACCTCATTCTATTAGAAACCGCCAACCAAAACTGTCAACATAGGTTTCTTTAGTTTTCAAGCTGGTCTGGCTAGCTGGCTATGTATCATGCGTACATGCCACACCAATGGAGCTAGATGGCTGGAAATTTCAACATTTACTCCTTATTATGTCTAGAAAATCTTTTCCCCCGTATATAGGTTTTTAGTTGATTCAATTTGCAATGTAAATTTATGCTAAATTGATCACTAGTTTGTATCCAGCAGCATTTACGCTTTTTTTTAAAATTGAGATTTTTTTAGAGATCACGGCCCAACAAAAGGTGAGAGAAGTAACTTATTCATTGATCACCCCCAACACGGCATGCTGCCAAAAGACATTGGTCACGTGATGATTTCTAATGAGTGACTAACCAGACCTGTTCCTCTTGCATTTAACGCCTGCAATGGCAAGACAAACTTTTCACTCGGCAAACGATGTTGCCTTCAAAGTGCTAAAGGTTAATATAAATATTCAGTGAAGGGAAGCAGTGCTTACATTGGGTAACGTTTTGTGCCCAGTTTCATCAAGAGTGATCAAAAAGCTCTTGAATTATGCTGCAGATGTGCTCTGCTATGAGCAGGATAAAAGTAATGTTTCAAAGTATTCTGGCTTCAAATAAAATCTGTTGCTATGAGTTGGTTTGAACTTTCTTCAACCACTAGACAGTTGTTGCCCTTGGTGTGTATATCATTTTCTGGTGTTTAGTGCTGAAACCATTTGCAGACGTTATGGCCACATCGTGTTGGAATCACCAGTTCTCGTACAATCACCTTACTTAACCCATAAGAACCCACTGTGACACCGGTGTCATAAACAATTTAATTGATCTGCACAGTCTCTTATATAATATTATATTTTATCCTTGATTTTAACTCATGAAGTGTACTAAGTGACATCTACTGAACATCTTGGTGCAGTCACGTAACTGTGTGTAAATTTGCCTACCCATAATCCCACATAATGTTCCTTTAAGTAGAAATGAGTTCATATGGGTTTTAAGCAATGCCAATCCTGCTCAGTACTTAGATGGTTTACCAACTGGGTAGACCAGGTATCATAAGCAGCTGTAGATCACACAGAGAGCCTCCCGTGGTGATCCTGTTAATCCTCCTAAGACAGTGGTTCCCAACCTTTTTGTGTCATTCCCCACTTTTGTCAATAAGATGTCCAATAACCCCCTTCCATTTATTAAGTTGTGACAAAGAATAATTTCAAATAACTTTATTTTATGTATAATTAGACAGCTTCATAATAAGAATTAGTTTAATGTTATAATTGTACAGCTGCTGCTGTGTATTTATTACTCAACGGAAGCAAGCAAAAATAGTTAGAACACATTTGAAATTCCAATTTATCTTTTTTAAATAAGAAAGAATTCTGCTATTGTAACTGATATACACATCAATGTGATCTCTGTTCTTGTTGTTTTGCTACTAGTTCTTCAATTTGTGGGTTTATTAGTGAGAGAGCATATCTTAAATCATTCTCAACTTTGAGCTTATTTTGAGCCTCGACTTGATAGATAGAAGTGCAGAAAACCCTATTTCTAGACTGGACTTTTATTTCTACCTAATAGCCTTATTCCCCCCTTGCAACCAAAACTGTCAACATAGGTTTTTTTCAGTTTTTAAGTTGGCGCGGTTGGCTATGTATGTGTCAAGCATACAGACTGCACCAATGGAGCTAGATGGATGAAAATTTAAACATATACTCTTTAGTATGTCAAGAAAAAACGTTTGAAATCCCCCCCTCCCAATAGCTTTTTAGTGGGGGCTTCAATTTGCAATGTAAGATTATGTTAAATTGATCTTTTAGTTTGTGTTCAGTAGCATTCACATTTGTTTTTTCTGAATTCCGACTTTTTAATTGATCAATGACTAACAAAAGGCGAGAGAAGTAACTTATTCATTGATCACCACTTTTTCCAATTTTTTATAGCCCTGTCGGCTGGGACCTAGTAAACGCTGACAGCATACCCTGCAGAGAGCTAAGACTCCCCCCCCCCAAACAGGGGCCACCTGTTTTTCCACCAGTTAATTAAAAAAATAATAACCTTTCACCAAAGTCCCAAGACTCTAGTTAAAAAATAATAACCTTTCACCGAAGTCGCAAGACTCTAGTTGAAAAAAAATAACCTTTCACCAAAGTTGCAAGACTCTATTTTAAAATTTTTTAAATTGCTAAACAAATCAATCAATCAATCCAACTATTTAATTGATCACCCCAACACGGCATGCTGCCAAATGACATTGGTCACGTGACGATTTCTAACAAGAGACTAACTAGACCTGTTTTTCAAAATATTTTGGCCTCCGTAATTGCAGGAACGACACCATAGTTTGTACATTCTGTTTATTCTGTTCACCTTGTGTGCTTTTGAAAAAGAAAGTATCATTAAACTTGAAAATGAAAAATCTTTTATCAGAAGAATCATTATTAACTTTTGACAAGTTCTTTCTTTCATCTTGAATTTTATAGTCGCTTTTTATCACAACTTGACTCAGACTATTTGTCTATGGCAGCTTCTTGAAGGTTAAAGGGACGTGAAGTTGAGTCTCATCTTGAGCTTAATCTTTATTTCTGATCTGTTATGTTTACTCACTGCAGTAGACTGACAGTCTGAGAGAAAAGTTGCGATAAAAAGCAACTATAAAATTTAAAATGAAATGGAATACTAGTCAAAAATTAATAATGGTTGAAAGATCTTTTGTTGTGTATAGGTAATAATAACACAAATTGCTGATCTTTTTCTGTTTTTTAGAAACCGTAAACTGTCAACATAGGTTTCTTGAGTTTTTAAGCAAGTCTGGCTGGCTTGTATGTGTAATGCATACAGGCTGCACCAATGGAGCTAGAGGGCTGAAAATTTAAACATTTACTGCTTATTATGTCTAAAATATAGTTGGGTGTTTTTTAAAAATGCCCCCGAAAAATAGGTTTTTAGTTGCAGTTCAATTTACAATGTAATTATATGCTAAATTGGTCCCTTAGTTTGTAACCATTTACTCCTTATTATGTCTAAAATACATTTTTTTTGTTTTTTTAAAATCCCCCCCCCCAAAAAAATAGGTTTTTAATTGTGGTTCAATTTACACTGTAATTATATGCTAAATTGGTCCCTTAGTCTGTAACCGGCAGAGTTCACACTTGTTTTTTGAAAATTCAGACTTTTTTTAGTGATCACTGCCCAGCAAAAAGCGAAGGAAAGTAACTTATTCATTGATCGCCACTTTTTCCAATTTTTTAATTGAACACCCCCAACACGGCATGGTGGCAAAAAACGTTGGTCATGTGACAGTTTCTATTGAGTGACTAACCCGACCTGTTTTGTTACTTATTTCAATTGTTTAAGTTCACTGCGTACATCTTGAATGGTTTCATTTATTAGCAGACATTCACCAAATTCTTATTTTTTTGGATGAGGAGGAGACTATTTATTGAAGGAATGTTGTCTGAAGTTCTCAGAGATGAAGTATTTTCTTTATTATTCAACAAATTATTTGGACCAGTATCCCCATCTCTGTTGTTTTTCTCACACCAAAAATGTTCTCATTTGAGCACAGTCCAGCAGTGGTGAACATTTTTGAGAGTGCGTGCCCACATTGGCAGTAATCTTCTTAAAAATCCCCTCACGTGCCCAGAGGAATTTTTGAGTGGCAGATTATCATTTTTATTATACATATTTGTATTTTACAAATTATTTTACGGAGAAAGAGAACAAAATGCTTGAAAGCATTCTTAATCCTTTATGGGGCAAGTGACTATATATGATCACCTGAGGACCCATCATCCACATGCAAATATTGAGTCACAAAGACAACATAACCAGCACCAATGTGGTCTGCAAGCTTTGCAAAGTACACTTGTGCTTGAACAAAGATAGAAACTGTTTTGAGGCATACAACACCCCATTAAATTAGCCTGTTTTCAGCCCGTACAATAAGATTTTAAAATCACTCTGGAGGTGTTTTTTTTGTCAATATCAATTTTTTTGTATCTATTTATTTTATTGAATGTTATTCTTTAATTCTATGTTTTATTTAACTTTCTACTTTAATTTAAAATTTTCCTATATTTTTCCATTTTTGGTCAGTTTTTGGGTGAGGCACCATATATCTGATTACTTCATCATTGCCCCCATAAAAAAAAAATTTCAGAACACTCGCAACTGAAAATATCTTGTAATTAGGTCTAGTTTAACATACAAAAAGGTTGTCTAAATTAGTTTTAGGGGTGCCCTATAAAGGGTTAAAGAAGTCTCTTTAGATAATCAATAACTGAGGTGACACCTGATAAATTAAAGGTTGCTGATTTAAAAAAAAAAAAAAAATCGCTAACAAAAGATTATATCTCCTGCGTGCCAATAAAATGTTTTTGGTATGCCACCTTGCCACCCCTGACTTAGTCACTTAGGGATCCTCCTACTGAAGAGTTAAAAATACTGCGTGACATTCAAGACCACTGGATGCAACATACACCTGAGGAAGGCTGAAGAATATATCGGCCAAATGTGATAAAACAAAACAATATTGATGAAGATCTTGGTCTGAATAATTAGAAACCGTCAACCAAAACTGTCAACATAGATTTCTTTCAGTTTTCAAGTGGGTCTGCCTAGCTATGTATAATGTGTACAGGCTGCACCAATGGAGCTAGAGGGCTAAAATTTTCAACATTTACTTCTTATTATGTCTAGAAAAAAACATTGTTTTTTGAAAATTCCTCCCATAATAAGTTTTTAGTGTGTGGGGTGAGTTCAATTTGCAATGTCAGTTTATGCTAAATTGATCACTAGTTTGTGACTGCTTGTTTTTTTGTTGAAAATTCAGACTTTTTAGTAATCACTGCCCAACGTGAGAGAAGTAACTTATTCATTGATCACCCCTTTTTCAATTTTTTACCCCCAATACGATTGAGCTAATGAAACTCTCATGCTCAATCAGTAGAGCAGAACCTGTGTATAAGGTTGCTTCCAAGGTGGATGTGGGTTCGATCCCCACACAGAGCTCGTTTCTTTATTCACATTTACAATTTAGGCCGCTCGTTTAGCAGTCGCTCACACTGGTGCCGGGCAAATATAGGTTCTCAACTAATAAATGTCTTTATAATTATCATATTCTGTCGGATATAAAATTATTCACCATTTGATTTTGCACTTATATGTGTATACGTTTGTATAAATTGTCCCACCTACCGCTTTCAAATGTGTTCAAAGCCTCTTTTGCAAGAACAATAATATTGCACTAGCTAAAGACTTGAAGAAGAATACATTAGCTAGCCTCCACCCTGTACTCTTTTCTCTTGGCCTTCAGTCTCTCCTATCTCTCTCGGCTTTCAGTCTCTCCTATCTCTCTCGGCTTTCAGTCTCTCCAATCTCTCTCGGTTTTCAGTCACTCCTATCTCTCTCGTCTTTCAGTCTCTCCAATCTCTCTCGGCTTTCAGTCTCTCCAATCTCTTTTTTCATTGACATCTTATTTTCTTGGCTTCTGAAACACTTGATATATTGAGGTTGGCCAAAGCTAATAGTGTTTGGATTCATGTTAGGGAAACTTAATAAAAGCCGTCTCTCCCAGTGAGGAACATCTTAATCATATAATTGTTAATAGAAAGAAGTTGTCGCATCTGGGGCCAGCATTTGTAATGCTTTTGGTCTCGTGTCGTATTTTTAAGTGTGAAGCTGTAACCGAACTTCTGCTCATGTTGGTGTAGTTGTTAAAGGGTTTCACTATTGACCAAGTCTGAGCAATTTATATGATTTCACAGCTGCTTAATAGGAAAAGTGAAAAGGAGGCAAAATTCTTAGACTAAAATAGTTGTGGATCAACATGCAAGTGCCTGATGTATATTCCTAGCAGATTAGTTTTCTCAAACTCGCAAACGAGTATTCCAAATATCGGACACATACAGTCAAATTAGGACAGAAATAAATTGATGGCTAAAAAAAGCTAACAGTGGCTAGAAGTTGCTAGATTAGTATCACAATAATGAAAATAAAGAGCTAAAAGTAGCTAGATCATATCACAATAATTAAAATAAATAGCTAATAGTGGCTAAAAGTAGCTAGATTATTATAACAATAATGAAAATAAATAGCTAAAAGTGGCTCAAACTGATATTCAATATCTAAAAAATACAAAAAATATCTAAATTTAGATATAAATATCAAAGTTGGCAATGCCGAGTGGGGCCCTAAATTGGACAATTTTGGATGTCCGACTCTTAAAATTTTTAAACGGACATACAGAGTGAAAAACGGACACGATGTCCAAAATCGGACATATCTGGCAACCATGCTAGGGCTGGACCATTTTCAGAGAGGGATAGTATTGTTATCAATCCTGCAAGGCACCGAAAAAGAAATGGCAGGACAACATCCCAGAATGGACAAGCAGGGTTGCCATATTAGTTTTCTCAAAATTGGACAAACTCAGTCAACCCTCAATCAGTACACACATTTGTTTAGTACTGTTATTTTGTACACATATACTCACAGATTTATTGAATAAGACTGTTATTTTACACATACAAATATATATATATACACACACTCACATATATATTTATACACTCACATTTGTTGAATAAGGCTATTATTTTTCACACACACACACACATATATATATGAAATGGAAAATCGGTTCTGGGGAATTTGACAAATGTTCTGTTAAAGAACGAAATGTTGGAATAAATAAATAATTCTGACTTTTGTAACTTCACTCACATATTGTCGAATTCTCCAGAATCTGTTTTCTGTTGAGTGACTAACTATATATATATATGTGTGAGTGAAGTGACAAATGTCTGAAGGCTTGTGGTACAGAAGATATATTTATTCCACCGTTTCG
>VCCN01001597.1:881493-892882 GCA_006491835.1 Architeuthis dux
TAAAAAAAAAAAAACTGAGAATTCTTCTACTTAACTGCCCATCAATTGCTTCTCTGACTGAGACTGTCCATAGAAATGTTGGCCATTATCACAAACTGTCATTAAAGCGATTATTTTCTTGACTTTCTTTACCTCCTTCTAATGAGAATTACAATGTCTGGCCTTAGATATTACTGATATGTTAATCTTGGCTTTATTTATTTATTTACATATAATGCCTCCCTGGGCATCACAATACATAATATTATAATAGTCAACATTTAAAAATACAAGAATTACTTTTAGTCGATTAGTAAAATTAGTAAAATATTAGTGAAACTAGTAAGAAAAAGATTCTAATATCATACAGTTAACACTTTATGGAAATTTTATTTGTTTCTTACAAAATTATAATCTTTTGAAAATTTCATCGGAACGTTCCCAAAACTGTCCATTTAGTTCATTAGTGTTGACTAATGTTCCGATGATGTCACTGATGAATTAATCAAGCTAATATCTTCAACCTTTGTTTAAACCAGCCTTGTTTATTTTATTTACATGTAATGCTTCCCTAGGAATCTCAATACATAATATTATAATAGTCAACTTTTAAAAATACAAGAATTACTTTTAGTTGATTAGTAAAATATTAGTGAAATTAATAAGAAAAACATTTTTTAATATCATACAGTTAACAATTGCAGTTGAAAGAACAAACATCAGCAGCCCTTTTGACAGTTATCCTATTGTTTGTTGTTTGTGTTATTTGCCTCTGCCAACTTTGTTGGCAGATATATATGTATACACTTGTCTGTCTGTCTGCTCGTCTGTCAAAAAGGTTCTCAATGAATTTCAATGACATTTTGTGAAAGGGTGGGCCATGGGCTTAGGAAGAATTGATTAAATTTTGGTGCGGATTCAGGAAATCTTTTTTACAGTTACCTCCCCAGCATCGTAGCTATATATGAACTGATTTTCATTCAGTTTTCAGTGACAATGGTGTTGGCAGAGGTATGTGCTCACTGTAGTTAAAAGAAAATGCTGTCAGGATATACGCAAGAATACGTATCCATGATATCTCACGCATGAAAGGAAAATTCTCACACATTTTATAAAAAGTGTTAGATTTATTTAGATTTATAAAATTGTTTTAGATTTCTGATAAAAATCTGTATTACAAAATATGCTAACCGACCTAATAGGGAAAGTAAAAGGTAGGTTTAAAGATGAATAGAACAAAGACAAAAGTAATGTTCAACGATAAGGTCCCCAAAAAGGTCATAAAGATAGAAGGCGAGATTCTAGAAGCGGTCGATGAGTACATCTACCTAGGTCAGGTAATAAAGCTAAAGAAAGACCACGACTGCGAAATAAAAAGACGCATAACGATAGGTTGGAAAGCATTTGGTATGAATAGAGACATTCTGAGGAGCAAATTGCCAATGTGCCTAAAACGAAAAGTATATAACGGCTGCATAATACCAGCCATGACTTATGGATGCGAAACCTGGAAATTAACCAAACTAGCTGAAAACCAACTTAGAATAGCACAGAGAGCCATGGAAAGAGCAATGCTAGGGGTAACGCTAAAAGATAGAAAAAGATCAACATGGATCAGAGAAAGGACTAGAGTAAAGGATATTATACAACTAATTAAGCAGCAAAAGTGGAGATGGGCCGGTCACCTAGCGAGAAGAGATGATAATAGATGGGGGGAAAAGATTAACAGATTGGTGCCCATGGGATAGTAAAAGAAGTAGGTAATGGCCAGACACAAGATGGAGGGACAAGATAGAAAGGTTTGCCGGTAAGACTTGGCAGAGGTAGGTTGCCGGTAAGACTTGGCAAGGTAGGTTGTCATGGAAAGAGATGGGAAAGGCCCTCGTCCAGCAGTGAATAACGGCTGATGATGATGATGATGATGATTATTCAAGTATATTTTCATAGAACTTTAGAACTCATTAATTTAAAGATCGCATACAAAATTTTTGAAACATGTTTTAAACTTCTAGACAAGACTTCTAGACAACACTTAATTTCAGTAGTTGATATGCCCTGAAACACAGGTATATATAAAAGTGTTAGATTTCTGATAAAAATCTTATCTAATAACTCCTGAAATAAGAAAACTTTTTTAACAATTGTTGGTTGTAAATCTGTATGCATTATTCATACAATTAAGTGTTGTCTAGAAGTCTATTTAAAACATATTTCAAAACTTTTGTATGTGATCTTTAAAATAATGTGAGTCTTAAAGTTCTATCAAAAATATACATTTTTGATAGAACTTTAGGACTCACATTATTTTAAATAGACTTCTAGACAACACTTAATTTCATGCTGATATGCCCTGAAACACAATTTTTTAGCCAATCTTGGATACATAATTTTCAATATTTTCTGCGCTCAGAAATTTGAAGGAGGGTCACATGATTCTTATCCATTCTTAACATTGAAACTTGACAGGTATATCTTTGTATGTTTCTGCTAAGGAGTGTGAAGGTGATTTTTGCTCGGAATTTAAATTTGATTAAACCAAAAAGAATATTTTGATGTTTTTATTTCACATCATAGTTATATGTTACGGTCGAGGAAATACAGAAATTTATACAAAACCAATAAATAGTCATTTATTATTAATTTTTTGACTACTATTTACCTTCATCTTAATTATTTAGTTGCTTTTTTTCACAAGTTTTACACAGGCCGGTTTCCCATCGGCAGTGAGTGAACGGCATGGTTGGAAATAAAGAATAAGCTTCAGGTGAGACTCAAACTCACATCCCTCCTGGGAGGCCAGGTATACACCCTGCTGCTCTGCCTAATTGAGCCACTAAAGCCAACCAATGAACAGGAACTCAAAATCAAACCTTTAAATTCATTCTCTATACCAGTGCTTCCCAACCTTTTCGAGTCATTCCCCACAAGATTACTAGTACCCCCCCTCCATTTATTATGTTGCAACAAATAATAATTTTATTTAAAAAAAACAAAACAATTCTGCCAATGTGATCTCTGTTATTGTTTTTTTTGCTAGTTCTTCGATTTGTGGGTTTATTAGTGAGAGAGCACATCTTAAATCATTCTCAACTTAGAGCTTATTTTGAGCCTTCGACTTGATAGATAAAAGTGCAGAAAACCCTATCTCTAGACTTGACTTTTATTTTTACCTAATAGCCTTATTCCCCCTGGGGTGATCCAAATTCCCTCCCAGTTTGGAACCACTGCTCTATACCAATTCTTTGCCGCCATGTTTGTTTACAAACTGGTAGAGTCAGTATTAATACAGGGATTATTTTTATTAGATGAAGTATTGTAGTAAATCATTATTATTGATTTTCTGACTACTCTGCATAATACCAGCCATGACTTACGGATGCGAAACATGGAAATTAACAAAACATACTGAGAACCAACTTAGAATTGCACAGGGAGCCATGATAAGAGCAATGCTAGAGATAGAAAAAGATCAACATGGATAAGAGGGAGGACTAGAGTGAAGGATATTATACAAATAATTAAGGAACAAAAATGTAGATGGGCTGGTCACCTAGCAAAAAGAGATGACAATAGATGGAGCAAAAGACTAATCAATTGGTGCCCATGGGGCAGTAAACGCAGTAGGAAAAGACCAAACACAGTTAGCTGGTAAGACGTGGCAGAGGTTAGCACAATTGCAGTCGTCACAGAAGGAGATGGGAAAGGCCTTTGTCCAGCAGTGGACTTATGATGGCTAATGATGAGATATATATATATATGGAGACTCAGAATGATTTGCAAGTCTCCACATTGTCTTTTTCCCAGCATCATTATGTCGGATAACCTTTATCCTTTTATACACTACATATATATATATATATAATATATATGTTGTCAAATCCACAGACAGCGCTGTTTCGTTGTTTATACGACTCATCAGTGTGGCTACTGACTATAAGTGCCTTGGTGCCCCGAGCAATAATACTTCATCTAATAAAAATAAAAAACAACTGAACCAATATATAGTTTCGATTTATTTTTTATTAGTTGTAGCTTTGTCAACCATCATTAATTTTTGACTAGTTTTTCTTTCATCTTAATTTTAATTGCTTTTATTGCCACTACTCAAAAGATAATGGTTGATAACATGGGAGTGGGTGGGCAAACACGGCACCCACCACCCCCAAGCCACAAGAGCTCTAGTAGCTCAATTGGTAGGGCAGTTTCCATACATAACAGGCTTCACAAGGTAAAGGGATGCGAGTTCGAGTCTCGCCCTGAGCTTATTCTTTATGTCCAATCAGAGTTGTTTATTCACTGCCATAGACTGCCAGTCTGTGTAGTTGCGATGAAAAGCAATTAAGATGAAAGAGATACTAGTCAAAAACTATCAACGTTCAATAAATGGTTTGTTTTACTTGAATTTGACAAGCTGCAATTAGATTTAACTCTTAAATCCATATAAAGACTATTTTAAAGGGGAATCACTTCTGATTAAAGTAACCTCCTTGCACTTTTACGTACATCTTTTTTTTCAATTCTGTTCACAGAAGAACTTCATTATTTTTTATTCTTTTCACAGAAGAGTTCCACTGACATTTAGGAGTGGTTTCAAGTGGTTCATGAAATTATGAATTAAAAAAAAACAAGAAGACAGTAATTAAAAATCTGGAATTAATAGATCAGACATTCGGTGTGCTAAGCTAGCAATTTGTTGAAGCCATTTCATAATCATTAATGAAATTAATCATTGACACATTTTCCAGTCCAATTTGCAAATTAATGATAATAGTGTGGGATCTGCATTCACACTCACTCCAATAATCTGTATTATAATGGTCCAATTTCTCAAGGGCGATAACTCCAGGTATATCAAATGCTAATTTCTTGTGTAGTTTCTCTTGTTTATTTATTTGCTAATAATTATAATATAAATCACTGACTTGTTTTCTAGTTCAATTTCCAAATCAATCATAATAGTGTGGGATCTGCATTCACACTCACTCCAATAATCTATATTATAATATTTTAATTTCTCAAGGGAGATAACTCCAGGTATATTAAATGCTAATTTCTTGAGTAGTTTCCCATATTTATTTATTTATTTGTTAATAATTATAATATGAATTCTATGAATAGGAAGTGACTTGAGATCAAGCTTAATGGCCACCGAAGGCAGCCTTAACTCTTAAATTCATGAACTGCTTGAAACCATTCATAAACACAGTGGATCTCGTCAAAGACTTGAATAACAAAAATAAAACAGGTCTGGTTAGTCACTCAATAGAAACTGTCATGTGACCAATGTCTTTTGGCAGCATGCAGTATTGGGGATGATCAATTAAAAAAATTGGAAAAAGGGGTGATCAATGAAGTAGTTACTTCTCTCACCTTTTTTTGTGTAGTGATTACAAAAAAAGTCTGAATTTTTGAAAAAAACAAGCATGAATACTGCCGGATTCAAACTAAGGGACCAGTTTAGCATAAACTTATATTGCAAACTGAACCCCCCCCCCCACTAAAAATTTATTTAGGGGGGGAATTTTAAAAAAAAACAAAAAATTTTTTCCAGACATAAGGAGTAAATGTTTAAATTTTCTGCCCTCTAGCTCCAATGGTGCAGCCTGTACGTATGACACATTCATAGCCAACAAGACCAACGCAAAAGTTGAAGAAACCTACATTGCAAATTGAACCCCAAACTAAAAACCTATTTAGGAGGGGGGAATTTAAAAAAAAAAGAACTTTTTTTTTTCTAGACATAAGTGGGGGGTTCAGTTTGCAATATAAGATTATGCTAAACTGGTCCCTTAGTTTGTGTCCAGCAGTATTCATGCTTGCTTTTTTTCAAAAATTCAGACTTTCTTTCAAAAGGTGAGAGAAGTAACTACTTCATTGATCCCCCCTTTTTCCAATTTTTTTAATTGATCACCCCCAACACAGCATGCTGCCAAAAGACATTGGTCACATGACAGTTTCTATTGAGTGACTAACCAGACCTGTTTTATTTTTTTTATTCAATTCATTGACGAGATCCACTGTGTTTTTGAATGGTTTCAAGCAGTTCATGAATTTAAGAGTTAAGGAGTAAATGTTTAAATTCTCAGCCCTCTAGCTCCATTGGTACGGCCTGTACACGCAATATATACATAGCCAGCCAGACCAGCTTAAAAATTGAAGAAACCTATGTTGACAGTTTTGCTTGACTGTTTCTACCAAGAATGTAATTAAAAAGCTGGCATTAATAGAACAGACGTTCTGTGATCTAAGCTAGCAATTTGTTGAAGCCATTTCATGATCATTAATAAAATTAATCATTGATGCGTTTTCTAGTCATTTTAGCAGTTTTTTTTTGTAAATAGCAAACGTCTGTCATGTTTACAGTTCTGCGTTTCTCTTTTATGAGAGAAAGAAGGAAATATTCTTGTTTAGTGTTTCATGATGAACTGTTATTTGCTAACAATTCCATCCAGGTAAATCAATAACCGGCGGGTGTTATAAATTAGGTTTTGACCTCTGACACAGTGGGAACTTGACACAGTGCTTGTAACAGGTGGAACTGAGTAAACATTTGTTAATTTGCTTTGTATATTTTTTTTTAGCGTACAAGTTTTGAAAGTGCTATTTGAAAGTAGAGCAATCCTATAAAAACCTTTTGTAATTTGAAATGGCTTAAAGCAAAGAACCAATTATCATTAACTCTTAAATTCATGGACGGCTTGATAGTGCTCCTAAATGGGGTACAGCACTTTCGTCAACTGATAGTTGCTAAAGTGATGTATTGTCTACATCACTTTAGCAAATATCAGTTTTGTCTGTATTACTTTGGTCTAAAATCACTTTTGGGTAGAGCTGTTTCGTCTACATGACTTTAGCAAATATCAGTTTTGTCTGTATCACTTTGGTCTAAAATCACTTTTGGTTAGAGCTGTTTTGTCTACATGACTTTAGCAAATATCAGTTTTGTCTGTATCACTTTTGTCTAAAATCACTTTTGTGCCAACAATATCTCCAACAGTTCTCAATGAATTTCAATGACATTTTGTCTATTTGTGTGTGTGTGTAACACTTTTCACTGAGTGCACAAATGCTGCACTTTGATCCTAAGCAGAAGTGCAAGGGAGTGCACAGATACTCGGCAGAAATGCCAATCAATATATAGATGGGGTACAGCACTTTTGTCTATATCACTTTAGCAAATATCAGTTTTGTCTACATCACTTTGGTCTAAAATCACTTTTGTGCCAACAATATCTCCAACAGTTCTCAATGAATTTCCATGACATTTTGTCTATTTGTATGTGTGTAACACTTTTCACTGAGTGCACAAATACTGCACTCTGTTCCTAAGCAGAAGTGCAAGGGAGCGAAACTGGTCTAAAAATCACTTTTGTCCCAACAATATCTCCAAAGGTTCTCAATGAATTCCAATGACATTTTGACAAATGGTTGGCCATGGGCTAAGGAAGAATTGATGAAATTTTGGGGTGGATCCAGGGATTTTTCTGATCGAAATTTACATTTGCAGCGATTGAAGCAGTATCAGTAATTATTTGGTTATTCATGTTCATTGATCCAGTTTTCTTGCCATAGTTTTTAATTTGCTCGCTGTATTTTTTAACTTGTTCGCTGTAAGTTTTAACTTGCTCAGGAAAAGGTATAGTATGATATAAAATCTGAGGGAAAGTACTAAACTGGGACTGTGTTAAGTTGCTTTAAAAGCAGTGCATCAGGTTGGCAGGGCTTATGCTCTTCCAAGCACAACAATTCAGTTTCCTGATAGACCGTTATTTAAACGTGTTATAGTCACCATATCAATCTCCAGTTGTGGCCTAAGTAAATGATTGCATTAGCTATTACGCCCACCATGTGCTGCCGCAGACTATTTGCAAGTGCACAGTACTTCATGGAAGCAAGATTTGGATATCCTACTTCTCCTTCAACTTGCCTAATTACACAGGGCCTTTTCCCACAGGGTGTTTTTTGATTTTATTTTGCCTGCCCTGGGGTGTAAATTGGCATCGTTGTGGACAATTAACGTAAAGGAGATGGAAGGTCATTGATTATCGCCTTTGGCCGAAAATGCCATTTTCTTTGAACAGTCTTTGATAAGAGGTTGGAACTGGACATTGGTGTGAAGAGAAGAGGCTGGATCTGGACATTGGTTGTGAAGAGAAGAGGCTGGATCTGGACATTGGTTGTGAGGAGGTCATTCTAGAAATTCTGCACATTGTAATGGACATTGATAAAAATTGGAAGAATTTTCATTAAGTTAAACATTATGGTGAAGTGTGTGTGTGTCTAAGAGGTCTGGGAATTTTTAGTTCATTCATCAGACTGAGGAACTGTGTTGGCCAGAAATAATAATAATGTTGGCATTGAAGGTGCCTCGTCATGGAACAATGATTAGCAAGCTTATTTTGCAGACAATTATTATTGTAGTGAGTTCACTGCAAATAAAAAGCCCCCACACACACTTCAGCTGGAAGATATTAATTTAAAATATGAAATTATCCATTTTATCATTGAAAGTATATTATAATATTTCAGAGTTTCTCAAACTTTTTCATTCGCAATCTCTTTTGATGAGACAAATTTTTTCGCGACCACTCACTCATTGTTATAAAAGCAGTAGGTACTAAGACTATATATTAGTTTTTAGTCGTAATCTAATAGTAACTCTACATAGAAATGAATAAAGACCCAAAAATTGACAAAAATTGCAATGTATATAATATCTGTAATAAGTGTTACTGTCAGAAAAAATATAGCCGTGTTTATAATATTTACCTATAAAGGATGGCCGATGCTGGGAGAACAGATGCTGTCTCCCCTCTAGGTAGAAATGGAGCAAAAGCCATCCCATTGTGAATCAGAACCGCATGGTTTGGTGGGAAAACAATGTTTTGAATTGTATAAATATACCTTTTATTTTTAAAGTCCCTACAAACAGCAAGCAGTACAGCAGCTAATACTAAAGATCTTATTGCAAAATGTGAGAAAAAGCACCTCTCCTCGACTGCACTGAATAATTATGGCCCTTTTTGGTGCCCTAAAGTCTTAGGTATGGCATAAAACTACAACTATTAATAATAGAGATATAAACTACAACCCAACCCCAATTGTTACAAATACTCGGCCGAGTATCTGTTGGACTTCTAGCACAACAGAGGAACATAAAAATAGTGGCAAACAACCTTACCGTTTTGAAGAGGTTCAAAGCCTTTTCTCTTATTGGTACTATGGCATCAATTACCCACAACAAATTTTATGTTCTTCTGTTGTGACCTGAGCCAGTCGTGCTAGAAGTCCAACTGATACTCGGTTTAGTATTTGTAACAATTGGGGTTGGGTTGTAGTTTATATCTCTAATATTATTTTCCAAAACCCTGTCTTTTATTGCTGTTGTTAATAAAATGTTGTTAAAAGGTAAGATTGTATTTGTTCTCCTTCCGTCGACCGCCTAGCCCCCACTATTTTACTGAATGAGAATTCCTCTCTCTGACTGCATTATTCAGTGCAGTCAGAGAGAGGTGCTTTTTCTCACATTACAATGTCTAATACAAAAAA
The DNA here is from genome assembly GCA_006491835.1 of Architeuthis dux. NCBI lineage: Eukaryota > Metazoa > Mollusca > Cephalopoda > Oegopsida > Architeuthidae > Architeuthis > Architeuthis dux. Next base: position 891,022 of record VCCN01001597.1, read on the forward strand.
AATATTTTTTAAAAATAAATTACACCACTTTAGCAAATATCAGTTTCATCTAAATCAGTTTGGATTAAAATCACTTTTGTTCCAACAATATCTCCAAAGGTTCTCAATGAATTTCAATGACATTTTGTTGAATGGTCTAAGGAAGAATTGATGAAATTTATAAATTACTAAATGTAACAAAAACAAAATTGGTGACTAGCATTGAAGAGCCATTTTGGTATAGAGATAACAAAAAAAGATTCTAGTTATATAATTATCCTTAAAAGAAAAAAAAATGTTTCTGCGATCCCCAATAATCTTAATATGACCTCCGGAGAGTTCCCGACCCCTACTTTGAGAAGCCCTGTAATATTTTACAGTTTGTAAGCAATGGAATTGTTTTAGTGAAATTCTTTCAGCATAATCTGTATAGAATCTTACATCTTATTCTTTTTCAGTCCTGAAGTATTGAAGAAGTATTTATAAACTCTCATTGAAATCTATATAGTTTAATCATTTTTTAAAAAGTGATTCTTGTATTTCCGTCGGGCGCAATCTAAATATATTGGGGGACAATTTGGAATTTAGGTGTGAAGAGTGAAAAGCATTCTGTGACACAAAACTGATCGTACAAAAAAGAAGAAACCAACTAGATGTCACAAAACAAGGAGACTTACGACTGAAGCTAACTAAATTAGAGTCTGAGATCAAGTTAATCAAACTTAATTTGAATTTGTTATATTTTTAGAGGATATTTTAAATTTAAAGTGGTATTTAAATGTTATATTTAATAAAAAATTTTAGAACATAAATTCAAATATTTTTCTTGTTGCTGAAATTATTTCAAGTTGATTTAAATTTTTCTCCTTGATTTAAAACACTAAATTTTGGTAAATATTTAAATTATTGGGCTTTTCCAACACCAGATTTGTTTTATAAGGGGGGCATTAAATCTTTTGAGCTGTTGAGGTGGGGGATGGAGCACCAAAGGTTAAGAACCACTGGTTTAGGCTAAGAAACTAAATAATTTTGGGAGTGTTCTATTTAAAACAGAAAAAGAAGCGTGAAGAATTTGAAACATCTCAAAATGCACAAATGTCAAGAGTCTTGAGAATTTTGAATTCTGTTTGATCCTGGATCAGAGGAAGAATTTTGGTTGCCAAGATTAGAATCATCAATAAAGAATGAAGTTGACTTCTCTACAGAATTCAGAGTTTTCACCCTCAATCATGAAGTGAATCTCAATTTAAAAATAGACAAAACATTTTAGAATTTCTCTCTGATTTGGTTGGTCAAAAAAAGATGAAGCATTTTAGAATTTCTCTCTGATATTGTTGGTAAATGATCTGAATACGTTGAACATTTTTACAGCGTTCTTTGATTTTGTAAATCAAAATCTCACACATTTTAGAATTTTTCTGACTTGAATGTTCAAAATAGGTTCAACCATTTTTACAGTGTTCTTTGATTTTGTAAATCAAGATGACAGACATTTTAGAATTTTTCTGATTTGAATGTTCAATATAGGTTGAATATTTTAAGTGATTTTAATGGTTGAAAATGTTTTCATACTGTTTTAGCAAATTACTTGTGAGTCTGTTTTTCTGATGAGTTGTACCTATATTTGATACTGTTAATATTCTCTCTATTCTTACACTGCTAGCATAGTATCTGTCAAAAATCTGTGCACTCTGCCTAGGATCAATGTATCACTCCCTGGCCCTATGTCTATAATCAGAGTTTAGTATTGGTACATTATGCAGTGTCACTCTCCGGCACTTCAGCCTAGGATCAGAATGTAATATCTGTGCATTCATTGAAAAGTGTAACACACAAGAAAATATATATAAATATGGTAGAGGTAATTTGACAATGTGGAAAT
>VCCN01001597.1:915452-930238 GCA_006491835.1 Architeuthis dux
TTTACTAACATGCAAGTATGTATACATTTCATATATGTCTTTACACTATATATACAATATATATGTGTATGTTTTCTGTATGTGTGTTGCTTTATTTCTAGTTGTATTCCAGTGTGGCTTGGTGGATATCCCCGGAGAACGATTTTGTCTGTTTGTATCCCAGAATGCAACTGGATGCAAGAATAAATACTTGATTGTGTAAGATATTGAAATGTAAGTTTATGCAACTGATGGCCTAGAGATAGAATTATAGGAAGACTAAAGAATTCTTTTCAAAATGGTCGCAACTGTCATTTAGGCTATGAAAGACATACAATTTTAAATGAAACAAAAAAAGATGCAATGAAAAAAAAACGGAAAAAATTTTAATTCGAAGAAATGCATTCAAGGGAAAAAAATGAATGAAACTCAAAAACAATAAATGAAAAATGAACAATGATAAAAGATGGAAACAAAAACTAAGTCAAAATGAGAGAAAATAAAAAGAATTAGCATTCCAAGGGAAATTATGAATCACAGCCGCCCATATATTTTAATCAACAAAAGGTGAGATAAGTAACTTACTCATTAATCACCCGTTTTTTCAACTTTTGAATTGATTAATGAATAAGTTACTTCTCTCGCCTTTTGTTGGGCTGTGATCATTTAAAAATGTCTGAAATTTCAAAAAACAAGCCGGCACAAACTAGTGACTAATTTAGCATAAACTGTCATTGTATATTGAACATCCCTTTAAAAACATATTTAGGTGGGGAATTTTCAAAAAACAAAAAAAAACAAAAATTTCCTCCACTCATTGAGGGGAGTGTGTGTGCAAAATTTCAAGTTTCTACTATGAATGGTAAGGGCTGGTCGAAGTCCGGATACATAGATAGATACATGAATAATCTAAACCCTGTAATAAACCAGTGTTGTGGGTAGCAGTGATTAATTATACAGGTCTGGTTAGTCCCTCAATAGAAACCGTCAAAATGTACGAAAATTAATTAAGAAATGAAAGTGGACGGAAAAAGGAAGAACTAAAAAGCACTCAGAGAGTGCATATCTCTGCGAACGCCATTGTCAATAAAAACTGGATGAAAATCGGTTCATATATAACTATGATGCAGGTGAGATAACTGTAAAAAGATCCTGGATCTGCCCCAAATTTAATCAGTTCTTCCTTAGCTAATGGCCCACAAAATGTCATTGAAATTTATTGAGAACTTTTGGAGACATTGTGTGGACAAATATGAGTGAATACATAAATGTATGAAAAGAAATGAAAAGATATCTTCCAATCAAAAGAAAAATACCTGGATCTTCCCCTAAATTTAACCAATTCTTCCGTACCTCGTTGCCTACTCTTCCAGAAAATTTCATTGAAATTCACCAAGAACTTTTGGAGATATTGTGTGGACAGACATATAGCTACAATGCAGGGGAGATAACTAAAGAATCCCTGGATCTGCCCCCAAACTTAATCAACCCTTCCTTAGCCTATAGCACATGCTTCCACAAAATGTCATTGGAATTCATTTGGAGATATTGTGTGGTCAGAGAGAGAGAGAGAGAGAGAGTCAGACAGACAAACATGAGTGAATACATATACCTCTCCCAACTTCATTGGCAGTGGTAAAAAATGAAGGAGAATTAAGTCTTAAAAAATTAAGCATTGGATTATCTGAAAAATGAAAAGCTGAAATGAAAAGAGAAAAGAAAGTGGGGAGAAGAAGTCAAGTTGAATTGAGAACTTGATTCTAAAGGCCATCATGAATACCACTCTTCAGTAGAGGAGGTAAAAAGAAAAAGAACAACTTGTAATGTCTACATAAGCTTGCAGACGTATGCCTGTTGACTCTTTGGTCAACAATAATGGATTCCTTTTGTGGCTGTTGTTCAATGATTGAAAGAATCCGAATCAATGGAAAATATTTTGAAAAAGCCAAGGAAAGCTAGAGTTGAAAATAGATGCTTTACGATTTGTTAAGAGTCGATGGAACGTCATAATAGAACATGGCTGTATGCTCTCTCTGTCTCGCTCACATCCATGCATATCATGAATATTTACAATCTCCAACATTGAATGAAATGAATGAAGGAGTTTTAGTATTGAAAAATTATTTCTTTATATACACAATATACATACATAAAACAGAAATAGCTTTAGATCTGTGTGTGATAACTCGGTATTAAATATTAAACCTAGAAACTTTATTCTGAGTGCACCCAAGTACAGTTATTGAGGGTATCATGTTTATACTAACAAATAAAATATATTCAAGATTCTTACACAAAGTAATAGTAAGTTTAATGATTAAATTTCTTGAAGATATTTTGATGTACGTATGTGTACTTGGGTTATGGTACTTTTGTCTACATCACTTTAGCAAATATCAGTTTTATCTACATCACTTTGGTCTAAAATTACTTTTTTCCTCACAATATCTGCAAAAGTTCTCAATGAATTTCAATGACATTTTGCTGAATGGTGGGCCATTGGCTAAGGAAGAATCAATGACATTTTGTGGTGGATCCAAGGATTTCTTTTTTCGATTGGGAGGAAAATAATTCCAGGATCCATCCCAAAATTTAATAAAAAATATCTCTCAATCAAAAAAATCCCTGGATCCACTCCCCAAATCCCATCTATTCTTCCTTAGCCCATGGCCAACCATTCGACAAAATGTCATTGAAATTCATTGAGAACCTTTGGAGATATTGTTGGGACAAAAGTGATTTTAGACAAAACTGATATTTGCTAAAGTGATATAGATGAAAGTGAAGTACCCTGTGTATTTCATCATCATCAGCTGTCATGAGTCCACTGCTGGACAAAGGCCTTTCCCATCCCCTACCATGACAAACTAGATTGTGCTAACCTCTGCCACGTCTTACTGGCAAACTTTTCTATCTCATTCCCCCATCTTGTGTCTGGTCTTTTGCTACTGTGTTTACTGTCCCATTTGTTCTGTTCATCATTAAGCCTACTTTTTTACTTTCTCTATTTATATCTGTCAACCTGTTTTATAATTTTTCGAATGCTTCTGATATCATGGAAACGTCATCGGTGAATCTCAAGTGGTTTAAGTATTCTTCATCTATGTTTATTCCCATTCCCTCCAAATCAGTTTTCAAAAAGATGCTTTCTAGGCTCGCTGTTTAGGTTTAGGTATCCCCTTGTCTTACTCCTTTTGCTATCTTTATCTTGTTTGTATCTTTATGTAGTCTAATTATTGCAGTGCCATTTTCATATATGTTTTGGATGATTTGTATATAATTCTCCTTAACTCCTTGTTCTGGCATTGAGTTGAATATTGCTGTATGTTCTACCGAGTCAAATGCTTTCTCATAATCTACAAAGGCCAAACAGAGAGGTTTGTTATATTCTAAGGATGTCTCGAGTAAAAAACCACTCTGTTTGGCCTTTGTAGATTATGAGATAGCATTTGGCCTTTGTAGATTATGAGATAGCATTTGACCTATGTACTTAGATATACATATATTTCTATTTATGGTATATAGAAGTGGAATATATCTTTGTGTGTGTGTAAGTCATTTGGTTATTCTTGAATAATTAATCACTGCTACCCAAAACATTGGTTTATTGCTGGGTTTAGGTTATTCATGTGTTCTGACATTTATATGTATCTATATATCCGGACTTCGCTCAGCTCTAACCGTTCATAGTAGAAACTTGAAATTTTGCACACACATTCCCCTCAATGAGTAGGGAAAATATTTTTTTTTTGTTTTTTTAAAAAATTATCCCCATAAATAGGTTATTATAGTGGTGTTCAATATGCAATGTAAGTTTATGCTAAATTGGACACTAGTTTGAGCCCACTTGCTTTTTGAAAATTCAGACCTTTTTTTTGTCCCCAAAAAGGCAAGAAAAGTAACTTCATTGATAACCCCTTTTTCCAACTTTTTAAATGATCACCCCCAACACAGCATATATGGGTTGGCGGTGATTCATAATTTCCCTTGGAATGCTAGTTGCTATATCCTTTGTTAAAACCTTTCTCTCTTTTCCACTCGTTCCATTGAAGAAGGAATTCTGCTTTTTCAAAGCTGAACTACCTTCGTTATGATTCCACTCCAGCTGTCATTTCTGAAATTGCCCGCGTTTTGTTCTAGCAATTGACTCCTCTTTAACATTTTGCAATTAGTTTCTCTGACTTTACTGCTCTGTGTTTTTTCTAATCTGTTTCTTGAAATAATTGGCTTATAAATGACTGAAAGATATCCGCAAGAAAAGGTAAAAAGAAAAAGATTAAACAGGTCTGGTTAATCACGCATTAGAAACCATCAGTTGACCAACATCTGTACACACGATACATATATAGCCAGCCTCTCTTGAAAACTGAAGAAACCTATGTTGACAGTTTTGGTTGACGATGAGATGAAGGTTGATTTGTTTAGTGGCATATCAATCCTTGATGGGTCATTTAATGCTAAAATCAGTTTAAAGTTCCCCAAAAATAGAGTCTTGCGACTTTGGTGAAAGATTATTTTTTCTTTTTAACTAGAGTCTTGCGACTTTGGTGAAAGGTTACTTTTCCTTGAGTAGAGTCTTGCGACTTTGGTGAAAGGTTATTTTTTCAACTAGAGTCTTGCGACTTTGGTGAAGGTTTCTTTTTTTAACTAGAGTCTTGCGACTTTGGTGAAAAGTTACTTTTCCTTAACTAGAGTCTTGTAACTTTTGTGAAAGGTTCTTTTTTTTAACTAGAGTCTTGCAACTTTGATGAAAGGTTACTTTTCCTTAACTAGAGTCTTGCGAATTTGGTGAAAGAAAAGGTGGCCCCGTCTGCAGGGGATGCAGTCTGCGTATTCTAGGCCCCAGCCATCAGGGCCGTGAGATGAAGGTAAATAGTAATCTAAAAATTAATAATGATTTGGAAATTGTTCTTGCAGAACGTCTACCTCTGCGCTCTTTCTGCTGCGGGTTGCAATTAGAAAGGGGAGAAAATAAAGAATCGTTTAGCACCAGAAAATTTGGGAAGGTGATTTTCGATTTATTAGCTTTTCTTCTTTTCTTTTTCTTTTTGTTTTGATTTCTCGTGTTGTTGACTTCTCATTTCGTTTCTTAATTTCACTGTAATTAAATTTTGAAAAATAATTTCAAAATCAACATTACGTGATTAATCCCCTGGTTCTTTAAAAGTGTAATACAAACAAATTAACTTAATTAAGAAATCAGAATAATTTGTTTACATTTTTTTCTTCTCCCCTACTTTTTCAAAATTAGAAACCGTCAACCAAAACTGTCACCATAGGTTTCTTCAGTTTTTAAGTTGGTCCAACTGGCTGGCTATGTATGTATCATAACAATTTGTTTACATTTTTTTTTTCTCTCGTACCTACTTTTTCAAAATTAGAACCGGTCAACCAAGACTGTCACCATAGGTTTCTTCAGTTTTTAAGTTGGTCCTGCTGGCTGGCTATGTATGTATCATGTGTACAGGCTGCACCAGTGAATCTAGAGGAATGAAAATTTAAACATTTACTCCTTATTATGTCTAGAAAAAACGTTTTAGGTTTTTTGAAAAATCCTCCCGCTCCATAGGTTTTTAGTGGAGGATTCAATTTGTAATGTAAGTTTATGCTAAATTGGTACCTTAGTTTGTGTCTGGCAGCATTCATGCTTGTTTTTTTGTAATGTACTTTCACTTTCACTTCTTCTATTTCTACTTTCATTTCTTTCTGTTTTTCTATTTATTTCTCCTTTTATTTATATCTGAATTTCTATTTCTACTTTCAGTTTTTCTATTTCTACTTTCACTTCTTTCTGTTTTTCTATTTTCACTTTCTCTTTTGAATATGAAATGAGCTAAGGTGTCTTAATTTAAATAATTGTGGCATAATTTGTAGAAAGGTAGATCATAAGCTTTCATAAAAAAGATAGTTTGTTGGGATTCTTTCTACCAATTTTGAGAGCTTATTAATTAACAAAAGTGGCAAAATTTGGTCTCTAGAAATTCAGTTGCTGGGAGAGCATCTTTTTTTCATACTCTCTTTACTCTAAAACACTTCTTCTTTCTCATCTGTTATTCTCTGTCCTTACCCCTTTTTCTATTCCTTTTTCTCTCCTTATCTTTTTCCTATTTTCCGTCCCTTTCATACCTCCTCATTACTACCTTCAATTTCTTTTTCTTTCTTTACCGGCCATGTTGGCTGGGCCCTAGAATACGCCGACTGCATACCCTGCAGAGGGGTAAGAATCCCCCCCCCTCCCAAACAGGGCCCACCTTTTCTTTCATCAAAGTCGTAAGACTCTATTAAAAAACCAAAAAAACCTCTGACTTTTGGAATTTTAAACTGATTTCGGCATTAAATGACCCATCAAGGGTTGAAATGCCGCTAAACAAATCAATCAATCTTTCTTTAGCCGGCATTCCTTTCTCTCTCTCTTTTTTTTTTGAAGACCAGGCAGCCTATATTGTATCGACAACAAGACTTGAGAATTCTTGCAATTCATTGGAACATTAATCATGGTTTCTCATCTTGAAGATCTCCAACCTCTCCATCTTTGCACCTCTTTTTCCCCCTTCTTTCCTTCTCTGTTGGTCACACACTTACCACTGCTGGGAAGGCTACGGAAATTGGAAAAAGCCAGTTGTGTTTCCTAAACAAACAAGATGCTAAAAACTGTTTAGTGTCTTATCTTCCTTCAATTACATCTGTTGAAGGCATCTGGTTGTCAGGAATTATTTCTTCTTCTTTTATGAGGAAGCTCTTCACTCCCATAAAATTTACAGCTGCCTGTCTTATACTTCTGGATGGATGTCTTTAGATATTACCATATTTGACGGCATATAAGATGCACATATAAATTTAAAAAACTGACCATGCAAATATTATACTGCGTTTAATGCACTGGTGTTATAACTAGGGAGTCGTCTACCAAAGCTCTGGACAGTTTAGGGGTCTTATAGTCTGATAAATACTCTGTGTGTGTGTGTGTGTGTGTGTGTATATACAGTAATTGGTATAAGTAATTGAACAGACAGCTACTTTACTTCTAATAGCTTGGGTTTGAGAGTTAAGAACATTACACAAGAAAAAACATTTTGTTTGCAATCAATATAACAAGGGATGCATTTAGTCATGTTTTGTGGTTCTAAATGCTAAATTTCTTGAAAATCTTTCTTTTTAAGAATTGAATTGTTAAATGGAAAAAAAGCAATTTTTTTTTTCTATCCTTCTAAAATCTTTTTTATCAATTGTGAACAAGATTTTAGAAGGATAGAAACAAAAAAATTGCTTTTTTTCATTTAACTATTCAATCCTTTAAAAAATAATTTTTTTCAACTTATTTAGCAATCAGAATCACAAAATGTGACTAAATGCATACCTTGTTATGTTGATTGCAAAAAAGTTGGTCCTTCTTGCATAATATTCTTGTCTTTAACTCTCAAAACCAAATGATTAGGAGTAAAATGGCTGTCTGTTCAAATACATATAACAGGTACTGTATATATCAAACACCCATCATAGATTGATATGGTCAACAAGTTTGTCTTGCAAGCCATTTTAAATGAGTTAAATTCTCATTGGGCACCTTCTCTATTGTGGCCCTATGCCTGACTAGCCTAAGATTGGCTTGTCTGTCTGCACACACTGACACTGAAGTAAACATGATAAAAAGCTAGCAGAAATTTAAATATATAAAGTACTTATATTAACAAATTTATATTTGTACATGTATAATCATATATTTAAATGTTATTTATTTAAATTTTATAAAATTAAATTTAATTAGTACTCTTGCAGAATTATAAAAAGGTCCCATGATGAATTTAAATTTCTATAAAAAAAACAATTTTGTTTTGTTTCCATTTGTGATTTTCTGATAAGTCTATTATTGGGAAGAAACAATTGTTAAAATTCGGAAAATACCAGATGTCTAACTTTTTATAGAAAAAAAACAAACATTTTAATTAAATAAAAAAAAAGCTTAAATAGCAACCTTCACAAGGCATAGACTCCATGATGATAATAAAGAAAGTAACTGAATATTTCACATCCAAAGTTTTGTATGAAGGACACAAAGTAAGGGTCCAATTTAGCATTATAGTTACAATGTAAATAGAACCCCCCCCCCAAAAAAAAAAAATTAATCTTTCTCAAAACTGACAAATTTCCATTAGAAACGTAGGTCTTATTGATTATGCATTTAGTCATGTTTTGTGGTTCTAAAGGCTAAATTTCTTGAAAATGTTTTTTTAAGAATTAAATTGTTAAAACTACTTAAGAAAAACAAATTTTTATAAAAAATTAGTCATTAGGTATTTTCTGAATTTGAACTGAAACAACTGATAAACTTTCTTTTTTTTTCTCTTTTCAAAAAAGATAATCATGGATTTTTGTGATTATCTTAATCTTTAAATATTCACAAGAACTAATCTTTAAATCTCAGACTAAACAATAGCTGAGAAAATTCAAGTGGTTCAATGTTTATTTAGCTCAGCAGTTTAAATTCTATTACACAGTAAAGATGTGACGTGGGTGTTAAATGGGGCATTAACAGCTTCTTTTCCAACCATGTCACCCTGACCTGACCTGACCCAAGCAGTCCGTACGAGGATAGATGTTTTGATAAAAGATGTGCAATTATTGTTTTTCCCTCAGACCAAGGCAGAGAAAAATCAATTTAATGTTTCCACATGCTCTTTTATCTTCCTGTTCAGTTCGTTTTCAGTGTTTTTTTAAGAAATGTGGCACCAGGGTGGAGTTTAGGGTTGGGAGAATAAAGGTTATTTTTTGTTTTTAATCTGCTGGGTATGTGGTTAGATAAAGATACCTCAGGGAGCTGAACGCTCCTGCATTGCACAGTTTCAGGTCCCCCTTCAGGAGGGTGTAACACCTGTTAGCTTCCCTCTGAAATTTCAGGGATTTACAAGACTGATCGAACGGTGGACACCATCACCTGGTTGATCTGTCGTCACTACTTATTGGAGCTGAACAAAAAAAATGTCACCCACTTCCTCTTGGTGGAGGATAGAACACCAGAACTGGTGAACCAGTGCTCCTCAGATGGAGGGCCCTTGCAAAGTCTGTCCCCAGAGTTTCTAAACACTTAGGGACTGTCAGACATTTTTACTCATTATAGACTGACCCATAACATTTTATTCCCTTTAAATCTCTGGACCTAGCTGGATACCTTAGTTCTGACGGCGACCCTGTCGGCTGGGGCCTAGAATACGCTGACTGCATGCGCTGCAGAGGGGTAAGACCCCCCCCCCAAACAGGCGCCACCAAAGTTGCAAGACACTAATTTTAAAAAATAACCGTTAACCAAAGTCGCAAGACTCTAATTAAAGAAATAATCACCATTTACCAAAGTCGTAAGACTCTAATTAAAAAAAATAACCTTTTACTAAAGTTGCAAGACTCTAATTAAAAAAATAATAACCGTTTACCAAAGTAGCAAGACTCTAATTAAAAATAATAACCGTTTACCAAAGTCGCAAGACTCTAATTAAAAAAAAAAATAACCGTTTACCAAAGTCGTAAGACTCTAATTAAAAAAATAACCATTTACCAAAGTTGCAAGACACTATTTTAGGGATTATAGACTGATTTCGGCATTAAATGACCTATCAAGGGTTGATATGCTGCTAAACAAACAAATCAATCAATCAATCATTAGTTCTGATGGGTTTGCCAGGAGGTATAGCTTGGGCTACCAAGAAGATCTCTATATGTCATACACAGGGATGATTTAATGTTCGCCAACCTTAGAACACACACATATCTACAAGGTTTATTGCTCATCCTGATATACATGCACACATGGGAGGAGAGGGTCTACTAGGATGCCCTTGTGCTAAAATCAGATCTAGATTAGGACTTTACATGCTATGTTTTGCGTTACTGTGTTTTCTCTATATTGATTGTAAATTTTTCATTTATTTTTCAGATCAGCCACGCACAAACCATTTGAAGTCATATCTGGTGAATACTGAGCAAGTCTCTCATCTTCATGCCCCCAAAAGATTCTGGATACCATTATTTGGGATTTCTGAAATATGAAGACTTGAACTCTATCATTGTTTCTTCAAGAATTCAGTTGATGAAATGTTCTTTTCTTTAACATTGGGTGTAACTATTTCCGAAGGAGAGGTCTGGAGTGGTGTAACAGTTACCAGCACGGAAAACAGAATTGGCAGACCGAGTTTGAGTTTCACCCAAGGCTGTTTACGTTCACTTTGCACTTTGGGAAAGGCATGAATCCACTTTTCCCCACAACTATGTAAATAGCAGGGCAGTTGTAGCCCTGTAAAGCAGTCCATCAATGAGAAGGTTACTCTGACAGAAAAAAAATGGACAGCTTAGCAGTCGTCATAGCTGGTCCCAAGCCCGTGTAAAGGAGGATGGTTGGGCATGGGGATAGCAACTGAATCCCATAAAAAACCTACTCGCTATTAAAACTGCAGCAGAGTGGTTGTAGCCCTATGCTCCACAAGGAGTCTACACGAATAAACAAAAATAAAACAATTTCAAAAGAATCCCGGAAACTGTAATAATTCTTCAAATATGTCGGGAAGTTTGGTACAGGCATTCCCTGTTATAACGCGGGTGTTGGGGTCCAAGTACGCCCACCTTGTTATAACCAAGCCGCGATAACCAAAATAGCTATTTTGTAGCTAGATTAATATTTCTGGGTCACCATCCACCTGCATTATATCAAACTGCGTTATAACGGGGGAGGCCTGTATTACAGAAGATTCTGAAGAGAAGTCTTGAGATTATGAAAAAAAATGTCCAGAAGTACCATATTAATCTGACCTTTACAAATGTTACTGTTTTCCAGGATTTCCTGAAATTTTTTTACCTTTCTTAGCTGTTCCAGCATTGTTGTTTTATTTCCTGTCATCATTAAAAAGCACAAAAGAAAAAAAAATTAAAAATTGCACCAATGATCATAATACCAGTGTATTGGATGCAGTATAATATTTGCAGTTTTTTTTATCATTTAAAAAAAAAGAAGTTAAATGTCCATCTTATATTCCAGCATGTATGGTAACCACTCTATGACATTGTCTATAATTTTTGTGTGTTCCAATTGGAAAGATTAGAATCACATTGTAAAATGAAAAAAACAACAAAAAACGCCACCATTTTTGTACAATTCTTTCACTATTCTTGTTACTTATTTCACAAAAAGCCAAATGTTTTAAAATGTTGTGACCGATGCGGATGTCCATTTTCTACAGAGTTGTTAATATTTATATTTCAATATTTTTATTTACTTTAAGCACTACTGAAATAATACTTGATTTGTTTTGTTTTCTGGAACTAAAAAGAAAAAAAATTGTTCCTTTTTTTTTGTTTTTGTTTCAGATAAAAGTGTTGTCTGTTACCATCATTAGACAGCATCTTTTTTTTTTCCTTCATGAATTGAAATGCATTATTTGTCTGCTTAGAAAAGTCCAGCCAATTAATTTGTATTTTGTTATGAAAATTATAAACATATTTTTGTGAAAAGCTTGTTTTGACATTCTGAAATTCATTCTTTTTAAAATTTTGTTATAAAAGATATAGCAGAATATTCAATTGACATAGAAACCTCCTTTTTATCTGTTCTTTTTTTCTTTTCCAAACAATCCTTTTTTTTCTCAAGCCAATTGAATTTTATATTGTTACTAGTTAAACCTTAGAAAAAAAATTCACAGATATATTTGAATGATGATTTTCTTTTTTTTAGAAACGAAACAACTCGTTTCAGTGGGAGAGAGTCCATTATTTCAAATGGTGGGTAGGAGATATTTTTATTAGCAGAATTATTATGTTTAAGTGGAAGATTCCATTTTTAATGACAGAGAAACTGAAAAAGTCACACTGTTTATTATATAAGTTGATGAAATAGAAAACATTTTTGTGAGAAGCTTGTTTTGATGTTTTGAAATTCATTTTTTTATTGATTCTATATTGTTATGAAAGATATAACAAAATATTCAGTTAACATAGAAACTACCAGGATTTCTTTTTCTGTCTTTTTCTTTTAAAAAACGAAAAAAAAGCCAATTGATTTTTTTATTTTGTAATGAAAATTGTAAACATATTTTTGTGAAACGCTTGTTTTTCAACATTGTTTTAAAAAATTCACCTCTGCCAATGAAGTTTGAATAGGTATATCTATTCATTCTTGTCCGTCTTTCTGTCTATCTGTCTGTGAACACAATATCTCTAAAAATTCTCAGTGAATTTCAATGACATTTTGTGGGAGGAAGAAGAATTGATTAAATTTTTGGGCTGATCCAGAAATTTATTTTACAGTCGTCCACCACTCCCTGCATTGTAGCTATATATGAACTGATTTTCATTCAGTTTTTAGTGACAATGGCGTTGGCAAAGGTATGCGCTCTCTGAGTGCTTTCTTGTCTAAATTTTGCATTGTTATAAAAGATATAACAAAATATTCAATTCACATAGAAACTACCAGACAATATTTCTCTCTCTGTCTTTTTGTCTTTTCCAAACAATCATTTTTTCCGTCAATGCATTGAAACGCATTATTCATCTATTTAGAAAAGTCAAACCAATTTAATTATTTTTTTATGAAAATTATAAACATGTTTTCGTGAAGTGCGTGTTTTGATAAAAGACAAAACAAAATATTCTGTTAGCATAGGAATTTCCAGAAATTGTTTCTCTCTGTCTTTTCTTAACAATATTGGAAACAATATTTTTTGTTGTAATTAATTAGTCTGCTGGGGTTATTTTTTTTATATTTGTCTTTGGTTTTTACTAAAAAGACATTTCTGTTTATCACAACAAATATCATAACAATAATTATTCTGATATTAGAAATCGTCAACCAAAACTGTCAGCATAGGTTTCTTCAGCTTTTGGATTGGTCTTGCTGGGTATGTATGTGTCGTGCGTACAGACTACACCATTGGAGCTAGAGAGCAGAAAATTTAAACATTTACTCCTTATGTCTAGAAACGTTTTTTTGGTCTTTTGAAAATTCCCCCCTAAATAGATTTTTAGTGGGGGTTTCAGTTTGCAATATAAGTTTATGCTAAACTCGTCCCTTAGTTTGTGTCCGGCAGTATTTATGCTCGTTTTTTAAAAAAACATTCAGACTTTTTTTAGTGATCACTACCCAACAAAAGGTAAGAGAAGTAACTACTTCATGTCTAGAAAAAACATTTTTTGGGGTCTTTTGAAAATTTCTCCCCTAAATAGATTTTTAGTGGGGGTTCAATTTGCAATATAAGTTTATGCTAAATTGATCCCTTAGTTTGTGTCCAGCAGCATTCATACTTGTTTTTTGAAAATTCAGACTTTTTTTTAGTGATTGTCCAACAAAACGTGAGAGAAGTAACTGATTCATTGATCACCCCTTTTTTCCAATTTTTTAATTGATCACCCCCAACATGGCATGCTGCCAAAAGGTGTTGGTCACATGGCAGTTTCTATTGAGTGACTAACCAGACCCATGTTGTTGAACAAACAATCTATGTATTATGTATAAGTTCTGAGGTGAACTTCTGCGATGCCTTGAATAGTGCAGTAAATGTGTTCCAAGATTTATCCATACTGTTTAATCCATACAAACCAACTGTGATACCGGTATCACATACAATTTAATTGATCTGCATAGTGACTTATATAATATTATATTTTATCCTTGATTTTAACTCATGAAATGTACTAAGTAACTTGGTGGAGTCATGTGACTGTGTGTCAATTTGGGTTCTTATGAGTTAAAGTCTTATTATAATTTAATGTGTTCTTTTTTTCAGCTTATACTTAGTACACTTTGTACAGCAGAACTTAACCGTACTACAGCAAAACCAACACTAATCAAAATATTGCTGTATTTTCCTTCTACTATGCATTTATCAGACCATTATCTTCTGATATGTACTTCACTCTTCCCCAAGTTTATGTTACATCTTTAGAAATCATTGTCTACTTGTTCTTTTCTGTAAAACAATAGAGAAAGTCACAATCACCCTACAATTATTAACTCTTAAATTCATGGACTGCTTCTAAACACAATGGAACTGAATAGAATTTTAAAAAATAGAACTCTTTGGTGAATTGAAGAAGAAAAATTTTTAAAAAATACCTAAAGGGGCAAGGGAAATAAATTTGATCAGAAGTTATTCCCATTGATTTAACATTTACATTTTAAAAATATGAATTTATAGCCCTAAACTATTTTAAATATCAAAACAATCTTTTTGTATGTTAAACTAGGCCTAATTACAAGATATTTTCAGTTGCAAGTTTTTGAAATTATTTTGTTTATGGGGGCAAAACCCCCCTCTGATCATATATGGTGCCTCGACCAAGAAGTGAACAAAAATGGACAATATAAAAAAATTAAAGTAGAAAGTTAAATAAAACATAGAATTAAAGAATAACATTCAATATAATGAATAGATACAAAAATTGATATTGACAAACAAAATAACACCTCTGGGTTGATTTAAAATGTTATTGTGTGGGTCACAAATATGCTAATTTAATGGGGGTGTGGTATGCCTCAAAACAGTTTCTATCTTTGTTTAAGCACAAGTGTGCATTGCAAAGCTTGTAGACCACATTGATTCGGATTATGTTGTCTGTGTGGCTACGATATTTGCATGTGGCTGACGGGTCCTCAGGTGATCATATATAGTCACTAGCCTCATAAAGGGTGAAGAGTTGAAGACCACTAGATGCAACATATGAGGTCTGTCTGGAAAGTAGCCAGTCATTTGGAATATCTCTAGAACCAGTTGCATGACCTTGGTGTAACTTGGCAACCAATACAATGACCAAGCAAGTCATTCGTCACGTCT
>VCCN01001597.1:934050-949239 GCA_006491835.1 Architeuthis dux
TATATATATATATGCACTTTTATATACATTGTCAGTGGTAAAAAAGCAACATAGATGAAAATATTAGCCTGAAAATTGAATTGAATGTTACCTCACCTCATCTGAAAATAGTTCTGGTACTGTAATAGTGCTCTGTAGGAATTTTTGAGTTGACTTATTAAACCAATTGGATATGCTAGAGGAACCTTCTGTGAGTAAGAATAGCTTGGGTAGAGATTCCAGATCAGTTGCATAAAAAATTTTAGCGCCATTTTTCATAATGCCAGATTTTTGCTGTGGTGCCCTAGTCAGAAAAAATATATTTTCATCAAATATATGAAAAATATATGTTTTAAAACACGGGTTCCTGACCTTTGATTGTAAATAACTCAGAAGGACTTGCTCTGAGGTATAAAGTTCTTTTGTAAACTTTACTCAGCAAGAAATACCCTTTCCAACGGTATACAATGTGCCCATTATCTGATGAAAATATTTCTTTTTTACTAGGGCACCACAGCTAAAATCTTTTTACAGCTGATCTGGGATGTTTACCCAAGATGTTCTTACTCATTGAAGGTCCCTCTAGAATATCCAATTGGTTTCATTAGTCAACTCAAAAATCCCTGCGGGGGCTCTATTACATGCCAGGATGAAAATCGAAAGAATAATTTATGTCTCTGTGCTAATATGTTTATGATGTACGGATATGGGAATTTAGATTTGTGAATATGCATATACGTGCCTATGTTTTTTTGTGTATTATTAAAAGTCGGTACTTACATTTGATGTATTTTAGCATTTCCCAATTGAATCAGAGGTAGGTTAGAGAAGAGAAGAGGTAGGTTAGAGAAGGAAGGTGAGGATTCTCTTTTGTTTTCATTTTACTTAATGTAAGATTAATAATGATCAATGATTATTGATTACTTTCAATCAAAAACAATTCTTTTCTTTGATTGGAACTTTTATGCTTTTTTTTCTAAAGGCAAATCATTTTTTTAATCATTGTTTTTAACATTATTTTTATTATTGACAAGGGATATTGGTTTTTCTATTACATTAGAATTTATTAATTTGGTATCATTGGACATATTGGTTTGACAAACGATTTAGAACAACATTTTTGTTTAGTAATGGTTTTACACTTATCCTTATCTTTTTTTACCTCTTCTAATGAAGAGGTATATGTATTCACTTGTCTGTCTGTCCACACAATACCTCCAAAAGTTCTTAATGAATTTCAATGACATTTTCTGGAAGGGTAGGCCTTGGGGTAAGGAATAATTGATTAATATTTTTGGCGGATCCAGGAATTTTTTTACAGTTACCTCTCTTACATCGTAGCTTTATGTCCACACAATATCTCCAAAAGTTCTCAATGGATCTCAATGAACTTTCCTGGAAGGGTAGTCCATGGGTTAAGGAAAAATTGTTTAAATTTTGGGGCAGATCCAGGAATGTTATTGCTTGATTGAGAGATATTTTTTATTCTATACATTTATGTATTAACTCCGTTCTTTCATGCAATATCTTCTCAGTGAATTTCAAAGATATTTTGTGGAAGGGTTGGCTATGAGCTAAGGAAGAATTGATTAATTTTTTTTGGTGGATGCAGGATTTTTTACAGTTATCTCCCTTGCATCGTAGGTATAGATGAACTGATTTTCATTCTGTTTTTGGCTGAGGTATGCACTCTGTGAGTGCTTTCTAATTTAATTATTGTTTTTGCCATTATTTCTATTATTGATAATGGATACTGATTTTTTTCTATTAAATTAGTTTATTAAATCAATAACATTGGACTTGTTGGTTTGACAACCGATTTAGAGCAACATATTCATTTTTGTTCAATGATGGTCTTTCACTTTTCCTCAACTTTTTATTTGGTCAATTCTCCAACCCTTTTCAGGTGTATGTGACATCTGATGATGAGTCTTAAAAATTTGTTGGCCTATAATGTCACTAAAGCTTTAGTGTTTAATGTATCTTTTAAAAAAAAAATATGAGGTGTGGTTATTAACAAGACTCGGCTTATGTAAGTCAATCCACAGTACGCACGAGTGAACCATGTGATATATATTGACCAATAGACAAGCATAAACAACTCCTAAAAGTTATACTCTGCTTGCATCTCCAGTTCGTTGTTGCTCATTGCTTGAACTAGACATGTTTTTCTGATGTGTCGTAAAATGGTCAGTGATCTGTTTTTCATTTAAGTCATTTGTTGAGTCGTAGAAGAAAGGAAAAAAACCATGATCATGGCTAGCACTTATTATTCTTTGTTAAGGAATTGTCATCACTTAAAAGAATCTAATATTAAAAAAAATAAAACGTCATTTTTATATTTAAAATGGGGAAAATAAAATTGTTTGTTTTGCTGAGCTTTGTAAAATATTTGCCTTTTTTGTGCTTTTTGGCTTCAACTCGTGAAACCTGCAATTGTCCAGAGTTTTTTCTATGCTTTTTTTTATCTGTAAAAGAAAAAAGGAAAAAAAAGTGCTTTCTTTGACAATAAAACTTCATTTCTTATTCTCTTGTTTATTAAACTGAGTAACATTGATAAATGAGTTAAATATGGTTATCTCTTTAGCAGGCGTTTCTATCCCTTTAGATTGAATAAAACATTTCTGAGAGATAAACCCTGAAAACAATATATTCACAATTTCCAGCTGATTAATGTTAGAATAGATTTGATTCTGTTCAATGCTGCATATTTATATTTGTGTGCACATGAGAATGGAATTTTTTGTGTAGAAAATTCAACTATTGTTTGTACGTTTAATGATTATTTTAAAACTTGTGATGTTATGTTTTGTTCACCTTCAATCAAAATCACTTCCATACAAATATTTAAACATGTCTGAAAAATCGAATATGTCATTATCATTAATCTATATCTTGTGAAGAACACTAGTCCAAACAATTCATGGAATAACATTTATATCTAATCAAATTTTTTTGAATATTTTTCTCTGATACAGAAAAGATAAAAGTAGTCTTTGTGGTCAGATCATTGATTCATGACTGAATATAAATTGTTATGTCAATACATTTCTTTATATTATTGTAATTGTATCCTTCTTCTTTCTGTCATTTATTTTATTTTTATTTCGTAATTAAAGAGATATAGTCCGATTATTGACATGGAATGTGTACACAATGAAATCAGTGCCTTTAAAAGAAGAATAACTGATGATGCCCGCAGAAATATCTGCTGCCATTTTCTGCTGCTTGCATTTGTCAGCAATTTTTAATACTTGTTTGATATTGATTCTTTATTGAATACAATCAGCCTCCATCTGAATTTTCTGATCTTACCCCACTTACATTCCTCTCTTGATAATTTCTATTGTTTATTTTTGGTCTGAATATCTGAGACAAGGTGATGTTGCTATTACACAGGATTCCCCTAAAGTAAGCATCCATTTTGGAGAAATAGGGAAGATTTTAAGTAATTCTTATACTGGCACAACTGAATGCAAATTTCTATGCAGTATCCATATATTCATAACATTTCAATTGCTCCACACATTATTTTGTTAATTTTAATATCTTTTCCCTTTAGACCCATATCATTGACAATGAATATGCAAGAATGGGTTTATGTAGTAACATGCAGGATAAAAGGAATGACATGTAATGAAATTAGAGAAAAGTTAGAGATAAAGTTCCATAAACAGGCCCTAGAGACCAGGCTATTTGTATATTATTGAACAAATTTAAGAGGGCCTTATCTGTGCACATTCATTGTCAATGATATGGGTCTGTAAAAAGATATTAAAATTAACAAAAAAATATGTGAAGCAATTGAAATGTTATAACCTAACTTATATAATACAGTGTGTGTTGGTTGGTCTGTCAGTCAGGCAAGGGAAATAATTTTCATATTTTCATGCAAGAGTTACTTCCCTTATAAGAATTTCATTAATTGTAAAAGAAAGATGATTATACACAATGATATTTGAATTCTGTGACAATTTCCCTTTATATTCTGAGCTGTTACGTGATTGTGATTGCAAAATTACTCAAGGGCCTTTTGATCAAAGTGTATTATCTGTTCTTCGAAACTGCCATGGCCTCGAAGTTCAGAGAACCACGTCCCTTCGGGGGTCCTTGTGGCATGCTCGGGTATCGTCCTGGGAGAAGTTGCACAGGATATCTTGGCCAGCTGGTCGGGGGCTGATCACCATTGGCATGCTCAGGATTCGTCCTGAGAAGCTTTTGCCCCCCCCCCCTATCCGGTCCCCGTGGCATCTGTCTCAGTGACAGGGATTTGGATTTTTTTCCCCTCAAGTCTCTAGTCAGGGGGACATGGGATCCCCCCTACTGAATTCGGCATTAAATGACCCACCAAGGGTCGATGTGCCGTTAAACAAAACAACCAAACCAAACCAAAATTACTCAATTATTTCCGACATTTTTTGTCGGCAGGTGTAAACTAGTATTTGCTAAATTTGATTTTGATTATGCAAATATAACAATTACTTAAAAATCTTCCCTATTTCTCTAAAATAGATGTTTATATTGAATCATTCAGACCAGGTTTTTTTTTTGTGTCTTTATCACAAAGTTTTGACCACTCTAGTTGCCAGTCTTCCTCAGGCATCTGTCACATTCAGCAACCTTGGAATGCTGGGCAGAATCCTTTATTGATCCATGGGGAAACACTGTTCTCATCTTCTATACCTGTCACATCCGGAGTCCTTCCCTGGAAATCATGAGACCGTTCTCCCCTTCAGGCAATACTGGAATATACAATGGCTTAGTGGAGACAGACAGATCGGTATCAGAGGGAAGAATTAATAAGTTCTGAAATTCTGTAAGAAGGACACTGGTCGTGACAAGTTATGGAATGAGAACGGCAAATCCTGTGGATGGAATGAAGGGTTCTGTTTGACATTCTTTGAAAAATACTGAATGCAATAAATAACTGCGGAAGGCCAGAGGGGAAAGTGGCCGGAACGGTGTGATGAAAACAACAAAGATGAGGAAACTAGTTCAAATGAAGCAATGGTCACCACCACCGTTATTACTATTTTATCTATTACCTTGATTTGCTGTTTGATACAATTATTTACCAAGTCTTTCACCTGAGACCTAAGGCAAATGAAGGTTTTTGAGCATTTTTTCTTTTTAATATCATTCATTTGCTTTCTACCCACAAGACACACACTATTATTATTATTATTATTATTATTATTTATTATTCATTATTCACCTCTGCCAATGAAATTGGAAGAGGTATATGTATTCACTTATGTCTGTCTGTGTGTCTGACCACACACTGTCTCCAAAAGTTCTTCATGAATTTCAATGATATTTTGGGGCATGGCCTAAGGAGGAATTGATTAAATTTAGGGGTGGATCCATGAATTCTATTTACAGTTACATTGTAGCTATATATGAAATGATTTTCATTCAGTTTTTAGTGACAATGGTGCTGGTAGATATATGTACTCTGAATGCTTTCTAGCTGTTATTATTGTTATTAATTTATTATATTGTCTTTTATTCAACAACAGTTCTAACTTGAATTTAATTTTTGATTAACATTCTTAAAGGTGTTGAATCTACATTTCCGTTTGATCACATATGAAATATATTGGCTGAAGTTTTGAGTCGAAGTGTTGTCTATTTGTTGAATTATTCAGACTGCCATTCTCACCATTATTGTTTCATTCCCTATATTTTATCTGCTGACTTCTCTGGCCTGTATGTCTCAGGGATGTATGTTGTTTCTGGTTATCATCATTTTTTCCCCAAGTCTATTCTTCTTCACTTATCAAGGAACAAAGATTAGTCTGGCACTGGAAATTTTTATATGATCAAAACAACAAAGGTGAGGATTCTAGTCTGAATAATTCATTGATTGTGTAAAATACAGTTATTCTTTGCCATTCGCTGGTTTTCCATTTGCGGTTTTGATAATTCGCAGTTCAATCATGCATAATTTAATAGGAATATTTTGAGGAAATCATAAATGCATATATATTTTTAATATAGCAACTACTACAGACCTTTGACAAAAAGTGATGTCAGTATTATAAAAACATCTGGAATTTGTAATCTATTAATTTTATCATAATAATCTTTGGGTTATTAATAAGAAAGATTGTAGAAAATTATCAACTGAAAATTATTTATGTAGACAATACGAACCCAGAGATAATTGTGTTTTAAAGCTTGTTTGCACTCGCGACCCGGTTAATCTTGAGAATTTTCTTTTTCCAATTCACTGTAATGTAGTTTTATGAAATTTATAGTTTTTGTACATTTACTGAATATATACATTTATTTTTTGTACATTTACTGTGTGTATTGTACTGCATTCATTTACTTTTTATATATTTACTGCATTCATTTATTTTTTTGTACATTTACAGTGTGTATTGTACTGTATTCATTTATTTTTTGTACATTTACTGTATCTATTATACTGTATTCATTTATTTTTTGTACATTTACTGAATGTATTGTACAGTATTCATTTATTTTTTGTACATTTACTGAATGTATTGTACTGTATTCATTTATTTTTTGTACATTTACTGTATCTATTGTACTGTATTCATTTATTTGTTGTACATTTACTGAATGTATTGTACTGTATTCATTTATTTTTTGTACATTGACTGAATGTATTGTACTGTATTCATTTATTTTTTGTACATTTACTGAATGTATTGTACTGTAGTCATTTATTTTTTGTACATTTACTGAATGTATTGTACGGTATTCATTTATTTTTTGTACATTTACAATTTGTAATGGTGTTCGTTTATTAAAAGGTTTATGGTACAAGATTTATGTTTTTTGGGGGATCATCAAAAATTATTTGTGGATTTAGCACCCCCCTAACACCCATGAATGGCAAGGGATAACTGTATATTATTAATTTTCCTTTTTTTGCATAATAATTGTATTTTGAATTCCTTTCCAGGTCTATACCAATCGACCATTGTGAGTTGGTTCTGTTCAACATTGTTCCTGTTGGGGATGAACCGAAGATTTCTGACCGGCCCAAAAAAGATGTAAGTCTTGTTTGACTAAATCATTGGTTCTTAACCTTTCTTGCTCCTTGCCCCCCAACTCAACAGCTCTGAAAATTGTCCCCCTTACAGTTACCAGAATTTAGTGTTTTAAAACATTGTACAGTTGTATATATAATTCTGCTGGATTTGGATGTTAAAAGTGATATTTCTTTATTTTAAGGGGCTTCCAGCTATGCTTAATCAGAAAAAGTT
Organism: Architeuthis dux; assembly: GCA_006491835.1. Taxonomy (NCBI): domain Eukaryota; kingdom Metazoa; phylum Mollusca; class Cephalopoda; order Oegopsida; family Architeuthidae; genus Architeuthis; species Architeuthis dux. The sequence goes on from VCCN01001597.1 coordinate 941,271, forward strand.
TTTCTTCAATTGTTCTAATCCTCCTGGAAAGGTTTCAATTTCAAGATGGCGTTCAAGATGGCCACCAAATCCTTAAACTAGGCCATTACACAGTCATTATTCATCCTAGACAAGTTTTTCCAATGTTTTTTTTGTATGTTTAATAACATATCCAAAGTTTACCACAGTCTGACCACTGGAAAGATATAATTTTCATGATAGTGTCAAAGATGGCCGCCAAATTAGTCAGCTGCATTTATGAAAAAACCCACCATATGCTGGACTTGTAGCTACTGGAAAGGTACAATTTTCAAAATTGTGTCCAATTTGGCCGCCAAATCCTTAAAACAGCCCATTACTCGTTCGTTATTCATACTAGACTGGTTTTTCCAATGGCTTTTTGTAGTAGCAAATGTGTTCAATAACATATCAAAAGTTTACCACAGTCTGACCACTGGATAGGTATAATTTTCAAGATGGTGGCAAAGATGGCCACCAAATTAATCGGCTGCATTTATGAAAAAAAACACTTTACGATGGATTTGGATATTAACAGCGATATTTTTTAATTTCTAGGGCTTTTAAGGTATGCTTAATCAGAAAAGTTTTTCTAACATTAGCTACTAGCACTAAGCGCAAAAATGATGAATTTTCCACGTCGATTTATATGGGCTTTAAACATTATTTATGCTGGATTTCAATGTTAAAAGGAATAAATAATCATTTCTAAATTGGATGAGCCCTGCTGGATTAAAAAAAAGCAGTCTTCAATTTTTCTAACAATAGCTTCTAGCAGTACACATGCACAAAAATGATAATTTCCACATGATTTGATAGGGGCTCAAAAATATGTATGGGCATCATGATCCGCTATGTTTATCTGTATGCATCTGACTTCATAATAGAATTGACTGAATGTCTACTAACAATAAATGTTGAGCTGTGTAATATTAGTATGAGTAGTTCATAGGTAAAGTTGTAATGCTAGCCATATTAGCAGCATCAGAAGAAGAACAAAGACTTGTAACAGAAATAACGAGGATATATTTATAAACTAATACCTAGAATGATTGAGAAGCAATGCGTTTTGCATTGTGAAAACTGAATTTGATTCAAACCGAAAGAATTAAGTTTGTAAGAAAGTTATGAATGCAAAATGTCTGGCAAAGTTGGATGACTTAACAGTCAAAAATGGATTGCATCATAAGGACTGATTTGACCGACCTAAAGAAGCTAACATTTTTTACTTTTGTACTTACACAGTATTTCTATTTACTTGAGTTAGTACTAAGCCGGCATTGCAATGACTTTGAGTTTTAGTAAAAAATGATTATTTTATTTTATTTTTTATTAAATGAAGTACTGTAAACCATTTTTATTAATTTTTTACTAATATTTACATTCATCCTAATTTTTGGTTTGTTTAATCACAATTTCAGTAAGGCTGGCACGGCAGTGTTATTGTTTTGGTTTTAGTATAAAAAGTGATCGATTATTTATTTTTTATTTAGACAAAGTATTGTAAACCATTTTTATTAATTTTTAACTACTATTTACCTTCATCTTAACTTTCAGTTGTTTTTATTAATTACAATTCAAGTTGGTTTTAGTAAAAAAGCTATTATTATTCATTAATAACGATTTTACACATTGTGATTTAACGAGAAATCTACTAAAAATTAGGTTGAGGGTAAATAGCAGTCAAAAATTAATAAATATGGTTTACAATACTTGATTTAATAAAATAAAAAAAAAAATTGTTTTTGTAAGCTTGGTTTAATGATAGATATTAACAGATTAAAAATGCAGCAACAGATTATGTACTTACAGGTCCTTTTATTCAAATAATGACTGCGGTCAACCAAACACATGTGTCCTTCCGAGCTCTTTCTTCTACTAATAACACAATGCAATAATGGCTGCTTGTTGACAGCGCCCCCTAGCGGAAATCTTCTGTCTAAGGGAATAACTCATGATAATTACTTCAGTTTTTTTAACAAAACTCAAACTTCTTTAGTGGTGATCGGTTAAATCAGTCCTTATGATGCAATCAATTTTTGATGGTTAAGTCGTCCAACTTTGCCAAATGTCTTTTGATTCAAAGATATATGCAAAAAGTTTGTAAGTTTGAGCCTATTCTGTTAGGAAGGCTTTCATGGAAGTGCCGACAAAAAATAATTAAAATCAGTACTGCTGTCACTTTTGTAGTCTACTTCATTACCATCAAAGTAATTTTGATATTCCTATTGCTGCAGTCTTCACAAAAACATGCAGGTGTACATTGGAGATTGTTTTTTTGACATGAACAATGTCGTAGTTCAGTAAGACTTGCAATTGCATTTAATCAATTCCAAGATCTCATCTGGGGTAGGCTTTTTCAAACATAGCACTGATACATAGCTATCATTTTCTGATACCCAGCCATGTCCATTGGGAGCTGGCAATGTGTAGTAGAAAAGTCTTTTTCAAACAGGAAGACTGTAGGGCAGAAAGTCTCTTTAAAACGAGAGGACTGCAGGGCACAAAGTCTCTTTAAAACGAGAGGACCACAGGGCACAATGTCTCTTTCACAGGACACCTCTTCGGCACGACACTGGCAAACGCACTGATTTCCTTGAATATTTGCTCTACACCAACAATGTTTGTCAGACTGCAGCCAAAAGCGAATTGTTTTCATTCCCCCAATCGACCACTTATATCATGATTCAAGTGCCTGTATGCAAAGTGTCTGACGCAGCAAAACATGAGCGGGGAGCCCGGATGTTCCGACAGCGCCACCACATGGAGTCTCTTCGGCTGTGATTGGGCAGAAGGCTCAGGTTCGACCTCACGGTTTGCTTGTATTAAGAGGCGACAGTTCTTCAAGAAATGACATAATTTGCTCTAGATTCATCAGGAGTGAACGCTGCCTGTGCTGGAGGCAACTTTTCACCTTCCTTTCCTTTGAGAAAAAGATCCTGTCATAATTCTTTCAAGGATTGGGACTTTGTCTTTTCACAGTAAACTGTGCATGTAAATCTCTCTAATTTTCAATATCTTGGTGGGACAGGGATTCAAGAGAAAGACCAAGACCGGTAGGCATTGTAACAATTGGATCATCATCTTTCAAGATTAAGAAACTCTGTACCCACTTACATTTTGATATTCCTGAGGACTTTCCTCCCCAGTCTGCCCTGCGCATGTAATCCAAACAGAGCTTTTGCTTTAGCAGCACCAAGTTCTTTGTAGCATTTCCCAATGTCGATAATACATTGATTTTTTTCCTTTTCCTGCTATCATATGTAACTTTGATGTATGTAGTGAATCATATATTTCGAGCAATAGAATGTAAACATCTGTATCAACTGAATGGACCACCAAGCTACAACATGGAACGGATCTTGTTGTATCCAAACAATGAAGGGGTATTAGAATGTTGGTCTCTTTGTGATCATGTTCTCTCATATTATCACTCAACAATCTTGGCTGGTTTGATGAAACAAGAGTCCCTGCCAAAACATTTTTCTCTTTTCGTTATCTTTAAACCTATTCAACAGAGCATCCTTAAAGAGAATTGTCAGTTGAGCTTTAGTATTGCTATCTGATAGAAGAGTCCTCATGCTGATTCCTCCTACATTCATTGATTCTGTCACATGAAACTTGATAGGATCAATGCCTTTGGCTCTTGCTTTCCATGTCTGCTCTTTAAGTGAACCTTGTATGTAATGATCAAACAGAACTCTGCCTTCATTACTCCTTTGGAATTTCTTGTCAATTTGTTAACAAAATCTTTCAGCAAGCTGTCCAATGTTCTTTATACTTTCATCTTTTTTCATTGATCTAACTTCTACCATAGCATCAATAATAACTACTCTGTATGCAGTTTGCTCAGTGATTTTTATTCTTCTACTTTCACTATCAGCAGCAACCTCTGTCTCATTCATCAAGGTTGATTTGTCTGCTGGAATAAGTATTAGGCCTTTGTCTGATAAAAGAGTCCTGGGAATTGCAGTGAATTCAAGTTCGCCAATGGCTTTGGATAATTCCATTAATTTGGATCGTGCTCTCTGTATGAGAAGAAACAGAGTAAGCAAAGTTTGTCTTTCATTTAGTAATTGATAGTGATGTACTGGAATATCAATCCGGTCAGATATCCGGTGCCGGATTCACAAAAAATTATCACTGCCTCCATGTGAATCTGGTGCCAGATATCCAACTGGATTGATATTCCGGTACATCACTAGTAGTCGAGTGCACCTTACCCCCAAAAGAATTGCTACAAAAGGTTTCTCAACTGTTTCTTGTGGTATCAGGTGTGCCTTATAACATATCAAAAGTATACCACATTCTGACCACTGGAAAGGTGTAATTTTCAAGATGCCCACCAAATCCTTAAATTATACTGTTCCAGTGATCAGACTGTGGTAGACTTTTAGTATGTTATTGAGCACACCTGATACTACACAAAACCATTGGAAAAGACCTGTCTACAATGAATAATGGGCATTTTAATGATTTGGTGGCCATCTTGGACACTACAACTTTCCAGTGGTCAGACTTTGGTGGACTATTAGTTGAGCCCACCTGATACTACAAAAAAACTGTTGAGAAACCTTTTGTAGCAATTTACTTGGGGTCAAACCATAACTGCGCTCGTCTAAATGGGCATTTTATGGATATGGCGGCCATCTTGAAAATGACACCTTTCCAGTGGTCAGATTGTGTAGCCATTTTTGGGGGATCACCTGATACTACAAAAAATTGTTGGAAAAACTTGTCTAGGCTGAATATTGAAGGACTAATGGGCATTTTAAGGATTTGCCGGTCATCTTGGATGCCATCTTGAAAATGACACCTTTTCAGATTGTGTAGCCATTCTTGGGTGGTCAAACCATAAATGCACTTGATTAAATGGGCATTTTAAGGATTTGGTGGACATCTTGAAAATTACACCTTTCCTGTGGTCAACCTTTGATATATTATTGAGCACACTTGATACTACACAAAACCATTGGAAAAACTAGGATGAATATTGAAGGACTATATTTTAAGGATTTGGTTGCCGTCTTGGACTCCATCTTGAAAATTACACCTTTTACAGTAGTCAGACTGTGGTATACTTTTAGTAGGTTATTGAGCACACCTGATACGACAAAAAACCATTGAGAAACATTTTGTAGCAACTTTGTGCAGGTCAAACCATAAATGCACTCGACTAAATGTGCATTTTAAGGATTTGGCAGCTGTTTTGGATACCATCTGGAAAATTATACCTTTCCTGTGGTCAGACCGAAGTAGAATTTTAAGCAGCCTTGATACTAGAAAAAAACTTTACAAAAACATGTATAGAAGATTGAAGAAAAACTTGCTGATTTAGCATACCTTAAAGCCCCTAAAAGTGAAAAAAAAAATGCTTTCAACATTCAAGTCCCATAGAGGCCTTTTTATCTACACATATGTCTGGACTAACATGGAAAATATCAGTAAAGAAACACGTTCTTTGTAAAAAAAATACTTAACTTAAGTTTACTTACTAAAATTTTTGTAACTTTTTTATTGTGTGAAATTTATTAACAATGCAATTAGCTAATGTCTTTTATACCTCACAAAGTTAATGAGTTAAGCATTAGGTACTATGAAATCTATAGTAAAATTAGTAATTAATAATATTGTATAATTAGGAATGAATCAGTTGAGCCGTAACACGACTCAGTTTAGCTCTAAGAAACACTTTTTGATATACATACCCTAATTCCAAATTGTCCTCCAATTTATTTAAATTGTCCCCACATGTGTTAATCTGGCACTGGAACTACATATGGGTATGTTTTAGTCTTCAGTGAGTGCGTGCAACACTCTAACATTGGTAGCTGAGTGTAGTTTCTTAAGAGAATAATAGAAGAAAGAAAAAGGAGGATGTACTGAAATGAATACTTGGAAGTGCCAGAGAAATATGGTGGGATGAGATGGCGCTATTGGAGAGGACAAATTGGAAAAAGTGACATGGCCCCCTCTGTGTATATTACCTTAACAGGAAAGACAAGCAAAACAGTTTCAGAGATGGATTTAGTGGATTAATGAATAAATGATGGGATGGAGAGATTATATGCAAGACTAGATGAGTTGTTCAAAGAAAATTCGGAGGAAGAAGTGACCTCAGAAGGAAAAGTTGAAAGCACAAAGAAACGGAACAAGAGTATAAAATGGAAGGAAAAGTAACTATGTGAGAGAGCCGAACGAGATACGGGTGACAGTGAAAATAAATTGGAAACACAAACAAATGGAAAGATTAACAAAATTCAGATGCTCGGAACTGACTGAAGTTACAAGGCTTAAAGCTGAGTTAGAAAGGAAGGATGTGGAATATGGAGGAATGGTCACCAGGTTGAAATCTGAGCAATCTATACATGAGCAAAAGTTGACACGACCAATATGAGATTGGGAAAGCAAATATTCTGAAGAATTAGAACTTCAAAACAAGAACTTGACTGAGAAGATAGAACAATTAACTAAACATTTGAATCGACATATTGAAACGAAGAAGAAAGGCGATAAAGAGATCGCTGATCAGAAAAATAGATGCTTTAAATTAGAAAAAGAACTTTATGAAATTCAGAAATAAAATTCTTCATTGAATAACAAACACTCTGGCCGTAGTGAAAAATATCAAGCTTAAAAGTATGTCATTTAGATACATTAGTGAAATTGAGAAGGTTTTTATGGTATACATAAATAATAGAAAAAGGTTGGCATTTCTAAACGTCCAGATGTGCAGAGTCAGATAAATTAGAAACCTGTATGCAGACTTTGAAAAGTGAATATTCCTGAGTTTTTAGAGAATTGGAATATACCATCAGTGTTGTTCTGAAAGCGAAGAAGGAGCTGAAGGAGAATCAGTTTTGCAATGGATGGCCAAGATTTCAAAAGCAGGCAGACACAACAAAGGACAAACTCTTTGAATGTGAATTTGAAATAAAAACGTTAAAAGAAGATTTAAAGCAAGCAAAAGAATTCAGAAGTTTGTCTGGAGATAAAGTTGGTGACAGAGGCAGCGTGAAATATGTTGGAAAATGGAGGAGTGTTGAACAGCAGGTGAGACCTAGCTCGGCAAAAATCAACAAAAATGGAAACAAAGAAAATATGGTGAAGTTTCCTGGGCCCGGTGATTTTTGTAACTTGAAATGTTATTGCTATCGACATGGCAACTTTGGTCATGTGACTTTTGAATGCAAAAGTTGGGTAGTGAGGGGCCCAGAAAATATTGGCCAAACAAACCACTCAAATCGTTGTTACAGGTGCCACTGTGTAGGTGATTTGGCTCGAGATTGCTACTCTAGATTGGTCCGTTGCTACAAGTATAATGAAGTTGGCTACTTAGCACATTACTGTTATGCTGAAATGAAATGTTGCTATATATGCAACCAGCTTGGTTATATTCCTTGTCACTGTGTCAAGGAAAGGGAGAATAAAGCTTGTTACAACTGTGGAAGCCTTGGGCATATCTGGCACAATTGCCCTTCCATGAACACTAGGATTTGGTACCAGAATGGGAAACCCAGCCACATTGCTAAGGTGAGTCCTGAATCACAAAAAGGAATACCTTAAAAATACTTGTGAACTGAGAGGAAAAAAGGTTGTTTGACTTGTGTGTCAAAGAAAGAGAAAAGTTTTTGCAGACAAAAACAAAAAAACTAGTCTTGAAAGAAAGAAAACAGAAGTTGAACGTCATAGGGAGAGCATTGCGTCCCCTGAAATAATCAACAGTGAGCAGAAAAATAGCAAACACCAGGAAGAATGATAATGGTGATAAATGATGACAATAATAAGAGAATAGGCACCATTACACTGTGAGTGGTCACAACAGATGTAAATAAAAAAAAAATGAAAGGAATATTCAAATGTTTAAAAAGGAAAAAGTCAGTTTTAAAATGGCAACACAGTGATAATAACAAAAAGAAGACATGAACGAAAGAGTCGTTGAATTTGTAAACGCAAAGAAAAGGAAAAAAAA
>VCCN01001597.1:949771-960039 GCA_006491835.1 Architeuthis dux
ATATCTAAAATATTTTTAGGCTGCCCTATAAAGGGTTAAAGAGAAAAGGACGCTGAATGGTTAACGCGACCTCAGCGGAAAAGCGAGGCAACGTTCCAAGTCTACTGCGAGGCTTCAGTCAGTGCAATCATCAAGCAACGTTGAGTTGTACTTTGTTCTGAAAGTAGCTCCCAGATTGCTTCCTTCTTTAATGAAATTTATTTTGACTTTAGTTGTAGACAACATTTTGTTGGCAGCTTAACAACATTGTTTTGTAGCCTCTGCAAAGAACCTCCAGTACCTGATTGTGTGTCCAGCTTTTTAGAGAATACTCACAATCAGTGAGGATACGTTTTAATCTACCTGTCTTCCAAGATGCACTGCATTAGTGAGATCTTATCGACTTCCACAATTTGAGATTGACAGGCATTGGTTGTGTTAACCTGGCACCAGTACTACATATGGATATATAGTCAGCTGGAGAGCTCTTCAGTAGTCTTTATTCTACGGCGAGTACGTGCAACACCCTAACAGCATGCACCCCATGTTTGGAATCTCTGGGCTAAATGTTGTGGCCTTTTTGATAAAAACACTTTAGCCAATATTTTGCATGTCTTACAAATCAATAGTAGTCATGTACTATAAATTCCATGAGATTTGTGATACAGTTTCTATCAAATGCATGCAATACAGAGGATAATGTTATCAAACAGTTATTGTTATCAAAATCAGTCGATCCCAAACACTTTATTTAAAATGAATTGAACACACATACGGTAGAAGCAAACAGATAGTAGATTGAATATCAGAAAATTCTTTTTTAGCAATAGAGTGGTAGGACTTTGGAATAGATTACTGGAATATGTAGTGCTATCAACAGATGTAAATGATTTTAAGAAGAATTATGTTTATTACACCACCACAAAGGTGATATGATATATTTATTGTTTATGTCAACATCTGCACAGTACAGTACATTTAACACTGACAGTAATTTTATATGAGCAGCTACCATAATTGACAACTCATTCTGGTTTTTTTCTTTACTCTTGGTCAGCCTTAACAAGGCCTTTTGTTTACTTCTCACATCAAAGGGTTAATAAAAAGAGAGTTATTCATGCCACAAAATTTAAGACCAATAAAAACATGTTAAATTAGCTTATTGATGTTAAAATTGTAAAAGTTAGAGACACATGACATTTTTAAATTGAAGACTAAAAACTGGTATGTCTCCATCTGGAGTTTGCTTCCTGCATATAGTCTCCTAACCTGAAGTAAAACAAAGATGCCATAGAAAGAGTTCAGAGAAGAGCCACTAAGACCATTCCAAGGCTGGGTGATATATCTTACACTGAAAGACTAAAACAACTTAATCTAGAGAGACTTGAATACAGAAGAAAACATGCTGACCTACTAGAATAGTTGGTCTGGCTATGTATGTATTACAGTCTGCACCAATGGAGCTAGAGGGCTGAAAATTTGAAAAAAAACATTTTTTTTTTTTTTAAATTCCCACCCTAAATAGGTTTTTAGTGGGGGGTTCAATTTGCAATGTAAGTTTATGTTAAATTGGTTCCTAAGTTTTTTTTTTGAAAATTCAGACTTTTTTAGTGATCACATCACAACAAAAGGTGAGAGAAGTAACTTATTCATTGATCATCCCCTTTTCCAATTTTTAAAACTGAAGAAACCTATTTTGACAGTTTTGCTGATAGTTTCTAATATTGAGCTGGTTTCCAAATGCTAAGACTTTATTTACAAGTAGCCTTGATTAGTGAGTGCTATATCCGTTCAGGACGTGGGCGATCATGGCTCTCCACAGCTTTCAACTGCAGTGCCACGATTGTTCTTGGGAGGGATAGTGGAGTGGTCTCCTGTTGCTTTCTCCACATTTTTTAATTTAGAGTTGTCCTTCTCCTGGACTGGTTACCTCCCAAGGCTAGAGAGCCCAACTCAGGGCATCCACAGCTTTCAACTGTGCAGTGCCACGATTGTTCTTGGGAGGAATAGCGGTGTGGTCTCCCGTTGCTTTCTCCACAGTTTTGAATTTAGAGTTGTCCTTCTCCTACACTGGTTACCTCCCAAGGCTAGAGATCCCAGTCTGCCTTGCTATTTTACCCAAAGCTGGGGACAGAAGAGATTCATGTCTTTTCCAAGGTGTGAAGTGAATGTAAACAGTCTCGGCCAGAATTTGAACTTGGCTAGCTGATTCCATTGTCCACACTGTCAACCGTTAGCCTCGACTATCAGAAACCAAAATTTGGGTAGGGGTGGCAAACGGTCTATGTCCATGCATCCTATATGTCATGAAATATTCTATTTTTAGGGATCTTTTTTGTCAAAAAGATCAGGAATACAGGCAGTCCTCTACTTTCGTCCTGGTTGCATTCCTGAAAAATTGTACAAAAGTTGAATTTCCGAATCTTGAATTACATATTAATTAGGGGCTTCCGTTCCCTGAGAGCTACACACACAGACACTGCATTTTGCTACACACTGTGCAGTAAATAACTCTCATGGCGTCGGTTTGTATAAATGCGCAGAAAAGATTTCCTGGAAAGACACGAAAGCAACACTTTAATAAAAGCAATGTTTGCATATTATTATTATTATTCAAGCATTTTATGATACATATTGTGCCCTTAAAAATTAGGTGGAAAATGAAGAAATAGAAATAATAATAAAATAAAATAAAATCAGAAATGTCCTAGATCTAATGAATACAGTCAAAAATGTACGAATTTACAAATTCTTACGTTACAGAAATTGAATTAGGGGTGTTAATTTATAGGGTCCAAAAGTCTGAAGTGTACAAATCTCGAGGACTGCCTGTATTAATAAAAATTTGTGAAAAATGCTTTTCGACAAATTGTTAAAATTTAAGGATTAAATTTTTTGATTTAGTTTTTAATAAAAGCCATCTGGTTCTCGTAGCTCAGATGGCAGAGCAGCTGGTGCATTTAACCAGGCAAAAGGGACATGAGTTTGAGTCTCGCTGAGAGCTTATTCTTTATTTCTGATCCGTGCTATTTACTGACTACTGTAGATCGATGACCTTGATCTGAGTTGAGTTGTAATAAAAAACAACTAAAAGATGAAGGAAAAATGTAGTCAAAGGAATTAATAATAATAATTGGTTTACAACACTTCATCTAGTAAAAATAAATAATAAAGATAATTGATCTGAAATTGTTCATTTGAGCTTTAGTTTCAATAAGAGTTTGACAGTTACATTCGAAGAAGTTTTTAGGAACTGTCAACTATAGGTTTCTTCAGTTTTCAAGTTGGCTTGGCTGGCTATGTATGTATGTACGATGCATACAGGCCATACCAATGGAGCTAGAGGGCTGAACATTGAAACATTAAATCCTTATTATGTCTAGAAAAAACATTTTTAAATTTGTGTAACCCCCCCCCATAATAGGTTTTTAGTGGGATTCAATTTACAATGTAACTTTATGCTAAATTGATCCCAAGTTTGTGCCTGCTTGTTTTTCGAAAATTCAGACTTTTTAGTGATCCAACAAAACGCGAGAGCAGTAGCTTATTCATTGATCACCCCCAATATGGTATGCTGCCAAAAGATGTTGGTAATATGACAGTTTCTATTGAGTGACTAAGCAGACCTGTTTTTTATTTCTTTTTCTTCTCTTTCAATTTCTTATTCATCTTTTTTCTTCGCTATGTATTTATGTATAATGCATACAGGCCATACCAATGGAGCTAGAGGGCTGAAAATTCAAACATTATTATGCTTAGAAAAAATCTTTTTACTTCTTTAAATCCCCCCAGTGGGGGAGGGGATCAATTTACAATGTAAGTTTATGCTAAATTGTTCCCTTAGTTTGTGTCCAGCAAAATTCATGCTTATTTTTCTGAAAAATTGAGATGTTTTTTTACTGATTACTGCCCAACAAAAGGCAAGAGAAGTAACTTATTCATTGATAATAACTTTTTCCAATTTTTTAATTGATCACTCCCAACATGGCTGGCTGCCAAAAGATGTTGATTGTGTGACAGTTTCTACTGAGTGACTAACCAGACCTGTCTATTTTTAATCTTTTTGTTGGGGTCTTACAAAAGTGAATTTCTTGGCACCTCCAGAAAGAGAACCCGGAAGATTGTGTTCTGATTCTCACATTGTAAGATCGATGCCAGTTACAGCGATTTGATAATTTTCTTATGCGCTTGCTCTTCTCACTCTTTTCCCAACTAATCAGTTAATTAAACATACATTCTGCTAATTGGTGTTAAGTTCAAATAAATTATCCTGATCTTATCTCAATTTTAAATTCTTCATCAAGTGGCGACTTTTGCTATGAAAGAAATTATTTGACAGCAGTAGATACAGGTGTACCCGGATTACTGCTGTTAATTCATTCCAAAATTTACTGTGCTGTTTAAAACTGCACTGTTCAAGGTCTTATTATAATTTAATGTGTTTTTGTTTCCAGCTTATACTTAGTTACATTAATTTGCACTGCAATACCGTAACCGTACTACATCAAAACCGCACCGTTCAAGGTCTTATTATAATTTAATGGTTTTGTTTCCAGCTTATACTTAGTTTCATTAATTTGCACTGCAATACCTTAACCGTACTACATCAAAACCTGCACTAATCAAAACCGCACTGTTCAAGGGCTTATTATAATTTAATGTGTTTTTGTTTTCAGCTTATACTTAGTTAGATTAATTTGCTCAGCAATACCATAACCATACTACATCAAAACCTGCACTATTCGTTCAGCTTAGTCAGGCAGATACAGAGTCACAATAGTGAGGCCCTTGGTGAGGAGTGACTTTACTATCAATGGTTTGCATGACTGGCTTGCTAACCATCATTTTATGGCTGGTGTCCTCATTGTAGGAGGAGGTGCAGGTGGCCTAATGGTTAATGGTGCAGAGAATGGAATTGGTGAACACTCTGGCTGGGACAGTTTGCATTCACTTGGGAAAGGCATGAATCCACTTCTCCATCTAGGTATGAGTAAATAGCATGGAAGTTGGAGAATTTTAGCTCTGTAAAGAAATCAATCTTTGGGATTAAAAACACACAATTGCTATAGAAACAATGATTGGATCTCCATCAATCATTCGAGAAATGGAGACAAAAATCATTGCCTCATGAGTCGCATGGCACAGAAAGCAACTTTGTTTTGCCCCCATTGTATGTTATTAGTATCTTCCTTCTATCTATATATCGATCTATCTGTCTATCATATAGTGCAGAGGTTTTCAAAGTATGTGCCGTGGGATATTCACAAATTTTAATACAGTCATACATCGATTTTCACTAACGTCTGATTGCAAATACATCCCCATAATAGCTTAAAACCCATTAACTTGACAGGAATTTCAGTTGGCTGCTGACTTCCATTAATTTTCTGCAGTCTGCCATCATTCTCTTTATCTATTATTCTTTTTCTTTGTCTTTCGCTTTATCCTCTCTTTCTATTCTTTGCTGTCATCCTCCCGGCGTGTTGGATACTGTTAATGACACTGTGCAACACTCTGATACACTTTGCAACATAAGTATTAGGACTATATTTAAATATGTTTGGCTTTTTTTTTGGCTTTTCATGTATAGTTTTGCTTCACATTCAGTTTTTAATTTGGCAACCTTGCCATGGCCTAAAAAAGAGGGGTGGGAGTACAGGAGAAACTGGATGGGAAAAGTCATATGCCCAAAGAGTTAAAATATGTAATTGTCACTTTAAGAAATAAAAAACATCAATGGTAGTTGAAAAATAATTTAAAAATAAATAATGGTAGCCAGTCTGTGGCAGGCACACGCAAAAGGGTATGTTGAGTAACATATGGAAACAATTTTGTCTTCATTGTATGTATCCAAAAATGTTTGTTAAATAGAAAAAAAAATGTTTTGGCAAATTCATTTCTTCTGACGTTATGAAACAAGCAACATTAACTTCGGCACTAAATGTTCTTGCATGAATCCGATAGAAAAGTCACATGTCCCGTGTTCCGATCAACCCATCTAACTGGCACATCTAGTCTTGAACTTCACAATTCCAACACTAGTTTGTGCTCTTTCTATAGTTTTCATTCTGGATTGTTCTAAACGATGTATTGTATGTTAGAATTACAGCAGGAACTTTATGTATATCTTAAAAATGAGGGACACAAATACACCAAATACTTTGTGGATACAGATATTTTTAACCAAATTGGTGTATTTGTCTGATAAAAGTTGAATGTGTTAAATCTCTGCAAGGACACAAGATGCACATTTTGAAATTGGTAGAGAAGATTTTCGCCTTCAGGAAAAAATATTATTATTATTATGGAAAAGAAAAATGAATGAAGATAGTGGCAAAGAATGTTTCTCATTTTTGCAACAGTTTGTGACATCAAATGATGTTGATTTCACTTAGGATATAAAATTCGTTTTGAAGAACACCTATCTCAGCTTAGCAACTGGTTTAAAAAATATTTTCAAGAATATAATATGTAGAAATTCACAAGAATTCAATCTCCATCTGTCTTTACGTCTGCAGAGGAAGAAAATCTAATCGAGCCGTCTTGGGACAATACATTGAAAACTAAAATTGCCAACATGGAATTAACTGAGTTTTGTGAAAGATGAATATAAGTGCTAAAGCTCAACGAATCCTAATTCTATTTACAATGACTTAATTCTGTGAAGCTGGGTTTTCAGCTGTAGCTGTGATAAAACACAAGTATCGTTCAAAAATTGACGTGGAACAGGAAATGAAGGTGTCTGTCACAAGTTTGATTCTAAGATTTGAAAAACTGTCAAGGTGAATAACAGTTGGTTAAGCAAACGTAAGTAAAAACTCATGAAAAAATACCCTTGTAGTTTGGACTGCTCTGACTGCATTTGATCTTTGTTTCTTCCGGGAATTTTCTGTTTTTGAGAAAAAGTACAGTTTTACAGGAGAAGCAAATGAATTGCCTCTAAAGTTGTTGAACGATTTACAGTGTATATACAATGTAAAACTAGAATCTTATTTTGTGTCTGTCTTAATGACACCATATGTTCAATTTACAAAGTAAATATTGGCTAAACTGGACCCTTATATTGTAAATAAAAATATTTTTTACTCGTGTTTGCTTAATTGAAACTTGACCGTTTTTTTCTTTTTTTTTTTTTTACTTTTTTACTAACCCAACTTATATTTTTTTCAATCTTTTTTTTACATCTTTTTCCATCTTTTTTTTTCCATCTTTTTACTAACTAACCTAAGTTATATTCTTTTACATCTTTTTTACATCATTTCTTCTTTTTTTACTAACTAACCTAAAATACAGGAATACAGGAATACAAATGCAGTTGTTCTGTATTTTCTGACTTATTGTTAATACAAATGGTTTATAATACTTGATTTAATAAAAAAAATAAAATAAAATAATGTTTTTTTTTACTGAAACTCAAACAGTCATTGCAGTACGAAAGTAAAAAAAATGTTAGCTTCTTTAGCGGTGATCAGTCAAATCAGTCCTTATGATACAATGCATTTTTGACCGTTAAGTCGTTCTACTTTGCCAAAGTTGAATATTATAAATGTTATATTTGCATGTTTGCACCAGTCTGGTGGTCGTCACTGAAGATTGAGTGACAGCGAGTCTCCTCAAATCTCCAGTCCCGCTTCTCAGTGTCCACGCAGACTCCAGTAGTGGCGTGTCGGGTCAGTCTTAATTCTTCCCAGAATTTCTAATTCATCTAATCTTGCTACTAGCATTTTAGGCATGGTTCTAAATGTCCCATCTATTGTGGACACCACCATAACATTCATATTCCACAGTTTTCCAGGCAAGGTCTTTGTATTTTTCCAATTATTTGCTTGCTTTTGTTTTTACCCCAGGTGGTCTGCTGACAGAGCAACATCAATCAAGTCCTAATATTCTTAATAGAAACCATCAACCAAAACTCTCACAATAGGTTTCTTCAGTATTTAAGTTGCTCTGGCTAGCTATGTATGTATCACGCATACAGACTGCACCAATGGTGCTAGAGTGCTGAAAATTTAAACATTCATTCATTCATGTCTAGAAAAAAGTTTTTTGTTTTTTAAAATTCAATTTGCAATGTAAGTTTATGTTAAATTGGTCCCTTAGTGCTTGTTTTTTTTTAAATTTCAGACTTTTTTAGTGATCACTGCCGAACAAAAGGCAAGAGAAGTAATTTATTGATTTATCACACCTTTTCCAATTTTTTGATTGATCACCCCTTTTTCCAGTTTTTTAATTGATCACTCCCAACATGGCCAGCTGCCAAATGATGTTGGTCACGTGATGTTTTCTATTGAGTGACTAACTAGACTTGTTTTTGACCCCAGGTCGTCTGCTGACACAGCCATATCTATGATCTAATATTATTATTATTATTATTCTATCTTTCAGCTGTCTTCATTGCTTTCAACTGAAGTCCGAGTCACTCAAGCTGGCCGTAGCCTCTACTTCAAATTGGCGGCCCTCGTGCAGGTGCATTATGGGTTGTGTTCAACAACTGTCACTGGAATTCCGATGAAAGTAAGTACTCTCCAGTATATTTTCTAAGTTTAGTCATAATATGAATGAATGGTGCACGACCTACTATTGATTTTTGTTATTTAAGTGAAGAGATGAAAGGGCAGAGATTACCATGTTAGTAACTGTGCTGATAGTGGAACACCAGCCATTTATTAGAAACCGTCAATCAAAACTGTCAAAATAGGTTTCTTCAGCATTTGAGTTGGTCCGGCTGGCTATGTATGTATCATGTGGACAGGCCATCCCAATGGAGGTAGAGGGCTGAAAATTGAAACATTTACTCCTTATTATGTCTAGAAAAAAGTTTTTACTTTTTAAAATCCCCCCTTGCAAAAATAAGTTTTTAGATCAATTTACAATGTAAGTTTATGCTAAATTATACCCTTAGTTTGTGTCCGGCAACATTCATGCTGAAAAATTAAGACTTTTTTTGCTGATCATTGCCCAACAAAAGGCAAGAGAAGTAACTTATTCATTGATAACTCTTTTTCACAATTTTCAAAATAAATGCTTCAGTTTGCAGTGTAAGTTTATGCTAAATTGATCCCTTATTTTGTGTCTGCTTGTTTTTTTGAAAATTTGGACTTTTAGTAATCGCTGCCCAACAAAATGTGAGAAGTAACTTATTCATTGATCTCCACTTTTTCCAATTTTTAATTGATCACCCCCAACATGGCCTGCTGCCAAAAGACGTTGGTCACGTGACAGTTTCTATTGAGTGACTAATCAGACCCGTTATTATTTTATTTGATCATGAATTGATTGAAGAGAGAAAAGTCTAGAGGATGTATATTATTTATAATTATTATATATAAGTATAGAAAGGAAAGGGCAGTATGTATTTGTGTCAAATGGGGTTATTTGAATGTCTTATACTGTGGCGTATTGGGGCGGGGGAGTGCTGCACCCCTCTCCACATGTCGGCAAAATTTTTCCAGGGTTGCCAAATTAGCCATTTTTCGGCTAGATGTGGCTGATTTTGTTTCCATTTTAGCTGATAAAAATCAACGATAGCCGCTTAAATCTGGTAAGTTTAATGAAAGTAGATGTTCAATATTTATTAATAATTTGTACTAGAGTCTTGCTGTATTGTTATTTTATTTGAAAAATAGGCTTTAAATAAGTATATATATCATTATCAGCTGTTATAAGACCACTGCTAGACAAAGGCCTTTTCCGTCACCTTCCATGACCACCTAGACTGTGCTAACCTCTGCTACGTCCTACCCGCAAACTTTTCTATCTCGTCCCTCCATCTTGTGTCTGGTTTTTTCCTACTTCATTTACTATCCCATGTGCACCAATCGGTTAGTCTTTTATCCCCATCTATTGTCATCTCTTCTTGCTAGGTGACCAGCCCATCTCCATTTTTGCTGTTTAATTATTTCTATAATATCCTTCACTCTAGTCCTCCCTCTGATCCACGTTGATCTTTTTTCCATCTCTTAGAGTTATCCCTAGCATTGCTCTTTCCATGGCTCTGTGCTATTCCAAGTTGGTTTTCAGCTCGTTTTGTTAGTTTCCATGTTTTGTGGTATACTTTGTCTTAAGCACATTGGCAGGGTACTCTTCAAAGTGTCTCTATTCCTTATGGGGTACCGTCCAAAACAGTGTAGACCATAGAGACCCCCTGTAGATATATAGGGACCTACCGAATAAGATAGCACCGATCTAAATGCTCAGCAGAAAATACTGGTAATGGATGAGCTAAATTAGCCACCATTTCCCAAATCCAATATATATATGTACAAATATGAGATTCTAGAAGAGGTCAA
>VCCN01001597.1:966696-976717 GCA_006491835.1 Architeuthis dux
GTTGTGGGTGGGTTTAATGATTAATAATTCAATTAAGTGGATTTTAAGTGTTTTAAATAGAGATCCAATGATATATCTTGAAAGCTGAGTGTTTATTTTTCAAGAAAATAAACACTCAGCTTTCAAGACGTATCATCCGAATCTCTACTATTTAAAATACTTAATATCCACTTAATTGAATTATTAATCATTAAACCCACCCACAACCAAATATAGACTATATATAACAATTTCCATCACTTTTTTCTGAAGAAGCCAGAATGAACTGGCAAAACGTCAAAATAAACAACCCTTTAAAGCAATTACTGCCTAGGCTGTAGTAGTTATGGAAGAAAGGTTATAAAAAAATATGTACACACATTCACACTCACATGTGTATGTGTACATATATCCCCTAAATCTTTAAGTCAAGCCGATGCAGGTGCCATGGGCACAATATTTTGTGAATCACTGATAATCATCAAGATCAAAGAACTTTTATGACAAATACATAATATCAAACGAAAGATCTTTTGTATAATTCCTGGTCTGCCACTGGCAAATGATTTTGAAATGAAGGATTCCTTTGGAATTCTTCTCAATTGCAGACAGCAAGAACAATAATGTTGGTTGGCATTATTTCCTTAAGTCTAAATAAGTCTTTATAAAGGTTTAAATGGGGTTATGGTACTTTTGTATATATCACTTTAGCAAATATCAGTTTTGTCTAAATCACTATTTGTCCCCACAATATCTCCAAAGGTTCTCGATGAATTTCAATGAGATTTTGTCAAATGGTTGGTCATGGGCTAAGGAAGAATTGATGAAATTTTGGGGTGGATCCAGGGATTTTTGTTTTGATTGAGAGATATCCTTTTTTATTAAACTTTGGGATGAATCCTGTAATTTTTTTCCATTCTATCGAAAATAAATCCTTGGATTCGCCCCCAAATTTCATCAATTCTTCCTTAGCCAATGGCCCAACCTTTGAAATGAATTTAGACCAAAGTGATTTTAGACCAAAGTGATTTAGACAAAACTGATATTTGCTAAAGTGATGTAGACGAAAGTACTGTAATCCTGTTGAGACCAAATTGATTTTAGACCAAAGTGATGTAGACCAAAGTGATGTAGACAAAACTGATATTTGCTAAAGTGATGTACATGAAAGTACTGTAACCCAAAAAGAATAAAGGAAGGTTATTGCTGCTGGTTTTTATTTTCTTGTTTTAATGGCTGGAGAGAGTTTGACATTGGCATCTAATCTCCATATTTGGTGGAGAAGAGGAATTATTTCCTTAAGTTTGTGCTTCTATTGGTATAAAATCTATATAATACTAAAAGTCTGATTTTGTTCATCTATACGTAACCTCTAAGTAGCCGAAATTAAGCATTGTTACCAAATGTATTGAATTAAAGTATTCCTAAAATGCACTAACTTAAATAATGCAAAAAAAGTCTGGTCAATTAGTGACTGAATAATAATAGTGTGGGGTCAGCATTCATGCTTACCTGATAATAATGTTCTGACTTCTATCTATCTATCTATCTATGTATCTATCTATCTATCTATCTATCTAATACTCAAAGTCTGATTCTGTTTGTGACCTTTTAGTAGCCGAAGCGTAGCATTGTAGCCAGAAGTATTGAATTAAAGTATTCTTAAAAAGCCCTAACTTAAAGAATGCAAAGAAAATCCTGGTGATTTGCAACTGCATAATAATATTGTGGGGGTCTGCATTTGCTCTCATCCTCCCCCTACAAAAAATCTTTTCTAAGAGGAGAATGAATTTTAATTATAGAGTATTCTCGCTTTTGTATTTATGTTCGAATGTGTTAAAAAAATGTTCATTCTGGGCTCATCAAATTGCAGTACTTTTCTGCCACATCCATCAATGTCAGCCCGGGCCCTTTTACCCAAACAATCTCTCCCCTGGCCTTCCAGAATCCAAAACTTATCTTTGATATTTTCTGGGTCTTCAAAATAAACCAGATTTCCTTTTGCAATTATATTTAACTTTAGACATTTCTTGGGTCTTTTAAAATGAACAGGCTTCTTATCCACTTGACATCTTTTGAGGTGGATTACACATATTTGAACCCCCCAACCCCCAGGTAGGTTGCATGCACTTGTAAAATCCAGGGGATATTTTATTTATTTCTAAAACCCTACTACCGATAGTATCACAGTAGTACTTTTCTCTCAACTGGTCACTGAGTTGTTTAGTATTTTATAAATCCCTGCTGATTCACGATAAAAGGAAAATTATTCTTTTCTCTTCTATTCCAACATGTACCATTACAAAAAAGATGCCCAGGCTCCTGTCTTGATGAGTAATCACCTGTGCATAGCTTCAACCACCTTTTGATATACGTTAATCTATTCAGTGAGCTCATCTTGGTTGTTGTAGGTACTCCACTGAGTTTTTACAGGAAGATCTTATACATCTGCTGCCTGTTTCCCTTTATAGGTCTTGTTATTCTGAACACTTTGAAACCTCATTTGTCTCTCTACTCTTATTAGTTCACTAATTATGATTATTTATTCATTTGCGGACTCGCAGCAAATTGAACACTTATAAAAAATTGCCTTTTCAACAACCTATAAAACTGAAAAGCCATCATTTTTTTAATATGTAGACATTGTGTACTTAGTTAAATTTTATACAAAACTGAAGAACATTTATTTTTCCTCTAGGTGATATTGGTTCCAAAGACATACATCGAAAGAGAAGGTGTCAGCAATCATTTATTTATAGACATCTTTTATTTCGACCACATTAAAAAACGCCACAGCGTAGTTTGGGCACTGTAAACACATTAAATTGAAAATGACCGTTTGGACTACCTAGTTATAGTCAGTAATTTCAGCCCTTGTGCTCTCCATCCTTCCTCAATTTTCTGTCATATTCAGTAGCCTTCTGAATTTTGAACTAAATCCTTTATTCAATCCCCTTGATGCTAGTGATATCTCATCTCCTCCTAATTAATGTCTTAAGTGCTATCTTGGTAACTGCCTCTTCAAATTAATAATGGAATGAGCCATCGTCATGGTGAAAAAAGAAAGGGAATAGAGTGAAAGAGAGGGGAGAAAAGAAAGAAAATGGTGAAAATAATCAGAGGTTCTGTTGTCATGGTAATTAAAAATGTCACAGAGACGCTTACTGTTTGCTTCTATGAAACAGAAGGAAAGAAAGAAAGAAAGAAAAAAAGAAAGAGTGAAATAAAGAGAGAGGGAGAAAGAATTGTTATGGTGACACTGACAGGCCTTGACGTAACTGAATGCTTCAAGAGAGAGAGAAAGATAAAGTAACAGGGTAGGGAGGCTGCTTGTGTGGGGTTAGGTTTCATTGCTGCGGGTTCAGCACAGGCCGTGCCAGTGCCAGTGCATTCAGCACAGGCCATTCCAGCGCCGCAAGTATATAGTTTCACAAGACTAACAACAAAGCTAGCCAAGACGTTATTGGTCTACCCTTTGAATACACTGTGAGTGTGAGCAATTCGCGCTATATGCAATGTTTGTTTGCTAAAAGTTTTTAAGTAACAGAATCAAATTTATAAGGAAAAGAATGTTATTCATTTGAATATTAAACATATACAACATTGTCCTAAAATATAGCTTTAAAAATTGGATTCCTGTAGTAAAAACCTTTGGAATTTATGTAAGATTAAAAATCTATAACAAAATTACATAGAAAATACAAATTGTCCTAAAATTTAACTATAAAAGAATTTAACAATTTAATTTCTGTAGTATAACATTATTTTTAAAAAACATATAAGAAAAATTATCGTAAGTGATTTTTGTTTTGATTATGAAAGAATGAATGTAATAGTAGTATAAATAGTATTGGGCAGGCGAAGAAGAGAGGATTTTGTTCAATCACTCTTTCCCCCTTCGTTTTATACTGATACGTATATCAGTATAAGACGAAAGGGGAAAGAGTTGTTGTTTATTTCAAACTGGCATTAAGAAGAATATTGACAAGGACTCATATTGTGAAAACAGTGTAATAACATTTTATATAACAAATAACACAAACAGATTAGTGAGTACATAATGAGGCTGGATTGTAAGCTTCATTTAGTAGCAAAGGAAACTGGAAAGATTATCGTCATGATCCTTAGCTTCGGTAGCGGTGCTGGAACGGCAGTGCTGAACTCGCCATAGCACTGGAACGGCAGTGCTGAACTCGCCATAGCACTGGAACGGCAGTGCTGAACCCGTCATAGCACTGGAACGGTGTCGCTTTAATAGTGAAGCTGGACTGGGACTTCTCTGCTTGTGTGAAACAAAATCATTTACAATGTGAAAGTTTTGGTAATTTAATTTTGAAAGAGAGGATTTATTTATTTTTTAGTCAATTGTCTCACGATTACGGGTATCCAGCTATATACATTTACTAGCTGGAAACCACCCGATAGGGCAGGATTTCCAGCTAGGATCAGTTAATTCTTCCTTATGATACTGTTTTTTTTGCTTTATCTACTGAACCAGAGTATATGGCTTTCAATGTCTGACCCAGGAATTGAACTCAAAACCACCAAGTAACTAAATGCACTTTATCCTGTTGGCCATTGACCCATAGGACAATGAAATTGTATAATTTTGGACCTAAAGTCTTAACCCATAAGAAGCCACTGTGACACCAGTGTCACATACAATTTAATTGATCTGGACAGTCTCTTATATAATATTATATTTTATCCTTGTGTTTAACTCATGAAGTGTACTAAGTGTAACATACAATTTAATTGATCTGCACAGTCTCTTATATAATATTATATTTTATCCTTGATTTTAACTCATGAAGTGTACTATGTGACATCTAATGAACATCCTGGTGCAGTCATGTTACTGTGTGTCAATTGGCCTACCCACAATCCCAAATAATGTACCTTCAAATAGAAATGGGTTTGGGTTCTTATGGGTTTTAAAGATGACATCACAAAGGACAAATTAACATGGAAGAATCAACTGATACAAGACATCAACATGCCAAACCATTTTTGAATTGCGGACCTGTTTAATATTGACAATATCTTTGTAGACCAGCTAACGGGGGTGGGGGGGGTTTATCACAACTGGAATATAGATGATAAGTCAACTATTCAGTGCCTGATACACTCTGTATCATTTCCAAAAGGGTTTATCTAATGAATTTTATATTAAGATCCAAGGAAATGAGTTTATTTTTATATTGCAAATAAATATCACCAAATCATATTGTTTCCTCGCGGCCTGGTAGCACATGCTTTGCAGCCTGGTACCGGTCCATGGCCTGGTGGTTGGGGACCACTGCCCTAGTATGAACAGTGGAATGAGAATAATCTACCTGGATTGAATAAAAGGTTTTGGTTTGAAATTTATAGATGGTGACTGAATATGACACTTGAAGAAGGCTGGAGAGTACAAAGGTCAAAATATTGTGACTATAAAAACTCTGATGAGGACAACTTTGTGGTTAGTCTTTCTTGTTTACGCACAAGAGAACGTATGTCCGGATCCAATGTATATAGATATTGTCCAAATAGATCAATGTATAATACTCATCTAAGAAATTCACATAGAAATTAGCTTCATAATTATCATCAGCCATTTCGGGTCCACTGCTGGATAAAGGCCTTTTCCAACTTCTTCCCTAATAGCCGTGACTGTACTCATCTCTGCCATGTCTTACCAGCAAACCCTTCTATCTCATCTCTCTATCTTCTGTCTGGTCTTCTCCTACTGTGTTTGCTATCCCTTACACACCATTCAACCAACTTTTTGCATCATCTGTTATCCTCCTTTCTTTCTATACATCCTGCCCACCACCATTTTTGTTGTTTAATCACTTCCATGATATCTTTTACCGGATCCATGTTGACCTCTTTCTATCTCTTAGAGTTATTCCTCGCATTGCTCTTTCCATTGATCATTGTGTGACACTGAGTTTTTTTTTCAAGTGATTTTATTAATTTCTATGTTTTACACAACTGGTATCATGCGTTCATTATACACTTTATGTCTTAGGCATATTGGCAAAGTGCTTTTCATTATGTCTCTATTTCTACCAAATGCTTCCCAATCAATTGTTATACGTTGTTTTAATTTCATTTTTATGATCTTTCTCTTATTTTATCATCTGTTCTAAGTAGTTGTATTCCTGAACTCCTCCCAGATCTTCTGTAGTATTATACAGATGTCTTTGGTTTGGAGACACTTTGTGGTGATTTGAAATCAGCAGAACTGATTAGTCGAACGCATTCCCTTTGTTTCCTTGGTTGCCTGTTTGCCCTATATTCTAGTCTGGAGCCTTATAATGGCATTTTGCGTCATGTCCCAATACTATCCCCCTAAACATCGCCCTTCTGTACCCTCCCTCATTCTCAGCAAGTGAACATACAAACACTCGACCTGAGTGTATTTCATTACACGTCATCCTCTATTCTTATGATTGTTCTCTTATGATTTTTTAGATAATAATAATAAAAATAATTGATAATAGATCTGGTTAGTCATTCAATAGAAACCGTCACATGACCAATATCTTTTAGCAGCATGCTGTGTTTGGGATGATCAATTAGAAAAAGGGGTGATCAATGAATAGTTACTTCTCTCACATTTTGTTGGGTGGTAATCACTAAAAAGTCCGAATTTTCAAAAAAACAAGCATGAATGCATAAACTAAGAGACCAATTTAGCATAAATTTAAACTGTAAATTGAACCCCTACTAAAAACTTTGAGGGGGAATAAGGTGTAAATGTTTAAATTTTGAGCCCTCTAGCTCCATTGATGCGGCTTGTACATGTGGCATATACATACATAGATAGCCAGCCAGCCAGAAATACTTAAAAACTGAAGAAACCTATGTTGACAGTATCTAATAATTCTCCAAGAACCATGCAGAAAGGTTGGAGGAACTATGAATCCGGGGGAAGAGCTGAGACTATCCAGATGACAGCACTACTGGAGTTTGCCAGAATACTGGGGAGAGTCCTGGAGTATTGTGGAAACTTGCTGTCCCTTGATACCCAGTGAAAACTCAATGAGTAATAATAATAATAATTTAATAAAAACAGAAATTAACTTACTGCACGTTTAATTCTCTCTGTAAAAATGTCCACAAAAATGATTGAACAAAATAATTGAAGAGGTTTTATTGCTGATTGTTTACTGATTTTGAACTTTCTATCCGTTTGTTATTTTTATTGCTTTCAAGCTACAAAGTCTGCTTTGATTCCCCATTGGAATTTCAACCCGACTTTTTGTTCTCGCGCTTATATTGAATTCTCTGTGTTGAGAGTGGAAGAGCTGCATTGAGTTAATTTTAGACTTATCTCGCCTGCTTGCAAGATCAGTTATTCTGGAAATGCTGATTTTCCTTTGGGAGAAACCTTTTTTATGAAGGAAATATTAATCATATTTATGGCAGGAAAATCGAGAACTAAAATGGCAGATGTTGTCCACTATAGTTTATCTCTGACAACAACGTTGTAAGAGGTATATGTATTCACTGATGTTTTTCTGTTTGTCTACACAATATCTCCAAAAGTTTTCAATGAAATTTTCAAGAAGCGAAGTAAAATGGCAGATGTTATCCACTATAGTTACCTCTATCAATGAAGTTGGAAGAGGTATATGTATTCACTCATGTTTTTCTGTTTGTCTACACAATATCTCCAAAAGTTTTCAATGAAATTTTCTGGAAGCAAAGTAAAAAGGCAGATGTTGTCCACCATAGTTTATCTCTGACAACAACGTTAGAAGAGGTATATGTATTCACTGATGTTTTTCTGTTTGTCTACACAATATCTCCAAAAGTTATCAATGAAATTTTCTGGAAGTGAAGAAAAATGGCAGATGTTATCCACTATAGTTACCTCTATTAATGAAGTTGGAAGAGGTATATGTATTGCCTCGTGTCTTTCCTTCCGTTCTTCCATCTTTCCGTCTGTCTGTCCACATGCTATCTCCAAAAGTTCATTATGAATTTCAGTGAAAGTGTGTGGAAGGGTGGGCCATGGAGACATTTTAGTTTTGGGGTGGATCCAGGAATTTGTTTTTGATTGAGAGATATGTTTCCATTTTTTTCATAGATTGATGTATTTGCTCATGTCTGTACACAATATCTCTAAAAGTTCCCAATGAATTTCAGTGAAATTGTCTGGGAGGGTATGCCATGGGCTAATGAAGAATTGATTACATTTTTGGGCGGATCCAGGAATTTCTTTTCCGATTGAGTCAGTGTATGGCGTTGACAGAGGTATGCGTACTCAGAAGCACACTTTTGGGGATTTGTAATCAATTTGGACAGGTCCCAATCTCTTAGGATATATGCCTGTTATGAGAGTCTGTTATTTGCCTCACTATGAGTGTGGTATGTGACACAAGGTTGAGTTTAAAGTGGGGACCTTCACACATACATGTGGGTGTTTCTTGGCACTTCTCTTTTTGGGATACCTCAGGTAATGACCCTGACCCCTGGAATTGGACATTGTATACGTTTGGGAAACCCTGTGCTGGGTAAGTCTCCTCCCAAGTCAACCCCAAAACTAAGATTTAATTTTTTTAGATGCACCTCTATCTATCTATCTATTTATCCAGAACTTGCCCAGTCGTTATCGTTCATAGTAGAAAGCTGAAATTTTGCACACACACACTCCCCTGAGTAGAGAAAATTGTTTTTCTTTTGTTTTTTGAAAATTCCCCCCCTAAATAGGTTTTTAGAGGGGGGTTCAATTTTATCTATCAATATACCTGGACTTTGCCAAGCCCTAACCATTTATAGTAGAAACTTGAAACTTTGTCCACACACTCCCCTCAATGAGTAGGGAAAATGCTTTTTATTGTTTTTTGAAAATTCCCTTCCAAAATAAGGTTTTAGTGGGGGGTTCAATTTTCAATGAAAGCTTATCTATAGGTCAAAGGGATGTATCTTTAACCAGTAGTTACAATATCGCCAATAAATAAGTACACCCCTACCACTTTTTAATAAAAAGTTAATTATCTTCTAAACCAAACGTAGCAGGATTTTATTATTTCTAGTGGAACATTACAAAATCAAAACGGATATTATCAGGTATGATTCATGACCAAACTCTGAAACATTGAAACTCTGTTGCCAAAAATATTTTTTTGTAATGTTGTACACATCTTTAGTTCAATATTCACTGAATCAGTTGACTCCCTGAAATAAGGAAACATGGCCTCCATCAGACTGTCAAGTACATAGGTTCTAAACAGACTAATATGATCCATTAGAGAACATTCTTTATGCTTAAAAAGGTTGACTTATACATCCATATATACAGTAGTTGCCTGTTACCAAAACAAAGAAGTGAATATAAATTCTGTATATTGCAGAAAAAATGCTTTTTTGTAATAATTTTGAATGCAGTTCTCTGACCTCTTGAACTTTTGATTCCTTCATTTGTGTTAATCAAATTAATCAGATATTGATTAATGATAACTGTGTTTATTAGAATTAGTTTTCCCTGTCTAATATTTTGCTGTGTATCTTTGTTTTGATGAATCTAATTGTTTGTTCTTCCATATCAATTGTTTGGAAAGAAATTTCAATTAGCATATTGTATTGACATTTTGTTAAAACTAAGGAAAGAACAAAACCCAGATGTTGTTTCATTCTTGCTCATAAATTTCCTGTCTTGTATTTGCTGCTTCTGTCTCAAAACAGCCAAGGGTTGGGTTAAATATTGGAATTTAATTGAAAACTAGCATAATACCCATTCGTAAATGATGGAATCATTTACGTATGGATAAATTATACAAATATATATTAGCATAAATGTATTGCAAACAAAAAAATGCATACCTCAAACAATTTATTTTTCTGTCTATTTTCTACAACTCTTCATATTTTCTGTTTTTTAATAATTTTAAAATAATAAAGCAACAGAATTGAGTAAAAAACAAATTCTTTTTTTAACCCTTTATGGGGCAAGTGACCATATATGATCACTTAAATTGTCATCATGGAGTACCCACCTCACATGCAAAGACAACCTAATCTGCACCAATGTGGTCTGCAAGCTTTG
>VCCN01001597.1:1079034-1089395 GCA_006491835.1 Architeuthis dux
AGACCTACTTTTTTGCTTTCCCTATTTAGATCAGTTAACATAATTATTTGGATGCTTCCGTTGTCATGGAAATGTCATCTGCGAATCTTAAACGGCTTAAGTATTCTCCATCTATGTTTATTCCCATCCTCTCCCAGTCAGTTTTCTGAAAGATGCTTTCAAGGTTCGCTGAAAATAGTTTAGGTGATATTGTATCCCCTTGTCTTACTCCTTTGGCTATCTTTATCTTAAAGTGTATTAATAATTCATCTGACAGTATAAGAATGAAGAGAATTTTCTGATGATGTTAACTTTGAACTAACAAAATGTTAAATTAAATAAAGAAACCTCATTTCTATACCACCTTCAAAATTGTCTCTTCATTCTTGGTTAAGGTGATTGATACCCACACACCCCTATTTACCAAGATGACCCCAGAATGAAACCTATCACATGTATTATGGGATGGAAACTACAGGACTTTCTATAAATATTGAATTAAATAGTAATTTTATTGAAAAATCTAGTACAAAACCCATAAAAACGACAATTAAATATTCTAGGCTTGTTCTGGGATAGTCCCCATCTATATCCGTCTGTCACACATTAAAACTAAGAATTTTACATAGAAAGTGTTTGGGGTAGAACAGAGGTTCTGAGAAAGGAATCACAACACAAAGACCACAAAGAAGGCATGGAGAGGAAGAGAAAAACTGGCCTTCGAGAAAAGAAAAAAGACAAGGGAGTGAAACAAAGAATTCACTGAAGAAGAACAGCTAAACTTGGCCGTCGAGAAAAGAAAAAAGACAAGGGAGTGAAACAAAGATATTCACTAAAGAAGAACAGCTAAACTTGTCTTTTTTCTTTTCTCGAAGGCCAAGTTTAGCTGTTCTTCTTTAGTGAATATCTTTGTTTCACTCCCTTGGCCTTCGAGAAAAGAAAAAAGACAAGAAAGTAAAATGAGATGGAATTGAACTTGCTTTCGAGTGTCTGTGAGCGGAAGATTTGGTCAAATGCTGGGGATGGTTGCTTCAGGTAACTTACACAGGTTTTTTCAGATGCTTTTGATTTCCACCCCTGGGTATACTGTTAACAAAGCAAAGGGTATTTTACTAGTATTAAATGAAGCAGAATCGTTATAAAAAACTCAAGCCCTTTTTACAAAGCAATATCGACAACAACTGTTTTTATCTTGTTATCTTTTATTCTCAGGTGGACAAAATAACCTGTTTGCAATGTGGACAAGTCGACTGAACCAGACTCAATCGAAACTCCATGAAGAATTTTCTGGACGAGCTGAGCATGAGGGCACTGGACCAGCGGAACTCTATGTACATCTGAAAGAAGAAAATCAGGCGTAAGTGGACAGCGGTCACTCAGTGGCTATTAGTTGTAATAACCTATTGGTCACTGTGAAAGGACATTGAATTCTGCCTCCTACTTTCCTTTCAAGACTGTCTTGAAAGGAGATTATTTGCTTTGTTGTGGGTTAAGCAAAATACTGGTATAACTTCATTAGCTCAGGGCTTCTCAAACTTTTTAATCACTGCTACCAACAACAGACCAGTTTAAACACTGTTTCTTGGTTTAAGTTATACATGTGTTCTGACATTTATATGTATCTATCTAGACTTTGCCCAGCTTTAACCGTTCATAGTAGAAAATTGAAATGTTGCACACACAATAGGAAAAATGTTTTTGGGGTTTTTTGAAAATTCCCCTTCAAAATAAGTTTTTAGTGGGGGTGCAATTTACAATGTAAGTTTATGCTAAATTGATAGCTTAGTTTGTGTCTGGCCACATTCATTCATGCTTGTTTGTTTGTTTTTTAAAAATCATGAATTTATGTATCAAACCTTACTGGTAGCATATTCATCAAGGTAACTTAATTTTACCACCACCACTGCTTAATTTATGAGGTAACAAGATATATGGGTGGTGGTTCATAATTTCCCTTGGAATGCTAATTTCACTTGTGACCCCCTTTGATGAAACAAAGATTTTTGCGACACTTCACTTATAAAAGCAGTAGGTCCTAAGACTATATATAATTAGTCTTTAGCAGTAATCTAACAGTAACTAAACATAGAAACAAATAACTACCAAAAACAGTCAAAAATTGCAACGTATTTATAACGAATATTAAGTTTTATGGTGTGTATTATGATAAAAAATAAATTACGTTTTACTAATTCATTTTTAAAAAAGTAACTAAAACAAAATTTATTTCAAGAAATTAGTGAATAGCATTGAGCCATTTCACTATAAGAACCAGAAAAAGTATATTTTTGTATTAGAGATAATAAAAAAAACTAGTTACATAATTATTCTTTAAAAAAAGATTTTCAAATATTTCTACAACCTCCAATAATCTTTACGTGACCTCTGGAGGGGTCCTGACCCCTACTTTGAGAAGCCCTGCATTAGCTCACAGACTAATTAATTCTCTGGGTAATATATATATATATATTCACACACAAATCTATGAATACAGGAAATGTAGTTCCGATTAGCGCCTTTTTGATTAATTAATGCGCTAGCAATTCTTTATCCCAAAAATTCAATTAGTTGAGTATTTAACGGCTAATATGAAGTAATTGATCACTGCTCCCCACACCAGACTGGTTTATTCACTGTTGCTAGGCTTAGGTGATTCATATGTTCTGACATTCATATGTATCCGGACTTTGCCTAGCTCTAACCGTTCATAGTAGAAACTCCCCTCAATGAAGAATTGCATCAAGACAGCTTCTTTCATAAGGAGTAAAAATAAATTTAGGAGAAAACACTAAATTTAGAATCCGTTGGCGAAATTCTGTTACACGGAAGGTCTACTACTACGTCGGTGTCTTGGTTAATCAGACGATAACTTCGTTCATTCTCGGCCAACCATCGTAGAGTATAGCCACTCTGAATACCAAAGATTAAAGCTCCTTTTCTCGATGTGCACATTCTAATCTTTGTTCAATCTTTCAGCAGGCTTTCTTTATTTTACCATTTGCTTAAAATATGCTGTATCACATTTGTTTTGTATCTAACATGCATGTACGTATATTCTAATATTGACTACTCACTTATTTGTAATTAAATATTTCTATTTTTATTTAAATATGTCTGCCTCTCTTGTATTCGCCTTTCATGGCGTCAACAAAAATTGCCAACAAACCTGTCAAAATGGGTTTCTTCAGTTTTCAAGTCGGTCTGGCTGGCTATGTATGTATCACGCATACAGTCCACACCAATGGAGCTAGAGGGGTAAAAATTTCAACATTTACTCCTTAATATGTCTAGAAAAAACTTTTTTGTATTTTGAAAATTCCCCCAAAATAGGTTTTTTGTGGGGGGGTTCAATATGCAATGTAAGTTAATGCCAAATTGATCCCTTAGTTTGTGTCCAACAACATTCTCACGTGTTTTTGAAAATTTGCATTCTTTAGTGATCACTGCCTACCACTGTTCAATTTACAAGGTAAAAAGAAGCATATATAGGTGGCAGTGATTCATAATTTCCCTTGGAATGCTAGTTTACTTTATAATGAAAAAAAATGTTCTATTGTACTTTCATTATTTACCATTGATTTTCAAGTTTGATTAATGTTGTTTTGATTAGCACAAGGCATTAACACTGTTATTCAGGGGCTTTCCTGTACTTTATTTTCTATAATTGTGTTATAATATTACAGGTATAACCTGATTAGTGGGGTTAATTTGTTCCACAGTTTTCTGTACTGTTCAAAACCGCATTGTTCAAGGTCTTATTATAATTTATAATGTGTTTCTTTTTTCAGCTTATACTTAGTTACAGCAATACTGTAACTGCACTAATCAAAAAACGCAAAATTCTGTAGTAGAAAAGTCTTTTTTAAACAGGAGGACTGCAGGGCACAAAGTCTCTTTAAAACGGGAGGACCGCAGGACACAAAGTCTCTCTAAAACAGGAGGACCGCAGGGCACCTCTTTGGCACAACACCAGCAAATGCACTGTTTTCTTTCGAATCTTTGCTCTACACCAACAACGTTCGTCAGATCGCAGCCAAAAGCGAATTATCTTCATTCCCCTAATCGGCCACTTATATCATGCTAAGAATTGATTCAAGTGCCCGTATGCGAAGTGTCAGGCACAGTGGTTAGGCAGTGGGCTCAGTTTTCTAGTCGGTCTGGCTGGCTAGCTATGTATGCATCACACATACATATTGCACCAATGGAGCTAGAGGGTTGACATTTACTTCTTATTGTCTAGAAAAAAACGTTTTTTGTGTTTTGAAAATCCCTCCCCCCAGGTTTTTAGGAGGGTAATTTACAATGAAAGTTTATGCTAAATAGGTACTTAGATTGTGCCCTGCGTTCGTGCTTGTTTTTTGAAAATTCAAACTTTTTAGTGATCCAAGAAAAGGCGAGAGAAGTAACTTATTCATTGATTACCTTTTTAAATTGATCATCCCCAACATGGCATGCTGTAAGATGTTGGTCACGTGATGGTTTCTATTGAGTGACTAACCAGACCCGAGTTTTCTTATTTCTGAAAAGAATCCAAGTATAGTTATTCAATATAATCATGAATTGATGGTTCAAACCTTACTGGTAGTATTTTCATCAAGGTAACTTAATTTTATCATCACCACTGCTTAATTTACGATGTAAAAAGGAGCATATATGGGTGGTGATGATTCATAATTTCCCTTGGAAAGCCAGTTTCTCTTGCGACCCCTTTTGTTTCATCAAAAGTTTTTGCAACCCTTCACTCATTATTATAAAAACAATAGGTCCTAAGACTATATAGAATTAGTCTTTAGTTGTAATCTAACAGAAACAAATGACTACTTTTGTTTAGTTACAAACATTTTCTGCATTTAGCAAAGAATCTGCGAATAGTTATTTAATATAATCACCTGTGCTAGTTTTTACTTTCTGCCATCCTGGGTAATAGATTCCAGACTGACGTCTTTCTAAGAAGATTTACAGTGTAATTTTGTCATTGTCATTTTTCTTGAACTTATGTAAAGAGCAGAAAAGATGGTAATGGTGATTCCACCAAGGCAGATGGGGTTGACAACTGCCAAAATCTTTCATGGGTCATCCGTGCAACATTTGACCCTCACTTTGCAGTTGTGTGCAGGCGACAGTTCTCACCATGTATTTGTTCACTCAAAGCAATCCACGCTAAAATGATGATTTCAGTTGTTGTCCTCTCTTCAGGGTAATGGGCTGGGGTCAGTGCAATTCAACTGTTGCCCACCCTGTTTCTTGCTGAACAACTTATAAAACTGTTGTACTGCCGATAACCTGAGGCCCACTTTGAAAATTTGAGCAAAGGCTAAGAGCTGTAAATGTAAATACCCGTGGCTTTGCTAACGTTATAACTAAAGCTGTGTCTGTATGTGTACACTGTTATTTGAAAGGTTAATGTAGAGTATTGTTAACTAGAATTCTTGTAGTCATTTTGGACGAAAGCTAAATTGGGTAGTAGCAGCGGCCTAACAAACGCACATACCCACACAGCAGAACAGCATTTTGTGTTCGTGTGTCTGCAATACCCACTTCCTCTCTGTTGTCACAGGCACACTGTTATCCTCAGTATAATTTGTGAGCTGTCAAGCTGAACAAGTTCAGAAGCATACACACGCACTGGTTTTAAATCATATTTTTTAAAGCTAAATGTCCAATGTTGCAAACTCTGACCCTGCGGCAGATTTGCCCGAATTTGTTCCACCGAGCAGAACTTCCAGTCCGGGTATCCACCCGATCCCCTATTGATTTCTATTCTCTTGTTGGTTACTTATCTTTTGCTTATGATGTTCTCTGTTTCCATTGTAGGGAAACACGTGAGAATACGCCACCCAAAACACAGACAAGTAAACGGTAAAAGAAGAAAGAAAAAAAAAAAGCAGGTTTCCCTCTCATCCGTCAACACCGGAGCAGCTGGGTTGCACCTCTCCATCAAATTCATCATTTTCCACTCATGATTTCTCAATAAATGAATATTTCTGAACTAAATACACATTGGTTTTTCATTTCTTTCCCAAAGATTTTGAGCTAAAAAAAAATCCAGCTGCGTATTATCAACGGAAACATAATTGTTATACATGAGATAATGCATTTTTATACATAATTGTTATACATTTGGTATCATAATTGTTATACATACATAAAAAATACATTATTATACATAATTGTATACACAGGATAATGAATTTTCAATCGAAATTGTGCAGATTATCAATGGAAGTGGATTAGATGAGGGATGTCTAAAAAGTAAGGTACAAACATTTATTATTCCAACATGTCTATTACTATATGAATAAAACATTATGCATATGTTACCAGCACTACTGCGCTACTTTTTCACGTAGTCACCATCGATTCATGCTTACCATTGCCATAAAAAAATGACGGCTATATTTAAGTAATTTTGCGATTGCTTTGTACTTCTAAAAATATTGAAATATTTCTTGCTTATGTTCAATACTTCCTGAATATTAAACTGAACTAAAAGTAAAATTAAGTAAAAGATACAAAAAAGATTTTGGAGCAGTCCAATACATAAAAATGGGGGAATTGTCTCTTGTCATTTCTGTATAAATATTATGTACACGGAAAAATATGAGTGATGTCCGAAAAGTAATGTACAACCATTTAATAATCCAACATGTCTATTACTATACAAATAAAACATTATTCATATGTTACCAGCACTACTGTGCTACTTTTCCATGTAGTCGCCATCGAGATTGGTGTACAAGTGCATAAAAACCCACCTCAAAGTTGTTTTGATGGTGACTACATTAAAAAGTAGTGGAGTAGTGCTGGTAACATATGAATAATGTTTTATTTTTATAGTAATAGACATGTTTGTACCTTACTTTTTGGACCTCTCTCGTACTTGGTGAAATACATTGGTTTTTCATTTTTGATATTGTTTACCATTAAAATGTGTCCCCAGATTATGTGACTGCACCAATTCTTGTACATGGTATTCACTGATTCTTCCAAACTTGTGTCATCTTTTATTTATTCATTATGCCTCTTTGGGGATCTCCAGCTATACTCAATATTTAGACATCAACTTCTAAACAAATACAAAATTCATGAAAACATATTCAAATGTACATAAATACAAACAACATCTACAATTTAGCACAATTCATAGATTAAAATCTCATCTGACAGATTAAAAAAAAATGTCCATAATTTTAAAATTTATCTATATTATTTCTAAAACTTTGTACACCATTGCTATCTTTAACATGACTAGGCAACTTATTCCAAAAATATTTTACTCTATTAGAAAAAATAACACTAAAAATTCATAAAACATATTCAAATGTACATACATACATACATACATACAAACAACATCTACAATTTAGCACAATTCACAGATCAGACTCTCTTGAAAATCTTATCTGACAGATTCCAAAAATGTCCTTGCAAACTCATGTTTTTTCCATAATTTTTTAAATTGTCTAACTTATTTTTAAAAACTTTGTACACTGTTGCTTTCTTTAACATGACTAGGCAATTAGAACTAGAACTGCATTAAAAAAAAACCCACAAAAAATGTATCCAAATATTATCACACAGCAAGACAACATTTTGATGGGTTTGGAAAAGAAAAATCTCCCAAGAAAATGGCCCTACCATCATCAAGATAGCTTAGTCTATTGGTTCTTAGCCTTATTACTGTGCCCCACCTCAAATGGTCAGCTATGCAAGCTTGTTAATCAGCACTCTACAGCAGACACCCTACATGTAGTATTATTATTATTATGCCTCTGAGGATCTATAACTATATACAATATTTACACATCAACTTCAAAACAAATACAAAATACATAAATACAAACAACATCTACAATTTAAGAAAATTCTCCTGACAGATTAAAAAAATGTCCTTGTAATCTCATGTTTTTTCTATAATTTTTTTAAATTATCTAAATTATTTTTTAAATTAAAATTTTAAAATCTTGGTTGTTATAGTCACAGGATTTTGGCTATTGTACGCTCTGGCCATCTCCAGGTGCCTGTCGTATTCAGAATTACGAACTGAACCCTTTATTCAATCCACAAGGGTAGACGGTTCTCATTCCAATGTCCACACTAGGGGATATCTTGTATTAGTTAATTCTGTTATTTTGTCCGTTTTTGTTAATTTGTCCAATCGATGCAGTTTATGCTCGTTCGACTGCCTGATTGAAAGAATCAGCACACATGCTCTGATAACCTCCTCAGTAGGCCTAGCATAGAACTTTGATCTAAAAGAACAGATATTAGGTTTAAGGCTTCAAAATTACACTACCTGATTTTCCTATGTGACCATATCCTTGTGGATATGGCGGTCATGAGTTCAATCCCTTGATCAAAGAGTGGGACAAGTAGAAGTGGCATCACCAGGACAAATAAACAAAAAAAAAAAAGGGGACATAAGAAGAATTAACTAGTATGATATATCACTTAGCATGGGTCAGTTCGAAAATCCAACAGGCACTTTAAGAGGATACAGCGGCCGAAACGTGACTATAAGATAAGGACCAACACGTTGTGACTAAAGTCTACTATAATACAGTAAATGTCTGTTTGTCCTTACGAAACTCAGGAACCAGACAACATATCCACATTAAATTTTCTGTGTGTACTAATGGGACCCTCAGGCAAGTTTTTAGCATGTTTTTGAAAATTACAAAACGTTTTTAAAAAAGATTTAGTGGGGTGTTTCGATTTACAATGTAAGTATATTGCTAATCTTGACCCTAACTTTGTGTCCGTCAGGTTAGTGAAAGCAAGCAGTTTGACGGCTGCTGGTTGCCACACGGGCGGTGGAGAAAAAGGTAATCTCGCTAAGAGAGTGGCAATTTGGCATTGATCATAGTGAGGGACAGAGTAGGAGGAAGATGAGTGGTTCCAACTAGAGAGTAACGTTTGTACAGGGCGTGTGTGTGTATGAGAGAGATGAGTTTAGTGAGTGAGTGACAGAAAAGGAAAAAAGAGGCAATGCTATGAAGAGAAGAACAATATGCTGATTCGAGAAGCAACTGCATGAATAGGTATTTGTACCTTTGCTTAATCTGACACAAGGCCACCTCTTTTAGAGTATTTAGGAAAGATTGAACTTGCTATCAACTGTCATTGCATAACTCAATTGATCTTATGCATCTCAGGAAAATTGTGGTACCTGGGTTTAAACACTAACTACAGGAACATGTGGGGAAACCACATTTGCTTCAGCCACCAATCAGCAAACCAGGGGATAATCATATGTTAGTAATGGGAACCCAACTTCTGAAAATTCTTCGACACCCTATTTTAAAAACATAATTAAAATTTGAAAAATGTGGTTCTTAATTTGTTTTCTTGATTTTGCTGGAAAGGAAAACAACCAAAATTTTGTCTAAAAAAAGATTTTCATTTATTACACCATTGAATTGGGCCTTTTGAAATCAATGTTTGGCCGATAAAAAGTAAACAAACTGCATTTAAAAAATCTTTCACGCCGTAAAAACCTAGATATAAAAATTTTACCAAAACCCTTTATAGGGAACCCCTAAAAATATTTTAGATAGCAAAACAACCTTTTTGTATGTTAAACTAGACCTAATTACAAGATATGTTCAATTGAAAGCTTTCTGAAACTTTTGTTTATGGGGCAAATCCCCCTCTGAAGTGATCATATATATGTACCTCACCCAAAAAATGACCAAAAATGGAAAATATAAAAAAATTAAAGTAGAAAGTTAAATAAAACATAGAATTAAAGAATAACATTCAATAAAATAAATAGATGCAAAAAATTGATATTGACAAAAAGAACACCACCAAAACAGGCTAATTTAATGGGGTGTGGTATGCCTCAAAACAGTTTCTTTCTTTGTTCAAGTGCTTTGCACTAATGTGGTCTGCAAGCTTTGCAGACTATGTTCCCTATGTGGCTGACAGGTCATCAGGTGATCATATATAGTTTATTAAATAAGTACTGGAAATTTCATTATGAACCGAAAAGAAAAAGTTTCTATTTCAATTTAAAAAAAAAAAAAGAAGTTTTTTTCATGTGATAAATTAACTTTTATAACCCCCACCCCCTTAATTCATTTGATGATTCACTTTGTATAAATTATTAACTTCAGGTAATACTAAGTAATGTTCTGCTTCTGACCTATGTATTCATCTGAGTAGGTAATAAAAGTGCTGAGTCAACATTACCGAAATTGGATACGTTGTGCATTTGGCAGGGCTTTTCTTCCTCTTTTGCAACATTAGACCATAATAGATGATCAGGGTTACCATTGAAAAGTTTTCCCCCTGAATTTCCTGCCAAAAAATCTGCCCATTATACTTTAGGACATTGAACTTCCACCTTCTGAGAAGAAAATAGCTCAATCAAGAAGTTG
>VCCN01001601.1:95400-107265 GCA_006491835.1 Architeuthis dux
TAAGTGAATGAAGCAAATACGCTCTGAAGCATTACGAAAATAGATATGACTGGGTAGGAATATTGAACCACTTGAAATTGCGCAAACGAAATTTAATAAAATTAAATACAGCTTATAGATATTTTATCTAAAATTATAAATCTATATTTAATATAAAATATCTAAATTGACAGTACATATAAATTTAGGTATAAAACAAGACTGGCTGCTGCAGGGTCAAACTCTACTCCAACTTTTATTCCAACTGAAGATTATTACTGCAACCTTTGTATTGTATATAAAATAAATAAAAACATATAAGAATATATATTGTTTTGTATGAATGTATTTATTAGGATGAAATAAACCCATGCGTATCTGTATGATATATTTTCATTAATATCTAAGACTGTTCAATTTAGCTCAGTCAGTAAGACAGCCTCATTAGTTGGCCGTGAGTTCAAATCAGGGGGAAAAAAATATAAAAGTTTTCGTCGAGACCAGAATATTTACTCAAGCTGTCTCAAATCGTTTTTTGTATAGTTTTGGAGAGCGTAGTTCGACGTGGTTACCGTCCTCTCAGAATATGGTCGATGTTGACGCCTGTCCACGACGAGAATATGAGCGCCATCTGTCATCACCTATTTAAATTAATGTCAGTGTATCAACTTGCTCCTGTTAACTAGACATGCTCCCCCCTCTGCAAAATATGAAAGGTGTATCAGGTCTACACTCTTAGATATAAGCAAAAACATAGCATGACATATTTAATTTGTTACAAAGCAACGGACACTGGCTTGTATGTATATAGATTGACTAGTTTTTCTCTAATCTTATTTCTGTTGCTTGTTTACATCTAGTAGTAATAGATGTACTAGTCTTTAAGTTGTCCGAATTTATATATAAAGTATTGTCGTTATTAATTTTTGATTAGTCATTCTTTCATCCTATTATTGTTGCTCGTTTATACCTAATAGTAATAGATATAATAGTTTTAAGTTGTCCACATTTCTTAGATGAAGCATTGTCATTAATATAAATGTTTGACTAGTTTGTATTTAACTTATTCACGCTGTTTGTTTAAATCTAGTAGTAATAGACGTAATAATCTTTAAGTTGCCTCAATTTCTTGGTTGACTCATTGTCGTCGTCATTATTATTATTATTATTATTATTATTATTATTATTATCATCAACAACAACAACAACAACAACAACAACAACAACAACAACAACAACAACAACAACAACAACAACAACAACAACAACAACTTTTACCCATTTTGCCTGTTTACACTTAGTAGTGATACATGTAATAGTCTTTAAGTTGTCCAAGCTCAGTTGTAAGCCTTTCGTGGAAGAAGCATATCAAATATTAAGTAGTGGAGCCGATGGAGTCATGGGGAACCCACGGCTCGTATATAACGTTGGGTACGCAAGCCGAGAAACGAGACCACTTAGAAGAGCCCGACGATCTCTGTCTAACTAGACTGGAACTTGCGTTCATTTTTTAGAAGGAATTGCAAACAGTGATAAACTGTTTTTTAAAGCCTCATTCTGGGTACGTAACAACCAATGGGAGACTTTATGTCGCCTTTTCTTAGTCGTTAAATGTCACTTTCCCTTCACCAGTCTTCGCTGACCACCATACGTATCTCGCTTTCATGACCCTTTCCACCTATTTCCCCCATCTTACCCTATTGAAGTGCCTAGTATATATGGTATGTCGTAGTGTCATATCTGTTTCGTGTTTAATTAAATATGTTAGGTGTGTGATGCGCAGAAATATGGGCAACTGGACCCATTGAGAACCATTTCAATCCGGTTTACGTGCAGTAATGTTGCTCGCAAAATGTGAAAGCAATATAGTGATAACAATCAGATCTTGTCTTCCACACGAAACGCGGCCTGTAATTGCAACGATGGGTGGTACGCGGAGAAAAGTCTCCATTTCCCGCCAAGATACTAACCAATATTGAACAAAAAGATCAGCCCAGAAGCCAGACGTATCGTCTTGTTACCACGGCAGATGCCAAGAAACCATAAGTAGCAAACGCCATCGCTTTCGAAAATGTCTGGATATCAGCCAATCAGAGAGACACCTCACCCCAATAAATAAATAAAACGATGACGTGTGTTCACAACTTTTTTTTGCAGGCCTCATAGCCATCTTTGCGATTAACATCAAATTGCAAAAAAGAAATTCAGTGAAAATGGCGACCTTTTCATTTCTACTCGATATTATTTCTGATTGCTATGTCTTCGTCATTTAAAAAAAAAATTCTTTCTTTGAGAAATGTGTTGGTGTTGCCTTCTTCGCTAATACATGTTACAGAAAGGGAAAAAATATATTAACTTCAGTAAAAAAGATGTTTTCTTTATGTTTTGCTTATCTTTCCCCGTGTTTGCGTGTATTAAAGAAAAGGCTGTTTTCGTTTTAGTTTCACACCCTTTTGTATATACGTATACTTACATTATGTTGGGACCTGGAGTTGGTGGACAGTGGGCACGGACAAGGCCTTACATTGGACTGCATACGAGACTGCATTCATTCGGTTAAAAAAACACCTAAAAAAACTATCCTCTTCAAGCTTCTTTCTTTCTTTCTTTCTTTCTTTCTGTCTTTCTTTGTAGATCTCTTCTTTTATTCTTTCTTTTCGGATTTCTTTCTTTTTGGGGATCCTTTCTTCTGTTCTTTCTTTCTTCACCACATCCCTTCTTTCTTTCTTTCTTTGAATCCTTTCTTCTGTTCTTTCTTTCTTTGAATCTTTTCTTCTGTTCTTTCTTTCTTCATCACACCCCTTCTATCTGTCTGTCTGTCTTTCTTTCTTTCTTTCTTTGAATCCTTTCTCCTGTTCTTTCTTTCTTCATCACATCCATTCTTTTTTTCTTTCTTTCTTTCAT
This sequence comes from Architeuthis dux, assembly GCA_006491835.1. Lineage (NCBI taxonomy): Eukaryota > Metazoa > Mollusca > Cephalopoda > Oegopsida > Architeuthidae > Architeuthis > Architeuthis dux. Next base: position 98,284 of record VCCN01001601.1, read on the forward strand.
TCTTTCTTTAAATCCTTTCTTCTGTTCTTTCTTCATCACATTCCTTCTTTCTTTCTTTCTTTCTTTCTTTCTTTCTATTCTTTGAACCCTTTCTTCTGTTCTTTCTTCCTTTCTTTCTTTGAATCATTCTTGACTACTTTTTCTTCTCGTCCTTATTCTTTCTTACTTTTGCTTTTTGTATATTTTCATTTCATTCCAATTCATGTATCGTTTCCTTTCATTCATTTTTATTTCTTTCTTTTGCTTTTCTTTCTTTAGTTTCTTTTTGTTTCCTTCCGTTTTACCTCTTTTCCCTTTGTATGTATTCGTTCATTTTTCTTTCATGTTCATATATTCCTTGTGCCCTTTCCCTTTTGCCCTTTTCTTTCATCAATTTCCCTTGCTTCCATCCTTGTAAATATTATATTCTTTCTTTTTTCACCATACCATAGCAGTTATGTGTAAAACTATCTGACAGTTTCGATAGATATTTATTAAGCTTAACTTAGTCCCAAATGGTCGGAGATGCGTCTTATAAAGATTGCGTTGCGACAGTCTTGTAAGAGTAACGGTCTTGCCTGTCTTGAGATTCAGCATTCAACATTTTGGTTTTTAACTAAGGCTCGAACGCCGGCCACTGGCGCCGGTAGGAAATAGGCAATAGGCAATAGCCAAGAAGCAAGGACTCTAGTTTCTATAGTTATTTTAGTATATTCAACAGCATGGCTTGGGCACAGAAGATTATAGTAATATATTCAAAAGAACACGTCAGTTTTAAACGTGGTGGAATGAAAGCGAAGCACGTAATCTTGAAACGTGGTTTAAGTATACATCAGTATTACGTGACTATAACCATGAAAACGTATAAAAAGCGTTCATCTAGTCTCAGTGGTCAACTGGAGCAGCAATAGAAGTCAATCATTTAGTCAGTCAACCTGAGAGAGGAGAGTGTTAAAACATTCCTGCCTGTCAGTCGGAATTGGTCTGATGAAATGGGTCCCTTGTTTGGCTGAAGAAGAAACTTCATCCTTTGTTTAACCTCTCACTCTCTTTCTCCAACCAACATCTCACTATAATTGAAGGAATATCTGTCTGTATGCAACTAGCCATTGTACGAAGTTGATATTCACCAAATATATTAGTCAGCAAACTAGACATTGCGGTGTCGAGTTTGAAGTTCTGATCAGCGGTTCTCGAGAAATCTAATGCACCGCGATTACTCGACCTCTAACTCTCTTTTGAATATCACTTTCTCTCTGTTTTTTCCTTTCTTTGCTTTAATGTCTCCCTTTCTGATTTCTTTCTTTACTAAATATATTTTTTCTTTTCTTTCAATATCATTCTTTCCTTGCTCTCTTTCGTCAAACTCCAAGACAAAGTCAGGAGTTGACTTTACTTTCCCACCGTAACAAGAACAACAATCCTCATTTATCATATTTAATATATATACAATACAAAAGTTGCCGTAATCATCTTCGGTCAGAATAGAAGCTGGAGTGGAATTTTACCCTGCAGCAGCCAGTCTTGTTTTATATCTAAATTTAGATGTATTGCTAATTTAGATATTTTATATCTAAATATAGATTTACAATTTTAGATAAAAGATCTATAATAGGTAATTTATTTATTCATTTTTATTAGGTTTCATTTGCGTAATTTCCAGTGGAGCAATATTCCTACCCAGTCATATATATTTTCGTAATGCTTCAGAGCGTATTTGCTTCATTCACTTACATGATTGACTCTTAATTTTTAATGGAATTTTTCTCTGATTAATTTTCAAATTTCTTTCATTTGTTTTCGTTATTCATTTCGATTTTTTTCTTCCGAATTTTTTTGTTGTTTTTTTTTTCTCACTCTGAAACTTTTTTTTTCATCTTTTCATATCTTCTCATTTAAAAGTTTTATTTAATCTTCACCCTGTAATTTGTTGATGAAGTTTCGCCGGCCAAGTACAAACCACCCGGGGGTGATCTCAACCAAATCCGTAATCAGAGTTTACACCAATTTTAAAGTCATCCATCTTTAAAGACATTTTCCATCTGCGTCAAAATTCATGATGTGGCAAACATCTACTCCACAATTTTTATTCGTAGCTAAGTACCAGTCATCATCATAAGGTAGGTAAAGGAAAGGTTGGGGAATCTAGTGTAGGAGAATATGGAATAGGCCAGAGAAATGAGAGAGGTGATATACTAATAAATTTCTCAGAGAGATACGGTTTAAAGTATCAGTACCTATCTGTATTTCTTTTTTTCTGTCTTATTTGTTTGTTCTAATATTTTTTCTTTGTTTTAATTTCTTCACTTTCTTTCTGAAGTTCCTTTGCTGGAACTTCTTTCTTTACTTCTTTTCTTTCTTTCTTTCCTTTTTTTGCTCGTTTTCCCCAGGTCACTCTAATGTATTTGCAATCAACTCTTTAAAGACCCTTTATTAGCTACAGAACTCACTTTTCCTCTAACTTTCTACCCGATTCCTCCTCTTACAGACTGTCATATTTCTCACCTCTTCTATTTCAACTCCCCAGAACCCATCTGGCCACTAAGTCTGAATTCACACCCAGGAACCGTGCGAAATGATTCCAACCAACTTCAAAGATTTGTCTTTCCGATTATCTGTGCGTTCATTGCTGGGTGTTTGCGTGCAGTCTCGCTAGCAATAATCCCCTTAAAAGAACTCTGGAAATCTTCCAATCTTCCTCACCTGGGAAAAGAGATTAAAAAAGAAGTCTGTACAAGTGAGAAGATATTTTTGTCAAATTCCAGTCCAAGTTGGAATTGACTTTGTTTTCCCCCCGCAACAAGAACAACAACATTTAGGGGAGTAAGCACTTCACTGTTTGTCTATCACGTAGCGTTAAACCAAACCTATATATAAAATAAAATCAAATCAACATTTCCCTACCGTGTTTTGAAATCATGACCATGTGATTGGAAGGCGGTTCTCTTACCAGCTGAGCTAAACTGACAATTTATTTACGAATTTATTTATTATATATACAACACAAAAGTTGAAGTAATCATCTCCAGGCGGAATAGAAGTAGGAGTGGCGTTTGACCCTTGGGCACCCAGGCTTGTTTCTTGCCCGGTTTCTGCCGGAAATGATGGCTTCTAAAATCTCTCGATCGTTGTCCACATTCTCCCATTAATAACGAAGCTACAGAAAAGATCCATTTTTAAAGGGCCTTTTAAAAAAAGGGTGTTGGTGTATGTCTATTTTGTAGTGATTGTGAAGCTGTAATCAATTTGATATCACCATGTTCTTGGGCTGGCCAAAACTGAGATTTAATTTAAGCCAGGTATGGGTAGTACTCAATAGAAACCGTCACGAGATCAACATATTGTGGCAGAATACCATGTTGGGGTGATCAATTAAAGAATTGGAAAAAAGGGGTGATCAATGAATAAATTACTTACACGCTCGCTTTTGTTTGTCAGTGATCACTAAAAACGTCTAAATTTTCAAAAAAAGAAACGTAATTGCCACAGGACACAAACTAAGGGATCAATGTAGCATAAACTTACATTGTAAATTGAACTCCAAGCTAAAAACCTATTTTGGGAGGATTTTCAAAAAACAAAAAAAACGTTTTTTCTAGAAATAATAGGGAGTAAATGTTTATATTTTCAGCCCTGTAGCTCCACTGGAGCGGCCTGTACGGGTAACACATACATAGATAGAAAACCGACCAGACCAACTTAAAAACTGAAGAGACCTAATATCTAAATTTTCATGACTACTTTTTACCTTCATCTTAAATTTTATTAGTTGCTTTTTATCGCAACTTTTGCTCAGGCCGATTACACTCCGGCAGTGAGCAAATAGCGTTGATCGTGTGGGATAGAACCCACTCCCCCTAGCCAGGGGGAAGCACCGTTTAGCCCGGTCTGCTTTACGAATTACGCCACCGAGACGAAGAAACAAAGAAACCTACGTTGGCAGTTTTGCTGACAGTTTCAATTGTTGGTTTCTAATATTGAAGCAACATAAGGCGCTGTTCAAGACTAACCCAATTTCGTATATATCTAATATAAACTAGTTATTTTGGTGCGTTCCTTTTTGGTATACGTTGGCCAGCTTCGTAGTTGAAATAGTTACATAGTTTCACTTGGTGCCATCGGTCGCTATTCGAGCGCAGTTATAGACCAGGATTTCGAATCCTGTTTTTCACTGTAAGAGCAAAATAAAATCTTCTTTCTATGTGACCCTGTGCCAGATTGAACCAAGCTTAGTAAACAGCAATGTTCAATTCACATCACAAACGCTCGAAATATTTGTTCTTTTAAAAGGGTGTTTCATTTTAAAAAGATATGTGAAAAAAGGTGTCTGATGGATTCTGGAATGTCGAGCGATGAATTTGAAGTTCTAGAAGCATGACCAAAGCAATTAGTCCGGGGGTGAACAGGGCCTATCCGGCACCCCCCAATCCAGGATCCTATGGATCCATAGACATTGGCCTATGAAGTATACTTGAAATTTCCTTATAAAATACTGAAATACCTATAAATTAATTCCCCATGTCTGAAAATCATAGCCCTTTAAATTACTCAGATATGTCAATTGGGAGACGAGATATGAAATTCTGTTTTTGGTGTGTGCTGGCGGCCATTTTGTTTTATGTAAATAAAGTAGTTCCTCCCAACCTTTTTTGGGGGAACATCTTTTTCCGAAAGAGGACATCCTAAGGAACATTTTGGTACCTTATTCCTAGGATCCTGGGGGATGGGTGCCGGGTAGGCACTGCTGGCCCCCCGAATTAAATGGGAAAGCTTGCTGTGTTCAACTGGTTCATTGGAATGTCATTGGCCCAGCGCAGAAGTCAGGAGAAGACAATGCAAAGAACACACAGGTGCAGGTACACGGGTGTAACGTGTATGAGAAGAGAAGCGTGTCTCCCTCAGGGCAAGATTCAACATTTTCGAACACAGCAAACATTCGAGGAAGGCTGGAGAGTATGCTGTCGAAATGTTGTGATGAAACAGCTCAACGAAGAAAATAGTCTGAACTAAAGTATACATCGTAGATATCTCCACTTAAGCCAGTGTCGACTCGCAATAAAGCTAAACTTTCCGGGAGGTTTAATTCAATGCAACTGCCTGAATATGGGGAAAGTTGTGAACGGCATAGATTTACACTAAAGTGAATGCGAAATGTGTCGATTGAAATACCGTCAAATCTAGTGTTGTATCACGAAATGGTCAAAGGTATTCGCAAAGCCGAAATAAAAACGAGAGACTCAATGAAAAGAAAAGTTAGAAAAGAAACAATAACACTCGCACAAATAAAAGAAATCGATGCCAAAAAATAAATAACTAAAAACATTACAAGGTATGCAATGTTTTTTGACCACCTGAAAAGAAATGTTCGAAACATTTTCGTGGAATAGACCAAAAAATTACTTTGAATAACAACAAAGAATTTTTTTCATCCTTTGTTCATTTCCAGTGGTGTAACACTAGATCGATACAATTCTGGTCGAATTTATCACCTCTCTCCACAATGGCAAAATTTGAAACAAAATCAGAAATTCAGTGAGTGTATTCCCCCCGAATATCAATACCTTGACCTGATACGGTTCACGGCACTAAGTCGCCTTTTAAAAGGTGAAATTTAAAAAAAAGAAATCTAAGAAAAAAATAATAAAGAAACAAAGTCCGACTGGTTCCCTTGAATTTGCCGCACATATTACAGTTTACCCATGAACTCTTCTTATTGTAGGTACAATCAAGCTCATTTGAAACTTACTGCAGTAATTAAATATCTTCTTTGAAGGTTTAATTCTGGTTATAATTGCAAGAAAATAACATTAAATTAGTTGTAAGAAAAAGAAAATAATACTTTTGCGTACTCACAGTATGCTTTAGAGCGCATACAGGCCGTGTTTACGTTTTATGACTAAAAAAATATATCGATTCCAGCATAATTGATGGATCTGTCGATTTTTAAAATTCTTTCCAAAATAGAATTAACCTCGGAGAAATGTAACCTCAGAGAAATTTAATGATTTATTGATTGGATTTGGGGAAAATATTGCCCACTTGTCACAGAAAACGTAGTGAAAAATACATTTATTTACCAGAAGTATCGTTTTCGGGTCAGCACAGTTCAAAGGTGGAGTAACCGAGTTCCTACACTCCCTATATCATATCTACGTGTTTGTTTTAAATTTAACATTTTTACTGGATGACAGGAAGTGTCAACATCTAATCAAATTTTCAGTAGCTACTCCAAAGGGAGGTAATTCAAATTTCTGAATTACGCGCTACCGTACTTAATAGAATTTATCGTATGAGTTTATATTGTTTACACAAATGCTTTCTATATGAGAATTGTATACAATCTTTCTTCTTATTGATAACACAAAGATTATTACGATCGGTTACAAGTTTCGGGCGTTTTTATCGACATATGTCGCTCTGTTGTCATATTGATGCTTTTTATTACAACTCTCTAGGTCGGAAGATATTCAACCTCGGAATTGTGATAAAGAGAATCAATAGGATGAAGCTGGGACTAGCCAATTATTTGGTTTAAATAAGCTGGCAATTCCATGTTGAACAGCCTGATAAAATCAGGTATTGCTTCATGATCATAATTTCGTTACGTTAAATTAAATTTATCGCGATTTCTCCTCTTCTTATGTATAAACCATCGGCAAATTACGCGATATTCCGATGTATTTTCAAACGCAGACGAGTAAAAAATTCGAATATTTTCTACAATTTTCTTTTCCTTCAAATCCTTCAAACTATTTCTACAAAAATACACAAACTGATTTTGACTGATCAAAATTCAGCTGCTAAATTTACAGTTTTAATTTTTATCTCATGTTATTTTGTGTAAAAAGAATCTTCATTTCTATAAATTACATATTGTATAATTATTTCAGAGCTTTTGTCTTTAACGCGATATATTTTATGATATTGACAAGGTTTGCGATTCTCTAAATGGCCTCCATTCCGAAATGAAATAAGAATGTATTGAAAGAATGCTGAATTTTATTCACAAAAAAAAACGAATTGTAATTATTTTTTCATCTCGTTAAAAGGGATGGTTTGAATTCAAACGAGCTGTTAGTTTGTGCTAGCTAGCCCCAAAGCATGAAATAATAATAGCTATGGGTTCAACAGCAGAGCCAATATAATACAAATAATAAAAGTAAGCAGTTAATATTACAGATGCCCAGCGGCAACAGGAAATGAAGCTCACACAAAGGGAGATAATTGTGCTTTCCTCTTATTTGAAATTAAAGAGAGAGAGAGAGAGGGGGGCAGGAAAGGAGAGATAGAAGAGAGGTGAAGAGAGAGATGGGAAGGGACGGATTGAGAGAGACAGAAAAACAGAGAGAGGCATGGGAGAGAAAGGGAGAGACAAAGAGAGAGAGAGAGAGAGAGAGAGAGAGAGAAACAGAAACAGAAAGAAAGATTGAGAGAGACAGAAAGAGATAGACAAACAGTGAGAGCAATTAACACACAGACAAATATATATATGTATATATATATACGTATATATGAGAGAGAGAGGGGGCAAGCAGAGAGAGGGGCACGCAGAGAGAGAGAGAGAGCGGGGGAGAGAGAGAGCGGGGGGTATAGAAAGAAGAAAGAACATTCATTGTCTTTCTTATTCCCATAATGAATGTCGAATCGGGCGATTCGTAACAAGGGGAAAATAGAGGGACATAACAGGCAGATAAAAAAACATTAACAAAAAGCTTTTATTGAGATATTAATAAAAAAAACCTATAATTAATACTTGAAAAAAGAAAAATAGACAAAGAAACTCATCCGATAGATATGAATATAGATCTATAAAAATAATTATGAGAAAAGATGTTTCGCTATCCGAAAGTAGAGTATTACTACAAAAAACCCTTTCCAAAGCCGAAATGGCGTAAAGTCAAGAAGCAATTACCATTAATCAATATGGGAAACATTTTGAGCGTTCCCGGACCTCAAAATGGTGATTATAGTATGTTAGGCTGAGTCGTTGGACGTTAGGGTAGTGGGAGGTACAGAAGGCTGGGGTGAAGGAGAGAGAAGAGAGACAGAGCTGCCTCTATAACGACAAACGCTGAAAGCTAATTACGCATTTTGTTTATTTTCGTAAATGCCAAGTGTGGCGTAAAGCAAATTTTCGAAAAGCAGGATATACCCGTAATATAGAAATGTATTGAACGCAGTACACGACTCTGCATGCACGTGGATGCATTTACACACATATTTATATATACTTATAAATACTCAGTTGATACTATATGTTTAAACGTACAAGCATATATACAAACTCTCTCACGCACACCCACACTCATATCATAAAGTTATCATAAAGATTACCAACTGAAGATACATCTTAGATAGGTAATAGGGGTTGGCATTTAAGGTGTGTGTATTTTAGAAATGTTTATATTTGTGTGGTAAGCTAGTTTCTTTTGTTAGGTTGTTTTTGAACATGTTAACAGAAACAGAGTTTACTGTTTTGTCTGAAAGAGTGTTACAGTATTAAAGGTATCTTGATGTCAAGAATCTGTCTCTAATAACAGGGTGGTGATGTATCTGATATTTATGTCAATGGCCTCTATTTGTTGTTCTTAGTGTTCTCTGTAGCATGAATTTGCTATGTATGCATATATCTTACAGTGAGTGTCTGTGTCCACTTCTACCATGCGGTGTGTCATTTTGTAGATGCATATCAGCTCACTTATCAATCTTCTGAATTGTAGAGGGAGTAGCTGTAGTATTTTGATTCTGTCTTCATATGGCAGGTCTTTTATTTGTGTCACCAGTGTCACGGCGTTAAATGTCTTTAGACACACGCCAATCGTGGTATCGAGGGGCAAAGGTTAAACAACTGTGTACATACAAAACTTCAGAGAACAAAGGAAACGAGAGACACGCAGTAGCAATCAGAGACGAAGCGAACTGGACGTGGAAAAATGATTCCTCTTACACTCGGAGACCAGCGAACGAAACACTGGTTGAAACGGTTAGTGATTTTACCTGCCT
>VCCN01001601.1:218225-230662 GCA_006491835.1 Architeuthis dux
ATCACTTTGCTGGTAGGGCAAGAGTTTCTAAATACGTATGCCTAATAGCTTACATCTACAAATATTTTACTTGGATCGACACAGACGCAGCAATAACCAAATTGTTGATATGCCACAAAAGATTGAAGCTACATAGTTTATCCAAATGTTTCAATGTATAAATGTATGCAGTGTTCACTTTTGGTAAGAACGCAACTGTATTGCTTTACTCAATTTGCTCCCAGGAACTTTAATGCTTCGGCATAGTTGTGCTGACAAATTACAACTGCGCAATATTGCGTTTATTTCTTTCTTGTACGGAGCAAACAGTCTTCATTATCTCGAGATCACTGCGAAAGCTTTTGCCGCTTCGTCATTCGTTGTTTCTGTTCGTTTCATTGGGCTGCACTCTCTTTTTCTTTCGCCTTTTTACTGCTTTTCTCTTTAAGGACCTTTATTATCTCCCAATTCTTAAACCAAACTTCTTTTTCAGCTTCTGTTTCTTGCTATCACACAGTTGCCTCCTCATCTACATAGCTGCTACTTTGTGACTTGCTCATTATTTATTTTGACATCAATTTTAGAATATCTTCCCTTCTGCTTTTTCTCTGTTTTTCTTTCTATCTACGGGTTTATTTTCTTTTAGATCGGCGCCTTTCTTTCTTTCTTTCTTTCTCCATCTTGCTTCTGCCATTCATTTTTATCCACTTATATTCTCACCTTTCCACCAGATTTCTTAACCCAGTGCATTTCACCCAATTGTCTATTGTTGTTTTCTTTATGAAAAAAAAAAAAATTCTTCCTATTATTTCTTTGAAAGATGTCGCTCATCTTCATAAAGAAATCCGCCATTTTACCCGATAGCTCAGTTGCAGGAAAGGATTATATATCTTCTTCAGAAAAGGAAAATTAAGAAATCAATAAAAATAAATAATAAACAAAAGTGTCCCATGATGCTCTTCTTTTTGCCTTGTGTCATTAATGAGCTTTCTTCAGGTTGTGGGAGTAAGAATCGTACGTTAGTGTACTTTTGCTTTTTATTAGGTTGGTGCAAAAATAATTGCGGTTTTTCACCATCAACTTTAAAGCAGTATATCCCAGCCTAGAATAACAGTTATTAATCGAAATAAGAACCTCCAGAATCAACACATTTCTGTCAACTAGAAACCAGTCCACTCATTACGGAAGCATAGAATTCTGGTTTCCTGGAACCAATGAATTCTTCGAAGGCGTTTTGAGCTGCTGCTTGGTTGTTGAAGACCTTCCCTTGCAGGAAGTGATCGAAATGCTTGAAAAAGTGGTAGTCGGAGATGGGTCTGGTGAGTAGGCTATGTGAGGTAGAGTTTCGTAGCCTAGTTCGTTCAATGTCTGCAGGGTCATTCGCCCGACTTTTGCTTCGGGCGTTGTCATGGAAAAGAATTGGTCCTTTTCGATTTGACCAATATTGGATGTAAACGTTGCAGTTCTTGGTGAATTTGTTCGATTTCCTGGCAATACCTCTTTGCTCTGATGATTTCGCCAGGATTCAAGAAGTTGTAGTGGATGATTCCACTTGCCGACCACCAAACAGTGACCATAATCTTCCTTTTGATGCAGGTTTGGTTTGTGGAGGTTTTTGGTGCTTCACCTCTGTCCACCTACTCCACGGAACGCTGTCGATTGTTGTACATAATCCATGTGTCGTCACAATGCAATAAAACAAAAAAATGGATCGTTTTTATTGAGCAGGCTTCGTAACGGCGAATCTTTTGATTTTCGTTCAGCTCGTGCGGCATCCATTTGCGGAGCTTTTGTGCTTTTCCCATTTGGTGAAAATCTCGAACAACTGTTGAATAGTCAACGTTTAGCTCCTCTGCGACCTCTCGAGTTGTTTTGCGTATGTCAGCCTCAATAATGGCACTCAATTGGATGTCGTCAATCACAGAAGGACGTCCACGACCCTCCTCATCTTCAAGGATCTCGTCACCGTTTCGAAATTATTTGAACCAATTTTGAGCTGTACGTTCATCGACGGTGACACGGCTTAATACTTGGTTGATATTGCGAGCAGTTTCCGCTGCTTTACGTCGCATTTTGAATTCATACAACAAATTCGCTCAAATTTGCTTTTCTTCCATCTTTGATTTGACAGCCTCAAATAAACCAGAATAAATAGTGAAAAGAAAACGTTCAGCTTAAATAAATAGAGCAAAATTCACGCTTTAAAATGGTATATTCCATAAACATAGTTGAATAATAGTTTATTCCAAAATAAGAATCAACGTTTAAAATAACAAAAAACACAATTATTTTTGCACCAACCTAATAATCCTTTGCGTCAAATTAATGCTGTTGACAAGTGGATGTTAGGTTAAAATAAAATGAGGTACATTTGAAACAATCTTTGATATTAACATACATTTGACCCTCCAAACAGTCACGTACAAATAATTAAATGTATTGCATTTAACCATTTAATTCGTTTTCTAATATTTGTTTATGTAAGATTTATGTAAGATTCTAACAGTCCGAATGCTTTAAAGATATGAAATGTGCATAATTAGTGGGTCTGAAGTTCATTATTGAATTATTATTACATGACCTCTGTTTGTCCGGAAAAGGGATAATCCAGCACGATTGTTGAACCAAGTGTACCGGAAAATTATTTACACAATTTCAAAAGCATTCTTTTCGCAGGAAGGATACCGGACGCAACAGATGAAGGAATGAGAACAGCGTACCCCGGGGATCAAATAAAGGATGACGTTTTTACATTCCCGGAATGTTACAGACTGCGACTGACTCTTGAAGAAGGTCAAATGATATAGCGACCGAAACGTAGTGATAAAAACAAGGCCGAGGAAACTGGAATCAAAAGCATAAATGCATAATATTGATCCATATAATAAATTGATCGCTGAGCAATTCCGGACAACCGTTCCCCGTTTTGCTTAATAAAAAGAGCCAGAATATTCCCTGATGGTTGCAGTTGCTAGGGGCATCTTTTCAAAGGACGCTACGTTAAAAACGGCCTCATTTTACATTCTATATCATTTTCAGATATTGGTACTATTTTGGTATTTCTGTGATTGCCATATCACATGTACTAACTGAATATTCTTTACAAACAACTGACAGTGATGCCACTCCTCTTGTTGTATAACCATCTTGGACTTGGAGAAAAAGGAAGACTCGAAACTTGGTTTATAAAATATGATGATATATTGTTATTCCATCAGATACATCGTGCCGTGGCGGAGAATAAAGAGTGGGAGAGAGATAATGAGAACCAACAGACTTTTTTACAGGGAAATTGGTCTTGTATCTTCCCAAGCCTAGGCGGTCTGTCTCTCTGCTTTCTGAGGGCGTCTCTCTGGCTTTTATGAGGTGTGAACGCCCACGCTGGTTTTCCAGCCATCACCTGCGGTTCAGGGTTCAGTCGATATCCTGTTTATGACTTCCGAACATCTGGTGTGTCTTCTGGTGTCTGACAGCTGCAGTTCTGGTTTTCGTCGATATCCTGTTTATGACGTTCAACACCTGTCGGGGAATTGATCCAGGTTCGATAGCCTCGAGGTCAGAAGATCAGGCCTTTGCCGGACATCACTACTATAGATGCATGAGAGCCCATTTAGAATTCTTTGATGCCCTTGTCCGGTTCAAGGTCGAAGAAATAACAGCCTGCCATACTAACGCAGCACCAGCATTGCTGTCTTTGCTCGTTGCTCTAGGAAAAGAACCACGCTTAAGTACAATGGAAAATAATCAATTCATCAGAATTTGAAAATCCAGTTACAGATTTAAGCAAAGCAGAGGATAGGTCTGAAGCAAGCACGGCTATTGCGCATCTCAAAGATGTTTCCTCAATGCTTGCAATGGTAAGAGAAGGAAATATAGCGCGATATCACCAGTCTGAGAGGGATATGCTGAACCAGATCTTCTCATACAACCACTAAAATTACGCAAGATATTGTGGCTACCAACATGTCTATTTGCGTTCTTTACAACAGCAGGGTCATCCAGTGTTCGAAGAATTGAGAGTCAAAGGTTTGGGGGAAAGTATTGGAGGTGGGAAATTCTCGTCGATTCACTGAGATTTGATAACAGAATTATTTAATAAGGAAACAATAGGAACCACAGCACCTTTCAGAGCCGGCTTTTGCACTACCAAAATGTTTTCATACTGGTGTAGAAATCAAAAGAATCTGTAGCGAGAGATATGCTCCAATGTTCCTGCTGCCGGAAATGCATTGTTTAAGATCTTTGTCAGTGCAAGACTCAAAAGAAACGACAAAGGATTCTTTGAGCCAATCGTGAGGATGAAGATGAACAATGGCCCCGAAAAGAAGGAAGAAAAACACAAAGATCAGTATCTTTACTACAAGAAGACAGCCAAGCATTTGATCAGATCATTGCGAAATCTTTCAGCTGAGAAAAAGAATTGCAATACCCAATAACAACAGTACAGTTAGCTTTAGCCACAACCGATGCATCCCCCAGACAGGAATCAGGAGTAAGGGTCGTGATTCGACCAGTATATGTTGCAAGGAGGCAAATGGCAAGATTTTCTGAATAGCGGAGAAAACAAAGAAGAGCTCATACGACTCATTACCGAGTAATGAAACATCGGTTTAAGCTTACTGAATCATCAACACATAGTTATGGCTGGTGATATTCAGTAACAAAAAAGTTATTTCATGTTTCATAAGTGCAACCATGAGGAAGCAGACAAGCGACTTATTGTCTATGCCTCGTTGGTAGATATTAACGTCATCAATCATGTGACTTCCGGTAATTTCTCAATATATTGCCGTTTGGTAGACCTTACTTTGCTCTATCTAGATATGCAGTTTGCATCTGATTGTGACCTTTATGATCGAAGATATCAACATTTTAACATTTTAACATTTTAAAGAAAGTTCAGGCCCTTTTGATGACGTCATCAATCATGTGACTTCTGGTAGTTCTTCGAATTGTTGTCTGGGCTTAAATTGATTCTCATGACATATAGAAAGAATTTCAGCTTTAAAAAAATAGGTTAGGCAGTTGCTTAGATGATTGGCCCTTTTACCCCGTCTATATAAATACATTGCAAACGATTTTACTAGAGAAATGTATTGAAAATCTGTAAAAATCGTATTGTCAGTATTCAGGAATTTATGCAAGTGTTACTGACAGAATAGGGCCATTATATGTATAATGTAAATGCATTCTAATTGATTTTACGAAAGAAATGCATTGAACATCCGGAAGAAGTATTGTCAATAGTCGGGAATTAATGCAAATGTTACTGACAGTACATGGCTATTATAGGTATACTCTCTTATTCTTTTACTACAGAAATGCACTGAAAATAATTTTACTATTGAAAATCAAAATGAATTAGAGAGTCGGTGAGCAGAAATCTATGCAAGCGTTACTGACAGAATAAGGATGTTATACGTATATTTCCTTTTAATTTTAAAACAACCAGATAAGAAAACGAACAGTCAAGAAAAGTAATATTATTTTGATAGTGGGTAGCTAAGAAAATGTTCGGAACTATCGCGTCTGCTCTTCCTAGGAGAAGCAGTGATAGGCCAATAAGATTTAATGAAACGTGGTAGGCTATTCTAAATTGTTGAGGTTGTAATTTTGCCTTCTGATCCCCTGGCTTTAAAATTTAAGGTAACATTTAACCTTTAAAGACAATTTCCGTTGGGTTGGTCTGTTGAAAAAAAACTCTTTTCAACGACGACACACCAAAGACGAATAACAAGAGGAGAGAAAAAAGAAAGAAAGAAATTAAAAAGTAAGGAAGAAAGAAAAAGATTTCTAACAAAATAAATCAAACAGGCAAGAAAAAAAAAAGCACGAAGGAAGTAAATGAAGAAAACAGAAAGAAAAACGAAAGAAAGAGGAATTAAGGGGTGAAGTAAAAAAAAAAGAAAAGAAAGAAAGATGGAAGGGAGAAAAGAAAGAAAGAAAGCAATTCAATGAGTAAAATAGTCATGTGATCTTTTCTAGGCACGAGACCTGAGAAAATTTACTTGTACACAAAACTTCTGCCGAATATATTAGCGTGCATATATTCATGCTTCCACTGTTTTGTACATCACTTTCTACTGGAATCACGATAATTCGTTTTGGTATGTCAGTAAAAACATAATTACTGTTATTATCAATTCAGTATTTCTTCTCCTCGTCTAAAAGTAACAACCATGCATTCTAGAACATATCTATTGTTTCTAATTCCGTTTGAGGCTAATAGCCCTAATAGTCTTTCTGATAGAGACTCTTCCTAACTTTGCCGACCCTTTTAGATCTATCGTTATGTTTGACACTTTTATTCCTTCCAATGTTCTCTACATGTATGTACCTTTCTGTTTATAAAATATATCTTCATGTTTGTCTAAAATACAGTTTGTGTTATCTTTATTCTATTCTCGTTTATATGTACTTTTATTCTGTATTCGATCAGATTTCTTTTTATTTATGGTTACATGCCTTTATTACCCCTTGTTCTTTACATATAATGAGGAAATAGGTGAGAAAGAAAGATGGAAGGGAGGAAAGAAAGAAAGAAATTCAATGAGTAGAGGGAGAGGAAGAAAATAAATATCGAAGAAAGAAAAAAAGAAAATTTAAGCGAGGAAGAAAGAAAAGGGAACGAAGTTAATGAAGAAAAAAAGAAAGGCGAAAGAAAGGAAAATTAGGGGGAGAGGTAAGGAAGAAAGAAAGAAAGAAAAAAAGAAAGAAAGAAAAATGAATATAGAAACAATGACAGAGAGAAGAAATAGGAGAGGAAGAAAGATGGAAGGGAGACAACAAAGAAACGAATTCAAAAAGAGAGAAAGGAAGGAAATAACGAAAGAAAGGGAAATTAAGCGATGAAGAAGAAAAGAGAGAAAAAGTAAGAATGAAGTTAATAAAGAAGAAAAAAGAAAGAAAGACCAAAGAAAGAAAAATTAGAGAATAATGTAATAAATAAATAAATAAAGAAGGAAAGAAAAAAAGAAAGAAATAGGAAAGGAGGAAAGATGGAAGGGAGAAAAAGAAAGAAAGGCAGGAATGTAAAATAAATAAGGGGGAATGAAAGAAAGAAATAACGAAAGAAAAAATAAGCGAAGGTAAAGGAAAAAATAGCATAGAAGAAAGAGAAGGAATTTTTCTTATTTTAAGAAGTTGAAATTTTTTTTTTAAATGAATTTTATTTCACTTACAAAACATATTTTTGCGTTTTCACATTGGTAACCACGTTAGGGTATAACTGAAATGGGAGATAATGCTCCCATTGTTTTCGTTCACTTTGATTTTAATAACGATTATAGGTAAATCACTGTGGAGAATTTAGAAATAACATACGTTAGGAGCGAACGGTCAGACGTATAATTTTCCTCTCTCAACCCTCGTTACCACAAAAACAAGTCACACGCACAATGTTAGGAATTCAATGGAGAGGAAGGATGAAAGGGGAGGTAATTAATGGAGTGAAGGTAAGAAAAAAGGAAAAGAAAGATTTAGATAAGTAAAAGGGGAGTGGAAGAATAAGAGGAGCTTTTTTTGAGGGGGGTGTAATAAGTTTAGTTTAATCAGGCACACGCTATTATAGTGAGGCTCCCTTGGGGATGATAGAAGGCATTAAAGGAAGGAAGGTATGAAATCGAGTCAGGAGAAAGAGACAAGAAGAAGAAGAAGAAGAAGAAGAAGAAGAAGAAGAAGAAGAAGAAGAAGAAGAAGAAGAAGAATTAGCTAGAAGAAGAAGGGGAATAAGAGTGGAATGGGGGAAAATGAGACAGTAAGGGAGGAAGAAGAAGATAAATGAGAGAAGTGGTTGCAGATGGAAAAACGAGAAGGAGTAAAGGGAAGAAGCAGAAGAAAAATAAAAAGATGTTGCAGGTGGAAAAACGAGAGGAAGGAGAAGAAGAAGAAGTGGAAAAAGAAGAAGTAAAAGAATAAGAAGAAAATGAAGAAGACAAAAATGGAGGAAGAAGTGGTTATAAGTGGAAAACAAGAGGGAGCAATATAAGACAGTTGTAAGGAAGAAATTTAAAAAGGGAGAAATTAAAAAAAGTAGATGGGAGTGAGAGAGAGAGATAGAGAGATAGAGAGAGAGATATATAGAGAGAGATAGAGAGAGAGAATAAAACTATAGAATAAAAGGCACGAAGGGAAGAAAAAGAGGAAAACAAAGAAAACTAGAAAGCACTCAGAAAGCGCAAACCTATGCCAACGCCGTTGTCAGGGGAAGTAATCGTGCATTGATCCACCCCAAAAATCTAATCACTTCTTCCATGGCCCATTCAACGAAACTCCATCAAAATTCACCGAGAACCGTTAGAGATATCGTGACAGACATGAAATGTTTGCGATATTATGTGGTGTAGACATTATAACTACGACATAGGGTGAGGAAATCGTGCATGGATCCGCACCAACATTTAATCACCCCTTCCGTACCGCATTGCGCACCCTTCCACAAAATTCCATTGAAAGTACTTTCGGGAATATCGTGGACAAACAGACAGAAGGACAGCCGGAAAGATGGAAAGACGGGTAGACGGAAAGACGCGACCGAATACATATATCTCTCCAGCTTCGTTGGCATATGTATGTAAGAAGGAAAGCAAAGAAAAGATAGAGTACGAGGTAGCTATGATAAGTTGAGTAGGAGGTAACGAAAGGCACGTCCAGCGGAAGAAGAAAAAAGTAGCAAGAAGGGCGTGAAAGAAACCGTGTGAGCACGATTGAGAAGGTAAAGAAAAAAGTAAGATTAATAAAATAAGAGGAAGAATAAGAAAAACAAAAAGAAAGTGATAGCAAGTCAACCGTTTTGGCCTTAGATCGAAATAAAAATACCTTTAAATATAGTTTCGACCGGAAGAGCACGTCTGCGCAAAATCGAAATAGCAAGGGTAACAAATAAAACACTGTGTGTGGGATTCACAGACGGAAGAACAGACAGAACGATCGACAAGCCGGCAGACCCAAGATTAACGTAAATAACTTCGCTTCCAAAAACGAATAATCACTAAGTTTTTCTTTTTCTTTTATTTAATTTCTGGCCCTGAGTAATGGTGGTTATATAACGCTCAAGTATTCTACCAGCATAAGATTGACGAGAGGATGGAAATAGCTAAATAACCCTTTTGACTAAATTATTTCATTGAAACTCCTATACTACAGTAACAGCCACTTTCCTATTTAATTATAATTGATACGAAGAATAAGGAATTGAATACCAGGCTAGTTTAACCACTAAGCCGAAGACTGCCTGAATAGATAAAGATACGTAACTAAATATAGTCCCCTTTTCACGGGACGTCAGATCCGGTAACGGCTTTCTATAAAAGGAATCGACACCGTCAATCTTGGCCCATTCCTTAGATCTTTCTAGAATGAAGCCCTGTTTTTTTAAGCTAGTAACACTTCTCATTGTCCTCTTCTTTTTGCCCAGTCTTCTTTCTAGAACGAAGCCCATATGCACCCTCAACGCATACGTTCTTCCCTTTACCATATTTACTCACTTAATTACTTCCTCACTTAGATGTGCTTTTTCTATACAGTGATTTCCAGTACGCGTAGTCATGCCATCTTCTTGTCTAGACGCGAGACCTTTTATAATCTACTTGTACACAAAACTTCTGGCGAGTATATTAGTGTGCATATATTCATGCCTCCACTGTTTTCCAGGAATGGCGGTAATTCATTTTGGTATGTCAGAAAAAACATACTTACCGCTATTATTTTCTTCTCCACGTCTAAGAGTAACAACCATGGCTTATACACTCTAGAACACCTATATTGTTTCTAATTCAGTTTGAGGCTAATAGCCTTAAAATTCTTTCTGATAGCGGCTCTTCCTTACTTTGCGGACCCTTTTAGATCTATCGTTATGTTTGCATGCCTTTATCCCTCCCAATGTTTTCTATACGTATGTACCTTTATATGCCTTTCTGTTTATAAAATATGTCTTCATGTTTGTCTAAAATACATTTTATGTTATCTTTATTCTATTCAGGTTTATATGTAATTTATTCTGTATTCGATCAGATTTCTTTTTATTTGCTATTCATTAGACACGTGTCCTCGTATCTGACGTTGTTTAAAAGAGCTATTCGAAATAATCAAAATGGCGATTGTGTCTTCCTCTCTAAATCTCTCCGTGATGTCACAACCCTGCCAGCCAATCGGAGACCTTCCCTCCAACCACGTGACATCCACATGGAGAACAAGGGGTTACCTCCGTATCGGGACTTCTCTCCTTCCTCCTTTCTCTAGACAGGACTGCTACCCGAATTTAACACTAACAGTAACTATTAGACTTTGATACAACTAGTTACTACTTAATATTATTGCTATTATGAATACTAGTAAGACCATCTCATTTACACTTACTTTCTCCCCAACTGTATATCATATCAATCTTACATTATTGATATCGAAGGTCCTCGCTAGTAAATCGTTGCTGTCATCATGGATTCTATAACGAACCTGGAAACAAAACCACTCGAAAACCAATTCAGAGCCGCACAATGAAAAGAGCAATGTTAGGAATAACTCTTAACGATAGAAAAAGATCAACATGGATCCGAGAGAGGACACGGGTGAATGATATCATACACGTTATTGAGAAACAGAAATGGAGATGGGCAGGGCACATAGCGAGAAGAAGGGAAAACAGATGGAGCAAATGCTTACCGATTAGTGTCAGTGTGACAGTAAACACAGTAGAAAAATGCCAGACACAAGATAAAGAGATGAGATAGAAAAGTTTGCCGGTAAGACATGGCAGAGATTGGCGCAATTACGCTCGTCAGGGGGGTGGGGGGTGAGAAAGGCTTTTGTCCAGCAGTAGACTTATAACGGCTGTTAGTGATGATCATGATTTATGTTACAGTCAGATTGTGAAACTAGTGATTTTGTGAAAACCCTTAGGATTTTGTGAACCCCCCTGAACATTTCGATACTTACTGGGTGCCCTACTATTGTGACCTTGTGTCAAACTAAGCTAAACTTTGTAAATATCAAGTATACTCTCTTCCAGTATTTACAGTGTATATACAGTTTAGTGTGACACAAGGCCGAAATAGTGGGCACCCAATGAGTATCGAATTCATTGCAGTAGTAATGGTCAGCATCACAAACTTAATTTAAATTTCTTTCTCTCTTTTTTTCATGTTTCCTTTTTCCAAATGAAGCCATGGACTGTAAAACAAACAGTGAAAGCAAATTGAAATCAAGATGGACTCAATTATTTTATTTTCGACGGATATTCCTTAAACAATTTTGTTGCGAAACCATTTTTTTTCTCAATAATCTTCAGAGTAATCTAGCACAGAGCAATGAATGTTATTAAGCCATCGGTTTTGTCTTCTGCCGAAGCCGTACAAAACCCCAGGTAATCTTCTCAATAAATTACAATGAAAAGTGATTTTCTTTAATTTTTAAACAGCGAAGAATAGGTCAAGGCATTCATCAGAGGTTGAGAACAGTTAACATTCTTCGAAATAACCTCTCAAAATGAGATGGAAGGAAAGTTTTTCTTATAATGTAAAACAGGTCTGGTTAGTCACTCAATAGAAACCGTCACGTGACCAACGTCTTTTGGCAGCATGCCGTGTTGGGGGTGGTTCTTTGATGATGTTTCATTCATGCAGGATTTTAATCATTCATCACAGGTCTGGTTAGTCACTCAATAGAAACCAACGTCTTTTGGCCCGCATGCCGTGTTGGGGAGGATCAATTAAACAAATTGGGAAAAAGGTTGATTAATGAATAAGTTACGTCTCTCGCTTTTTGTTGGGCAGTGATCACTAAAAAAAGTATGAATTTTCAAAAGAACAAGCGTGAACACCGCCGGACACAAACTAAGGGACCAGTTTTGCAAAAACTTACATTGTGCATTAAACCCTCCACTAAAATATATATTTATTATGTATAGGCTTATTAGTTATAGGAGAGGAACACACAGGCATACATTTATATGATATTATATTATATGTGTGCGTGTGTTTGTTTGTACACTCGTATATATTTGCCCAAATGAGTCTTTCTATTTTGGCAGGATTGATTTTTGCAGAAGAGAGAAATCAATTATATTAACCTTTTTCGACGGACGCCTTCTCTCAACGATGTCGCCCCCTACCGATCAACTAAGTGAGGTCAACAACCCAAACTATCTGCATACATAGATGCAAATCTTGCAGTTTCGCTCGCTCGCCTGCTTTACATAGGATGTCTGTTTTTAGTGGTGTGTTTGGTGGCTAAGACGCTAGCGAGTTTGTTTCTGGCGTCAGTTGTCGCTGTTAGTATGTAGATAATAACCAGGATTTCAAATGTTTGTTGTTTTAAGAAGCTATTCGAAAGGTCGAACCGCAATCTTCCAAATACTCCTAATTCCTGGCTGACTTTATAATTGTGTGCACAAGTCTTATTGAATCGATCTATCGAGATGCTTAGTGGCGAGAATGAAGCGGTTGATCACTGTACACGTGTAG
>VCCN01001601.1:513624-525272 GCA_006491835.1 Architeuthis dux
AAAGTAGAAAGAAAAAAAGAAGGAAATAAAAGAAAAGGTGAATATGAAAAGTAGAAAGAAAAAAGGAAGGAAATAAAAGAAAAGATGAACATGAAAAGTAGAAAGAAAAAAAGGAAATAAAAAGAAAAAGGAAAACATGAAAAGTAGAAAGAAAAAAGAAGGAAATAAAAAGAAAAAGTAGAACATGAAAAGTAGAAAGAAAAAAAAGGAAATAAAAAGAAAAAGGAGAACATGAAAAGTAGAAAGAAAAAAAGAAGGAAATAAAAAGAAAAGGGAGAACATGAAAAGTAGAAAGAAAAAAAGAAGGAAATAAAAAGAAAAGGAGAACATGAAAAGTAGAAAGAAAAAAAGAAGGAAATAAAAGAAAAGGTGAACATGAAAAGTAGAAAGAAAAAAAAAGGAAATAAAAAGAAAAAGGAAAACATGAAAAGTAGAAAGAAAAAAAGAAGGAAATAAAAAGAAAAAGGAGAACATGAAAAGTAGAAAGAAAAAAAGAAGGAAATAAAAGAAAAAGGAGAACATGAAAAGTAGAAAGAAAAAGGGAAGGAAAGAAAAAGAAAAGGGAGAGAAAGAAGAAAGATATATAAAAAGAAGAGATAGCAGAAATAGGAGTGGGACAATGAACGAAAAACAAAAAGTAAGAAAGATAAGACCAAAGAAAAATAAAAGAGAGAAAGATAAAAGAAGAATCCTAAAGAAGAAAAAATGTAACAGAGCGGGAAGGAATGAAAGAAAGAAATATGAAGGAGAAAAAGAAAGGAACATGTATTTTTAAAAAGCCTTTAAAAAAAGAACAGTAGAAAGAAAGAAACAAAGAAACAAACAAAGAAACAAACAAAGAAACAAAGAAACAAAAAAAGAAAGAAAGATACAAAGAAAGTAACAAAGAAGCAAATAAAGAAACAAAGAAACAAAGAAACAAAGAAACAAAGAAATAAGTAAAGAATCAAACAAACGGTTTAAGGGAGGAAGGAAAAAGTAGAAGAGAAGTGGAAAGAGAGAAACATAAGAAAGAAACAAAGAAACGAAGAAAGGAAAGAAGAAAAAATTAATGAAGAAATCACAGTTCAGTTTTATCTAGCCAAGTTGGAAAGAGAAAGAAAAAATAATTAAAACCAGGGAAAAGAAAACAATAATTTAATTAGTTTCATCATTCATCAATTCTGGTGCGTCCTTCTGCGTAGAAATGGTGTCACACAACACGAAACATAGATTATTAAAAAAAGAAAATGAAAAAAGAAAGAAAAAAGAAATGAAAAAAGAAACCAAAACAAACAAACAAAAAACAAACTAACAAAAAAAAACAGAACAAAAGGAGAACAAAGTAAATTTGTTAGGGTTGATATTGGATCTCATCTGTCGCGTCTGATCATTGTCAATATTTGTAGAGTGAACACATAATTGAAAGAACGGGGAGTTTATCTTCCCTCAAAAATAATGTTACCATACAATATTATCTTAATATGTTTAATTATTAGATGAAGCAATGTCAACCATTATTAATGTTTGACTAGTATTCCATCATCATCATCAGCAGCAACAACAGCAGCAACAACAGCAGCAGCAGCAGTAGCCTTTTAACGTCCGTGGTTGGACGTAGACCTTTCTCAAGATCCACCAGACCTCTCGATCGTGGGCGTCGCGATGCCAATAGCCCCTGAACGTATCTAGATCATCACGCCATCTTATTTTATGCCGGCCACAATTTCGCATATGATCTCTGGGGATCTCTGGCGATCGACGTTGTGAGTCCTGATGTCCAGCTGTTTTCTGAAATTCCTTCAACATGGCCTGCCCATTGCCATTTTAGTTTTCGATGATATCTACTGTTTTTTTCTCTCTGTAATATACTGTGCTCTCCTGTGATTTCCCCATATGATGTTATGCATGATCCTCTCTTGAGCACGTTGCTTGGTTCTTGGATTGAGAAAGCTTGCCAGCCTAGAGTGATTCTTCGTTTGATTTCTTCTTCTTTTGAGGATTTCGCGGAGATTCGTTATCCCAGATAGTGCAGTGGTCTACATTTCTTCTTAACTCATAGTCCTTCAAAAATAATGTTACCTTACAATAGTCTTATTGTTTTTAATTATTAAACAAAGCAATGTCGACTATTAATTATTTTCGACATGTATTTATTTCGTCTTAATTCCAGTTGCTTTTCATCGGAAGAACTTAGACTGTCGTTCTACAGCCATGAGTAAACAGTACGGATCAGAAATAAAGACTAAGTTCCCGGCAAGACTTTAACTCCTAACATCGGGAAGCTGCTCTTGTGCTACAAGCAGAAGATCAAATCTGACCATATACACTTATTCATTATTTCCCCCCTAACGTTTTGCGCACAGTAGTAGTAATAGTATTACTAATATTATCTTGTATTTTCATTAGCTGAAACATTGTCAACCATTATTGTTTTTTTTACTAGCATTATTTTTCATCTCAAATTCAGTTGCTTTTTATCGCAACAACTCAGAGCGCCATTCTATTGCCGTTAGTAAACAGCGCAGATTGAAAAAAGGATGCGAGTTCGAGTCTTGCCAATAGCTTATTCTTTATTTCTGTGCTGTTTACTAATGGCCGTAGAGTGACGTTCTGCGTAGTTGCGATGAAAAGCAACCAAAATTAAGATGAAAGGAATAGTAATTAAAAATTAATAATGGTTGTCTTAGTAAAATTAACAATGTTATAAACTGGATTTGAATGTTGCTAATTGATATATTGCCTACTTTCTATTTTCCGAGCATAGACTGTAGGTATGCCGGGCGCCTATTAGTGTAGCAATGGTTAGCAGGTTCCTATCACAGACCATTACTACAGTAGTTTGTTTCGATCATCACTGGGTGTTCCATAATTGTAGCTTTGAGACAGACAGAGCTAAGATTAGTAAATTTCCTATTTTGGCAGTCGAGGATTAGTTAGGATTGAAAAAGGAATTAGAAACTTTTGGTATGAACTATGTTGATGAGGTTTGAAACGGTCGCTTTGATTGATTGATTGATTTGTTTAGCGGCATATCAACCTTTGATAGGTCATTTAACGCCGAAATCAGTTTATAATCCCCAAAATAGTGTCTTGCGACTTTGGTAAACGGTTATTATTTTTTTAATTAGAGTCTTGCGACTTTGGTAAACGGTTATTTTTTAAAATTAGAGTCTTGCGACTTTGGTGGAGCCTGTTTGGGGGGGGATCTTACCCCTCTGCAGGGCATGCAGTCAGCGTATTCTAGGCCTCGGTTGCGTGTATATTGACACACAAATGTGTAGAATAAAACAGAATGGCGACTTGCTGAAGGGAGTTCTGTTCTGATACGTGACTTGTTCTTAAGAATAAAAATTCATACGAATCGCACATTAATTAAACAAGAACTAATGAAAAATATTGATATTTCGATAGAAATTATTGACATGATTTATTCTCAAGCACATTTCCTGGGCAGCACGGTGTGGTGTAATGGTTAACAAGTCGATCTCGACGACCGTTACTACGGCAATAATTTCAATTTTGATAGGATGTCTCACAAGTTTAGCCTTGTGTCAGACTAACCCAATCGAAAGTTTAATCCCTTTTAAATGTGTTTTTAGTTGAAACCATAGAATAAAGTATGAGTATTTTCAAAGACTCTTAACTATATTGTAATAAAAACGACCAGGATTAATAGAACAATCGGTAGGGCTTTTATTGAGGCAAACCATACAAAGATATTGGAATGAAAGCAGAAACAATTCGGCACATGATCTGGGTATGAGTAGCAATACGTAAGCATTTATATAGTACTTACGTTTCCGACATCTGGTGTTATGATATACTACCACGAGAAGGTCATTTCCAGGTCGAACACCTGTGCGGAAGTGGAAGTGACCCGGGGACCTTAGGAATATGTATATGCGTGGGTGTCCAAAAGAAAAATAGGATGTGGAAACCGGAAATGGCACAAGCGTGGGCGTTCGAAATCTCATGAAGCTCAGAGCCGAGAGGAAGCTCGAGACAGAAAAACTCAGGACCCAAGAAGAGACAGACATCAGCGGAGCCGGAAGGCACGAGACCGCTGACCCTGTTGGGGACAGACGGACGGGTCTCCTTATCTCTCTCCCACTCTTCATTCTCCGGCCGACGAAATGTATAGTATGAAATAAAAATATGTTCACATATTTTTACAAATAAGTTTTTCGAGTCATCCCTTTTGATTGGCCAAGTTCACGATTTTTCTCCCGAGGACGAAGGCACTATACAACACTGGCAGGCGGAGGGGGTCACTCGTAACCGAAAGTCGACCTCTACTTATCGGTAACTATGATATCTGTAACCTTTTTATTTTATTTAAATGATTGTCTGGTTTTATGACCGTATTCATAGTCAAAAAGATGCAAACTTGCCACATCGTACTTTGAACTCGGTCACGAATAGTGAATGTCGACTTTTCTGAGACAACCTTTAAACGGGAGAGAGTGTTAGCAGCATCAACCGTTTTACTAGAAACTACCTCCAAAACACTGTTATCACAGCTCTTGGCTGATAATGAAAAAGAAATCTACTCGCGGTTTTATCTCCAGACAAGCATTCTCGGCATTCTTTCTGAGCAGCCACGGTAATTAAGGTAGATGTTCGTAAGTTGCAAACAACAGTGGCTAACGAAAGGTTGCGGATGGGCTGGACCTGAGGTTGTGGTAGACGACTGTTTGCTGTGCAAAGATTAGCTTTTTCAGGAAGAAAAACTCTCTCTCTTTCTCTCTTGTTGGCACCCTTGGAAAGGTTAACATTTCATGAACGCAGACATTGACCTTTCGCTAAACTTCAAAATATCCCGTCTTCGAATGGACATTATTAGATATTACTGTTTACGTCCTAGCATATCTATATATGAATATATTTGCTAAAGTGTAATCTGACGAAGTCTCGGGTGGGGGTAAATATACGTTATCTTGCAACCTTCACGTTGTATTAAGCGGCGAGAGGGAGTTGCTTGCTGAAATATCTTTATCGAAAATAGCCCAGAAAACATTGTGATCACTTCTTCCGCCTGGTGATGAATAGCAGTTCGTTAATACATCTCCACCATTCTTACGTACGTACCTACAGTGGGTTGCAAAAGTATACGCCCTTCCCACTGAAGAGAACTTTCAAAATTGCATGTTATTCCTAATTCTCTCTCAAATGGGAAAAGTTTTACATCAACAACAGAATTTGCATATAAAACTTGCAAACAAAAGAAAGCAAACGTGGTTGCAAGACTATATTTTTCTTTATATAAAGAACTAGCATATACCCGTCAAAAATGACGGTCTTTATTTATGTATGGATAGGCAATAAGCGATTTTATTAGGTAATTTTTTTTATGAATTCAACTATCCTAAGTTTTTTTAGTGCGGTATAAAAAAGTCATAGAAAGAAACTTATTCTATTAAAGATATAACTTAGTTTCTTGCAAAATAAAGTTGATGGCCAAATTTGACAAATTCTGTCCTTTTTCAAAAGCATTAGGTCATAAACCTTTGGCTTTGGCCATATTTAAATTTTGAGCCATTTTGACTTTTTTTTGGTATGCTGAGAGTATTTACATTTGGCCATTTTGGCTATTTCTGCGAGTTTTTGGCCAGCAACTGCCTTTCCCCTCCCAAGTCCTTCTTCATTGTGTCGGCTACATCAAAGGAAGTCGAAAGGAATAAGAAATCTGTTGACAGTGTTGCATTGCGTCAATAGACACAGTTTGTCTGCTGACTTTGGTCGGTGTACTTCGTTGCTAGGGGAACGGCATGTCCCATTTTCCCACCCTTTAATTATGTTACTCGTTGTACAATCTATCTCATGTGGACCAGTCCATTATGAGTTGTAGGATCTCAGCTTGCAGACAATATACAGACAACCAAACATACAACATTACAACCAAACAAACGTACTCATTTGCATAATTGGCTTTTATATATATATATAGATTGCGTTGCAGAAGTCTACATCCTTTTCTTACACACAATCACTAATTGTTGATTAATATTTAGTAGACACCTCGTCTACCTCAACATTTGCCTGAAGTTGCTTATAGTAATTGAATACAAAGTTTTCACATAGAACACATAGTAGTTTTACCATTATTCAAGGCAAAGCTGTTCTAATTCCTCCAATTTCAATGATGATGGGCTAAGGAAGAATTGATGACATTTTGGGGTGGATCCAGGGATTCTTTTCGATTGAGAGATTTTTTTATTGAATTTTGTGACGGATCCAGGAATATGTTTCCTCTCAATCGAGAAGAAATCCTTGGAACCACCCCAAAATTTCATCACTTCTTCCTCAGCCAATGACCCACCATTCGACAAAATGTTATTAAATTTCATTGAGGACCTTTGGAGATATTGCGGTTACAAAAGTGACTTTGGACCAAAGTGATGTAGACGAAACTGATATTTGCTAAAGTGATGTAGACGAAAGTACCGTTAGCCATCTTTTTCCACATACGAAGATGCGTGCGCCATCAAGCAGGCGATATCTTCTTGTGGTATAAGTGAGAATGAGTGTCTAATACCATTTGACAGTTATCTTGAAAAGAGAGCCTGAATGTCCCTCCCACCTACAAGATTTCGCTGATGTCTGGAAAATAGAGTCTCTTTTACGACAGATTGTCTCCTTTCCCGTCATTTTCAGTTGCGTCTTATCGATGGCGACTAGACGATTAACTCAAATCGCCGTTACCTTAATCATGTTCAGGTATTTCTATTTTTGTGCGTCCAAACGATGTTGCGTGTTCCTTGGTGTTTGTAGGCGGGGTGCTACTCTGTATATCCTCCTAAATCTTATGTCCTGATCTCTTCTTCTCACGGTAGATGTTATCTCTTTGTCACTGGGATCGATTCGTTGTTTATCTCTGATAGATAAATAGTCATTTCTTGTTACTTTCCGGGCATTTGTCTAAGAAAGTTTCCGACGGATGTTAGTTAATTTACTGCCTACAGATCAAAGATGTATCTTGGCCCTGTCGGCTGCATCTGTTGCAGAGGGGTAAGAACCCCCCAAACATGGACCGACTGTTCTTTCACCAAAGTCGCCAGACTCTAGTTAAAACCAAATAACCATTCACCAAAGTCGCAAGACTGGATTGGACTTTCTGTACAAATATCAGGATTGGAACCTCGAAGCTTGGGTCAGTTTTTGGTCAAACAAGTACAGCAAACTCGGTCCCGAATGGGAAATATATGTGAGGAGTTTTAAAGAGAAAATACAAGCCCAATTCTTGGTGTTGGGGGTTCAGTCACCGTTTAGGGGTGCTTTTGGAAGTATGGCTCGGGCCCTGGCATCATTTGAACAGTCACCTATTAAGTCATAGTTATTTAAAGACACTCTTTTTTAGTGAAAACTCTAATGATTTGAACATCTTTCAATAAGACAACGTCCGAGGGTATCAAGGTTTTATTTAATTCGTTTATTTCCTTTCTGGTCTTAGCGGAAATTTGATTTCACATATATAATGAGGTCTCAGCCCGGTGCATAACGTACTATTTACAGTAAACACATTTACTAAGCCATAGAATCATCATCCACTAATCTTTTTACCACTATCTACCTAGGTACATGAATAAGTCCACGAAAGCGAACCTTTGAAAAGCGGGGATATCTGTATATTTATCTATCTATCTTGAAAAATGTAAACTAACTGTTATGTAAACAACGGGGTGGGGGTACGGAAGACGGGATCGGCGAAACGAATTCGAATACCTTAAGTAAAACCAATGTCGTGTGCAACAAATATGCTGAGGACAAAGACACAACGATCAAAAGCGAAAACGCAGAGCTAAACAAAGTAGACCACTACATCTACCTTGGGCAACGGATCTCCATGAAATCCTCAAGAGAAGAATAAATCAAACGAAGAAACACCCTAAGCTGGCAAGCGTTCTGTAGAGCAAGCTCAACATTAAGAACACATAAATCCCATTAGTTCTGAAAAGAAGGGGATCCCTATAGTCACTTATGGATCTGAAACATGGAACCTAACCAACAGATTCGCTCTCAAACTAAGGACCATGTAACATGCACAGGGGAGGATCATTCTTGGGCTCACACGGAGAGATCACAAAGCTGCACAATATAGTAGAGAGGAAACAGGAATCAGAGATATCATAGAATCCATTAGAAAACTCAAATGGCAATGGGCAGGCCATGTTGTAAGAATCTGAGACAAACACTGGACATCACGACTCATAGCGTGGATCCCCAGAGATCATATGCGAAACTGTGGCCGGCAGAAAATAAGATGGCGTGACGATTTAGACAGATTCCGGAGATATTGGCACCGTCGCGGCTCGCGATGAAAGATCTGGCATATCTTGGGGAAGGTCTATGTTCAACGATGAACGTTAAAACCTGATGATGACGATGTTGATGATGATAATAATGATGATACTGAATATCTTTTCTATTAATATTACTAACGGTCGTAGACTAACGGTCTGATTAATTGCGATAAAAAGCAACTAAAATACTAGTCAAAAATTAATAATGGCTGACAATGCTTCATCAAATGAAACATAAAAATCAAGAATTCGAATTTATTTTTAAATGATCTGTTAAATATCTTCTTGTACCTTAATACCTTCTTTACGATTCTAATCCCAAAGCTTTCACTTTTGAACGCTCGCACTGGTTAGCAAGGTAGTCATTCAGAACTTTACTACTGTAGAAGGTTTGATCTTCACTGGGTGATCCACACTTAAGACGTTGTACAAGAACAATATAAGCTCATTAAATATCAAGGCGCCGCCCGTGGTGTAGTAGTTAACAACATTGTTTCATACACTATTACTATTGTAATGATTTGGATCCCTACTGGGTGCCCTGTATATATGCCGTTGTGCATGGCAATGATTAGCACTTAATAGTTATCTCCCTGAACAAATATTGTCTCCTAACCTGAAGCACAACTCAGATGCCATAGAAAGAGTTCAGAGGAGAGCCACCAAGATCATCCCGAGATTGAGAGATATATCCTATACTGAAAGATTAAAATAACTTAATCTAGAGACCCTTGAATACAGAAGAAAACGTGCTGACCTACTTGAAGTCTATAGAATCCGGAACAACATACATAGAGTGGATACTGACGTTCACTGCTCAAAATGCCTTGTTAAGAAAATGCTGACTTCATCTATGTGCAGTAAAACTAGAGGACACATCCATGAACTACCAAAACAGACCTTATTAGCAAATAACAGGGAGCCTCGCCTTCGTATAACAACCTCGTCTCGTATTGTATTACTGCTGTAGTGAATTCAATCCTTATTGAATGCCCAACACGTATGACACTTACTAGAACAAGGTAAGCTCAATAAATATCAGGGCGGCTCGCGTTTCGTAGGTTATTACTATTGTAGTTAGATCCTCACAAGGTGCCCTACACCTGCAATTGTTTAACTTTATGCTAGACTCAGCTACCTACATGTTTGTCGCTCTTACTTCGACAAACCCGTGAGTATCATCTACCTCTTAGAGGTTGCATAACACGTTACCTGTTTGTTTATTGTAGCTATTCAGATCAATCTTTGTTCTTGGATAGAAACTCAAAGTTTTCGTCCTTCACGCTATTTTCGAGCCATCAGACAGGGTTATTGAAGTTATGTCGCCACTGTTACTGCAGTTGTTAACCAGATGTATAGACATGCACTTGAGAAAGAAAGGTATTCATCTTTTTTCAATTCTTTCTTCCTAAACGAACATTTGCGGCGACCAACAAAAGGAACACGGAGAATAGAATAGCGTCTGGCAATTTCAAGCGGACTGTTTCATTTCATCTTCTTATCTTATTTCTTTTTTATACCTATATTTGTGAGAGTTTGTGACTGTTCTCCCAAACGGTGCATTGCAGTTAGATATAATGATTCAGAGTACCCCTAAAATGTGCAGAGCGTGCAAACAAACCTGGGATTATTTGTAACATTTAAAGTTCTTTTGAGTGGGGGTTCTATTTACTTCTGTCCACATTTATTCTTTGGAAGATTTGTTTTTACATGACTTCATATTCTGACGTTTCCTTTTTCGGGGTCAAAATCGAGGGGAAGATAATTTTTTTTCACTTTTAGGGGTCAAAATCGAGAGGAGGGTTGTTTTTCTCGCTTTTACGGGTCAAAATCTCGAATGGGATTTTAAAAATTTTAATTACGTTTTTAAAATAAAGTGTCGATTTTCCGGTGAAAATCTTTGTTTATACATATTTACTGAGCTAAGCATGGTCTTGCACAACGTCATACGTGTGGGGCATCCATTGATGATTACAGTAGTGTTAAAACAAGCTCGCTTACCAGATCAACACAGTGAGACGCCCAGGAGTGATATATGTAATACATTCTTTCTTTAACCGTTTTCAAGGTAATAACTTTACAGTAGTAAATATTCGTGGGTAGAGCAGAGACAGAGTTAGGCCTGAAGGATTGTTGTGTTGTTTGTCAGAATAAAAGCGTCTGTTGACGGGAAGCAGAGGCTGTTTCGCGGAGGAAACCAGACGAAAAATATAAGTCTACAAATCGGTGGTGTTAAGTTTGGCAGTGTTTTGATTTTTAAGTATTGCTAAAAAATAGCAGACATCTGTGATTGTATTACTGTTTGTCTGTCTCTCTCTCCTAATTCTTCTTCTTTTCATTCACATTCAAATGCCTATCTATCTTTCTCTGGTTCTGTCTATCTATCTATTATTAGGTTATGCAAAGGTTTTCAGAGCTATCTTTTGCGCAATGCTAGAGAAATCTTTGTTGATTGTGCAATCAGTCAATTCTAGTACGACGTTTACAAGCCTTTGGGAAAATTCTGAATCTAGGAAAAGGATGAAAATCGTGGCTACATTCAGGATAACCTTTAACATTAAAGGGAATCGGGGTACAGCACTTTCGTCTACATCACTCTAGAAAATATCAGTTTTGTCACTTTGGTCTAAAATAACTTTTGTCCCAATAATATCTGCAAAGGTTCTCAATGAATTTCAATGACACTTTTTGGTTGGCCATGGGCTGAGGAAGAATGTCTGGTTCCAAGGATTTCTTTCGATTGAGAAATATCTTTTTTAAAAATTAAACTTTGTGACGGACCCAGGATTTCTTCCCCTCTCAACCGAAGTGAAATCCTTGGATCCACCCCAAAATGTATCAATCCTTCTTTAGCAAGTGAACCACCATTCGAGATATTGTGGATACAAAAGTGATTTTAGACCAAAGTGATTTAGACAAAACTGATATTTGCGAAAGTGATGTAGACGAAAGTACCGTAACCCGTACATGAAAATTCATGATTTCGTACTTCTGTATGCGTAAACTGTTTCATATTAGCATCATGTGTAGTCGTTATCATATCTAAATTGTGAGCGAAAGTCCCCAGATGTCTACTGAATAAACAGTTACCATTCTTTTCTTACCAACTGTATATTTATATTTTTTCTGGGTTTTTTTTTCTTTCTGTTTTGACGTTTACGTTTGCATAATGGACCGGTATAAACAGAGTCACTTGTTCTTTCAAGAAATCAAATTAGGGAAATTGCTTTTTTCAGAAACTTCTTGAGAATTCCCAGATTCCGAAATCGAGTATTCGAAATTAGGACTTTATTCTTGCCAAAAATATGTTTCCTTGTTTTGGTTTTGTTTTGTTTTGCAATTTAATAAGAAGACACATGTTCAAGA
>VCCN01001601.1:1036696-1046727 GCA_006491835.1 Architeuthis dux
TTACTGTCCCATGGGCACCGATCGGTTAGTCTTTTACCCCATTTATTATCATCTCTGTTTGCTAGGTGGCCAGCCCATCTCCATTTTTGCTGCTTAATTGGTTGTATAATATCCTTCACGTCCTCTTTCTGATCCATGTTGATCTTTTTCCATCTCTTAGAGTTATCCCTAGCATTGCTCTTTACATGGCTCTCTGCGCTATTCTGAGTTGGTTTTCAGCTCGTTTAGTTAATTTCCATGTTTCTCATCTACAAGTCATGGCTGGTATTATGCAGCCGTTGTATACCTTTCGCTTTAGACACATTGGCAAGGTGCTCTTCAGAATGTCTCTATTCATACCAAATACTTTACAACCTATCGTTATTCGTGGTTCTGTTTCTCAGTCATGGTCTTTCTCTAGCTTTATTACCTGTCCTAGGTAGATGTATTTATCAACCTCTTCTACAATCTCTCCTATCTTTATGACCTTTTGGGGGACTTTATCGTTGAACATTACTTTTGTCTTTGTTCTGTTCATCTTTAAGCCTACCTGTTTACTTTATATCGGTTAACATATTTTGTAATCCTTCGGAGGTAAATCTTAAGTGGTATAAGTATTGTTCATACTCTCCCAATCAGTTTTCCGAAAGATGCTTTCAAGGTTCGCTGTAAATAGTTTAGGTGATAGTGTATCCCCTTGTCTTACTCCCTTTGCTATCTTTATTTTGTTTGTATCTTTATGTAGTCTAATTATTGCAGTGCCGTAATTCTCGTTAACACCTTGTTCTCGCATTGCGTTGAAGACTACCGTGTGTTCTACCGAGTCAAATGCTTTCTCCTAATCTACAAAGGCCAAACAGAGTGGTTTGTTGTAAGCTATGGACGTTTCGATTAGTTGATTTATTGCATGTAGGTTATCTATTGTTGAGTAGCCGCTTCTGAAGCCTGCCTGCTCATGTGGTTGATTTCCATCTAGGGTGCATGTTAATCTGTTTGTGATTATTTTTGTGAATAGTTTATATATGTTAGGTAATAGTGTGATAAGGCGGTAGTTACTTTTCTCTCTCTTAAGCATTGTGCGAATAGCTGTGCTAGTCCTTTATGCAATATTTCTCCTGCATCTTCTAGAATGCCTGTCGTTATGCCATCCTCGCCTGGAGCTTTACCGAGTTTCATATTTCGTTATGTGGACACTACTTCGTCTACTGTTATGTCTGGGATATCACTAATATCTATAGGATTATTAGTTTGTGGTATTTCTATTTTGGAGACGTACACATTTTCATAGTATTCTACCGTTACCTTTGTCAGTTTGTCCCTATTTTTGATAATGTGGCCGTTTTTATCCTTTAGTGCAAGCATCTGTTGTTTGCTGTTGTGGTCTGCGGAACGGGCGTGTTTTAAACTCTTCTCCTTTCTGATAGATTCTACTATCCTTTTCGTGTTTTGTTAAGTTCTGCTTTTTAGTTTGGTTTTTATCTCCATATTTCTTCTCTGTTTGATTAGTTTTAATGTTGCTTTAAAGTAGTTCCCTGTATTATTGTTTACATTTGTATCGCCTACCATGGGTGTGTGTGTGGGGGGGCGGGTACATTTACCTAGGTCAGGTGATAAAGCTAACGAAAGACAGAAACAAAATAAAACGACGCATAATGATTGGTTTGAACGCATTTGGTATGAATGGAGACATACTGAAAAGCATAAAACGTAAAGTATACAATCAATTCATAATACCAGTTATGACGTACTGATGCGAAAAGCTGAAAACTCACAAAACCACTCAAAAGACAACTCAGAATAGCACAGAGCGTCATGGAAAGAGCGATGCTAGGAATAACTCTTAGCAATAAATAAACAATGGAGTGAGATGGACACTTAGCAAGAAGAAAGGACAGTAGATGGAGCAAAAGGCTAACCGATTGGTGCCCATGAGACCAGACAAACAGATTAGGGAAGAAGTCTTCGGCGTACTTGGAGGCTGCAGACTACTTATTTAGAGATGTGGCAAATACAACTTCCGTGGGACCACCAATAATGGCATCCACTTGATATTGTTCATTCACCTGGAGAATTCGGTCCGCTATGGTCAGTCTCACTTGTGGTAGTGCGACGTAGTGTTCCTCTGAATAGGAGTTCCAATGTATTCAGGCGAATTACAAAATATCCTGATCACAACAGCAAAGTTCGAACGGAATAATAGGAATTTTGTATACCTTTTAGACATAATCAATTATAAAATAACGCTTATTACCCTGGAAACTTCTATAACGTTCTCTATCAGCTACTCAACACTTAATCTATCTAGAGTATTCTCGAGAATAGGCGAATTACAAAATATCAATGTCCTGATCACAACAGCAAAGTTCCAATGGAATAATAGGAATGTTGTATACCTTTTAGACATAATCAATTAGAAAATAACACTTATTACTCAGGAACAAAGAATGTAAAACAATTGTTACACTCTGTTATCGAAATTAATGGATTATATTTTTGGAAATAATAAAGTGACTATCGACCTAGGCTTTAGAAGTATTAAAAGCAAAAAATAATAGTAGTAGTTGAGAAAGAGAAACAAACGTAATGAAATTAAAGCCAAATGATAGGTTGCGAGAAACAGGTAAAAGAAAGCATCGTGGTGTGTGAAAGAGAAGAAAGGAACGATTGAAATAGAAAGAATGAGAGAGAAGATGAAAGAAAGAAGTTAAAATAACAAATGATAAATGAAGAATGGTCTTTGAGATGCAAAAAGAGACTAATAGTATGGTTTAATGGAGAGGAGAAATAAATAAAGACAGACAGAGATACAGAAAAAAAGAAAGAAAAAGAAAGAAATGGGGTTATGAATTGTAAGAAGAAAAAAGATGATGGTAAGAAGAACAAAAGAATAGCATATTTAGGGTCGGGAAATATTATGTAAGGATGGGGGAAAGAAATAAAGGAATAAAGAAAGAAAGAAGGATCACAAAGAAAAAAGAAAGACGAAAGAAAGAAAAGGTCTTATATATTGCTAGAAGGGAAAAGATGATAGTAAGAGGAAAAAGAAAATAATAAAAATAATATAATAATATGTAAATAATCCTCCATAGCATTCTTGTACATAATAAGAAAAAACATTTTGGTAAAGATCTACTTACGTTAACCAAGTCGAAAGAAAATACCAACAATTTTTTCCCTCAGTAATATTGTGTGCTTTTAATCCATCAGACCCATTTAGTTTTTAGAAAAAAATGTTTTTCAAGGTTTTACGAGGGGGATTACAATGTAACTGTATAGCAAACAGGGCCGTTACTTTCAGTCCGTTATACGGAAGTGAGGCTTTGAAGCATGTTGTTACTTCCCTTGCAAAGGTTGTTAACTAGGTTTCTTTGATATTTTAATGACGATTTTTCTGTGCCCCGCGTGGCCCCCACCAAAACACATTAACGAAAGCACAGAAAAATCGTCATTAAAATATCAAAGAAGCCTTACAAGGGAAGTAACCGAATACTTCGATGCCTCACTTCCATACAATGGACGGAAAGTAACGGCTCCGTTTACCATACAGTTACATTCTAAATAGAACCCCCCTCGTAAACCTTGAAAAAAAATATTTTTTTTCTGAAAAATCAAAAAAATCCCAGGAAGATGTTTAGGGTCCAACGGATTAAAAGCACAAAAAATTACCGGTGAAAAAATATTGTTTCTATTTTTTTCGACTTGGTTAACGAAAGTAGATCTTTACCAACATTTAAAAAAATAAATAAATAACATATTCAGGGTCGAGAACATATTATGTGAACATAGGGGAAAGAAGATAGAAAGAAAGAAAGAAAGAAAGAAAGAAAAGGAAGGAAGAAAAGGGCGTATATATTGATAGAAGGAATGGGATGATGGTAAGAAGAACATTAAAAATGATATATCATATAAAGATAGGGAAAATAAAGAAAGGAAGAAAGCTACATTGGAAGATAAAACAAATGAAAAGAAAAGAAAGACATCTATATCAAAAGGAAGCGAAACGAAAACGAAAATCATCGTCCGACACAAATGGCAGCTACTCAATAGAAGTTGACGTGTAGATATGTATGCACCAATTTCACGCCTTGCTCGTCCGACATATCAAAAGAGAAGCCCGGCGTCGATGGATGCTAGCATGGCAGGCGGCGATGCAAAATGCAAGCCAACATGGCGGATGCTAAGGCACACTCAAAAAGAAATAAAAAGAAAGGAAAAAAAAAAGAAAAAAAAAAAGAGCGAGACTCGGTGAGCATCGTAGGAGATTTAGCGTTAAGAATCAAATCCATAAAACCGATTGTCTTTTTTTGACGGTGGATTAGTACAGGATTGCTATTGAGGATTATGTGATCAGTAAGACGATACCAAATTCTCAGAAAGGATGGAAGTAACTCCGAACAACATACAATACTTCATCCAATAATAATAAAGATTGATTTATAAAAGACTACTAGACCTCATATGTAAAACAACATAACTATGGCACAGAGAGTCGGTTGTAGGGAGTGAGTTTATAAGTGTGAACCAGCTTCTGCTGATCTATGAGGTCTTCGTGGCCGATTCGTGGAAAGCAGTTAGGCGTAAATTAGTCTCCCTCTGGCAATGATGGTGTGAGTTCGATTCTCACCGATGGCTTACTCTTTATTTCCGATTGCGCTGTTATTCGTTGCCATAGTGGCCCGCATTAAAAAGTTGTATAAAAAAGAACAACTAAAAATTGGGATGTGTGTAAAAACTAGTCAAATTTAATAAGAGGTGGTGTGTTACAATACTTCATCCAATAATAATAAAGATTAGCATATCTGTGGTTATTTTTTATTCAACGGTCGTATTATAAAAGTTTAAATATGCGAACGCCGACCCGTGACTATGCATCGTTCAACGATTCTTAGTGAACGCCAACGATATCTTGAAAGTCATATGAATCATCTTTCGAACGCCTTTCTATTTGGATTTAAAATTACGAAGACTCAATGTTATTACGACAAAAAAAATAGGGATTATATCAGCAAATAATAAGTTTACATATATATTGTAATATATTAATATAAAAGTGTATATATCAAAATTTGGTTACCAAAACCAGCCAATTTGGATAGATTCTTGGTTTGAAATTATTTTGAACTTTGAGATAAATTATTTTTATATTAATCTTTTCCCAGCTAATCTTCATCTTATTATAAAAATCAACAATAAGATGAATAAAAAGCAATTGCAGGTTGATTCTATTATACAGTGATCTATTCGGACTAGTGTTATCAGACAAATCTTTCTAGTCGAAACGTTTTGGTCATTGTACCATCCGGGCTGCTGTATCGATATTTACATATATAGTCTTAATTGTATTATATAGTACTATTATGATGATAAAAATTGATATTCATATAACTCTACAGAAAGATTTTCTAAAATACTGTTTTATGTCTTCTTCTGAAAGACTGGGAAGATAATCACTATTTACCAAAAGAAATGTCTCTAACATCATTGGCGTTTCATTAAAATTGTTTTTCTTTTTAAAACTATTTTGAAGACTTTATTGGATAATAACATTTGTAAGGTTTATTAGTGAATAGCTATTGTTGTCTCATATCAGCATCACCACAGGGGTTTTCTTTTCACTATAAATAATTATCTTGGTGAAAATTTGAAATCACTAAAAGTGAAAGTAAAATTGAAAGAATAAGTAAATTCTCTAAATTACTTTCACAACTTTGAAGGTTATTCCCCGGCGAGAGGACATATTTCGTTTTAGAGATTATTCTCATACAGTATCGCCCATAAATGAGTACACCCCTGCCACTTTTGTTATAGAGAGTTAATTCTCTTCTAAACGAAACCTGTCAGGATTTCATTAAAAAATATGAATATGTTGCTCTCCAAAAATGATTACACGAAAAAAATATTTTTGGCAACAGAGTTTCAATGTTGTAGAGTTTGGTCATAAATGATACCTGATAATATCTGTTTTGATTGTGTAATGTTCCACTAGAAATAATAAAGACTGCTCTAGAGTAGCTTACTAATCAATAACAGAGAGCAGGGTGTCTTAAACCTACCTTAGTACGAGACAAGGCCACAAGAGTGGGGCAACCAGGGACGATTAAACTCACTACAAACTAAAATTAGTAGCTCGTTAACCGTTACTCCACGACGAGAAGACCGTGGGTGTTTATTAAGCTACGCTCAGTCTGGCACAAAGCAACAAGTGTTGGACACCCAGTGAGGATCGAACTCATTACAGGAGTAATAGTCTGTGAGACTAGCTTGCCAACTATCGTACAGTATCGCCTATAAATGAGTGCACCCCAACCACTTTTATTTCCAGTGTAATATTACACAATCAAAACGGATATTATCAGATGTTACTTATGACCAAACTCTACAGCATTGAAACATTGTTGCCAAAAATATGAATATGTGAAGCTTACAATCAGATTCTAGTTGAAATCTGAGTTATCTCCCTTGAAATGTTCTCAGTTACTTTTCATTTTTTCCCTTTGTCTTTTTTCTTTCTCATTTGCTTTATTTTTTTCTTCCTTTCCTTTTTAAAACTCTTTTTTCTTTCTTTATTTATGACGTTTTCTTTCTCTCTTTTTCCTTTTTTTCTTCCTTATCCGTGTTTTATTTCTCTCTGTCATTCTTCCTTCCTTTCTATCTGTCTTCAAGATCTGTAATCTGTAATGCAGATAATTCTTTATTTTCTATTTTGCATCATCAGATTATCCAATGTCTAAGCGTCATCTTCATTCATTCCTACTTTCTTTTTTCTTTCTTTCTTTCTTCCTCGTTTCTTTTCTTTCGCATCACTTTCTTTTACTTCATTTCTTTTTTTTTCTTCTTTTTCTTCCTTCTTTTCTTTCTTTTCCCTTGTCGGTATAATGCTTTTTCTTCCACATTATCTCTTTTTGCTTATCATTATTAATATGATGCATTTAGTACTGAAAAATTACCATAACATAAGAAATTATGTTTATTTCAATTATCAAATCTGATTTTATTACCCATTAAAAGCAATAAATGAAAAATTCAGAAATCCAAAATGGCCGCCGTTTTGTGACAATAACTCTAAAATCCTTCACATGATTTGGGGGGAATTTTTGGATGAATATAACATAGAACTTCTCTACAAAGTTTCAGTTTGTCAATCTAAATCTTGAGGTTTGAGCAAGAAATTAGTTGTACTGCGCTATAAATAATTTTAATCTAGAATGATATAACTTACATTATTCTTATCTTACTGGCATAAACACAGTGAAACCCCTTACTGAACTTTGGTATCAGCAACGAAAATGTATTTTCAACCTTTATTCGGCTTAGTGCACTATACAACGTTCGTCTCATTAACCTTTGATAGAATCTTAGCATTTTGTACATGTAACTTGTGGTTTATTCCAAGACATTTCAATTGTGGTGAGACCAACGCAAAAATGACTTAGCTGACAACCCACTTAAAAACCCACTTAGGGATTGGGAATTGGCGTCTCTCAATGATTGTTCACTTGTGCTGTTTCACCAAAATTTCGGCCAATTGGGAAACGACTCAACAGAATCAGAGTCCCATTAGCGGCGACAAAAGATGACAGTTGATAATATTTTCAGTTTGACTAAGGACGGGAAAAGATGTATGATATTATCCCCGACGATGAGAAAATTCTTTTGAAAATATGTTACTCTCTTTCCTTTACTTATGTTACTTTTGGTGCGGTATATAAATGTATACAAAGTCATATCCGTAGAAATGAACATTGCGTCTATTCTTTGCTATTAAGGTTTGTGTCCTCTGCCCCCAACACACAGGAGTTCAAACAGCCATCATAGTATTTGTTTTGGAAAATGTCTTCTGGTTTGTCAGTTTTTCATAGCCTTGGCTACCTTGGATACGGACGACAATATACGTGGTTAATGTAAGACACCACGACATTGATGATAGTCTAGCATATTTTCTTTTCTTGGCTACCCTGGACACGGACGACAATATACGTGGATAGTGTAAGACACCACGACATCGATGATAGTCTATTTAGCATATCTTTTCTTCTTGGCTATCTTGAACACGGACGACAATATACATGGATAGTGTAAGACACCACGACATCGATGCTAGTCTATTTAGCATATCTTTTGTTATTGGCTATTTTGGACACGGATGACAATATACGTGGATAGTGTAAGACACCACGACATCGATGCTCGTCTATTTAGCATATTTTGAATATCACTTTTGTTATTGCCCCAAACGTTAAGAGATGTGGAGAGCAATAGCAATAGTAGTAAGTGGAGTTCAGAACTCAGAGAAAGAAAGGCGAACGATGGAAGAGCATCGGGACGGGCGAAAATAAAGGTAGCTAGAGACAGGATCTGTTACCTGTTAGTAAAGTGTTCGAGAAAATGATACAACAGATATAGTTGGCTCTACGGAAAACATATTTCGGTCCCGTTCTCACTGTAACTTGCACATCTTTGCCAGAATAAAGGGATAACCTAACAACCTGTCTTAATACTATTTGATCTTTAGTAGTGTTTCTCCCTTCGAACTAATTATCTCCATACTTAAGCGATACTAACACGTCACTATCGTCATAATAATAGCATGATATTTGTCCGAGTAAGACATCAGACTTGTAATGTACAAACCAAAGCGTGAATACCTCGAAATTTGGAGTCTACTTTTCGGGAAACCGTATATGGATATCATATCAGTGAATGGATTTGTATAACAGGGATGGCAGATGCCTATCATAGCATAATAGTTAGCAAGCGCGTCTCCCGAGTTCCCAAGTGTTGAGAGATTAGTTAATAAATAATAAATTCGTACGTATATAAGATTTGTCATTTTAGCTCGGTTCGTAAGAGACCCGCTTTCTAGTCATATGGTCATGATTTCAAATATCTGTTAATTTTATATATAGGTTTAGTTTAACATGACGTAATAGACAAACAGTGAAGAGTTTACTCCCCTAAATTTGGTGATGGTTGTTCTTATTATTCTTGTTACAGGGAAAAACAAAGTCCAACTTGAACCGGATTTTGACAAAAGAAAGATTGTAAAAAATAATAGAAAGAGGAAAAATAATTGGATTTAAATTTAAAGAAATCAAATAGGTTTTTTTTTACTTATGTAGTTTAGTAGGGCACAAGGTTACATAAATGAGGCATAGTGAGGATTGAACTGACAGTAATTCAGGGTGAGTTATTAGGCGTTGCTTAGCCTGACACAATGCTACAGTAGTGAGGACACTCTGAGGAACCTGTGAGAATCGAACTCCCGAGACTATCGAATTGGTCCGCAAGCCTGGGAACTATCGTGCCCGGGTTTTTTACAAGGCGTTGCTTAGTTTGGCACAAGGCTAAAGTGGTTGGGTACTCGTGAAAATCGAAGTACTAACGAACTAGCGAACTGGACCGCAAGTCGATCTTGCAATACACCACGCCATGTATCAGTAATTATTTGATTACTCATGTTCATTGATTCAGTTTTCTTGTCGTGGTTTTTAATTTGATTGCTCTATTCTTTAATTTGCTCTCTCTCTATGTTTTAACTTGCTCGGGAACGGGTATAGTCATTATGATTCGAAAATTCGTTTAGTACCAACGCTCAGAATATTGCGAGAAGAATAATCAGTTGGCATTTTAATCTTTGGCAGAATACAAATGCCTACTTTGAAATTCATCTAAAATATATGAGTGGCCAACGGAGTTGATATTTTCGTTATATTTAGAGCTACAATGCTCAGTCTATTTTTGCACAGCCTTGTCTTCGAGCAAAATGTTGAGGTTGCCAAAGAAATCGTCCTCAGAGGCATTATCAGTTTTTTTCCAAATCAGTAAACATTGACTCACCTGCTAGCAATCACTTGTCCTGCAAGTATTTTCTGAATGTGTGAGTTTGTTTTCTATTTTTGATATTATTTTCTATAGTTCCGGTAGTAAACTGCTAGCCTTTTATATGAAATATCATTGTTACACACACAAACACACATTGTATGCCTGTAGGTGGGATGAAATGGCTTAAAATGTCTGAATAAAATCATATTTAATTTTTATATATAAATATA